>JAGXJF010001377.1:0-353616 GCA_019208055.1 Stipa capillata | reverse complement strand
CTGAAAGTGCATCCTCTCCCATGGAGCTTGGAAGGATGGCTATCTTGCCCCAGAGTTTGGTTTGATGGTTATTGGCAATCCTCACCTGTGTCTAATGTTTTGCAATGAGTGTGAACAGGGATAGATGGACAGGTGAAAGCTGAAGTGAGACAACTGTTGATGATGAGCCCTAAAAAGAGCAAGGAACTGGGAAGGTCAGAAGGGCCAGCTGAGCTAGGTTCCTGAGGCACAGTTGCGAGGAAGCCGAGGCTGTGCTCGAGGGCAAGCGAGGTGATGGTTGCTTGATGGAGTTCAAGGGCCGTGAATGCAAGCTTGATAAGTCCTGGAGGAGCTAGGAAGCTGGTGGATCAGGACCAAGGGTTCTCTGTGCGTCTACAAGGGCAGTCGTCTTCGGTGAAGAAGCTTGGAACCAGTGCCAAGGGTCTAAGCGAGCTGGTCAGGGACTTTGGCGAGGTCATTGCTCTCTGGTCAGTTGTAGGCTTGTAGTGAGCCGGCCAGAGTTGTGCTCAGGTGCTGCCTGAGGCAACCGAGTCCACCTGAGTTTGGCATCTGAGGCTCAGGTGGGTAGCTCAGCCGTGGCTAGTAGGTTACCAGAGGTGCTCGTTAGCTGAGTCTCAGATAGGTTAGGTCTGGTGGCTCTTTGTCTGACGTGGCATGAGGGTAACGGCTAGCTGCCAGGGACCCTATAAATAGGGAACCTGGGGAGGTTTTCAACCTCGAACCTTTACCCAACCTTTGCCTCTAACCCGAAAGCAACCTGTTGAGAAAGAAAGAGCTCTAGGTCTCCAAGTGAGTGTTGCCTGCGTGCATCCATCGTGAGAGTGAGTTACTTAGTCCTTCAGGTGTAATCTTCGAGGTACTGGTTCCTCCAGAGTGGGAGTGCTCTTGGAGTTGGTGAGCAAGCCAAGTCTTGTGTGGCTGCCACCAAGAGTCTGTGAGGGCGATTCGGGTCTGCCTGTCTTGCAGCAGCAAGATAAAAGGATTCCACACAAGAAAGGTACTCGAGGAAAGAGCACGTTTTGGTGCCGGCTGTGAGAACAGCTTCCTCAACGGAGACGTACTGCTTCGCAAGAAGTAGGAACTTCGGTAAAACAAATCATTGTGTGCTTTACTTTCTGTCTTGTGATCAGCTCATACTTATCTAATATCTATGTATACTTAGATCACTAGAGCACCTTTATTTGTTGCACACTAACTGAGTTCCTCACCTGAGACTCAGTTAGCTCCTGCTAAAGCTAGTACCTTTCCTGTTCACATCATCTGATGCACTCACCTGACTCTCATACCTGAGACTCAGTTAGCTCTGAATATAACTTGCTCTACATCAGCTGAGTTTTCTATCTGAGTGTCTGGTGTTTATCTGATATATCTTGCTGAGTCTCAGTTTCGTACATCAGTTGCATATATTTTCTCTAGGATTGACCTATCTCCAGAAGAGAAACCCATTAGGCATTTTAATTTCTAGAGCCGACCTATTCACCCCCCCTCTAGTCGACTCCTGAGATCCCTTTCATCGTCACGCTGGCGGACAAGCCGAGTCTGTTGTTCGATCAACTCTTCCTCCTTGGCGAGGAGGCGGAGTCGGGTGGCCTCGAGCTCGGCCGGTGTTTGTTGCTCAATGGGGACTTCTTGGCCATCGCCGTCAACTTGCGAGTCGGCATTAGCCATGAAGACTTCCCTAGACAGATGGTGGCTGCCAGAGCTTTCATCCTCGTCCGAGTAGTACTCGAGGACGGGGAGGAGAGAGTCGATAGCGCCCACCAGTCGGGATCCGAGTGCGAATTCGTGCGCACCAAACGGATCTGGTTTCGGCGAAGCCTCTTCCCTGGGGAGAGAAGCCGAGTACGCGGGCTCCGTGGGAGGCCCGGCTGAAGAGCTGATGGGACCTCTACTGGTCGGGGTGTCGCCGAGTAGCAGAGGTGAAGCTGGCTGACCTTGTCGGCAATGAAGTTCAGCCTTCCAAATCGGAAAAGCTGGCCGGGATCCGGGGCAGCGTTCTCGAGAGCGAATCTCATGATGCTTCCCGGGACGAAGACGCTGTTGACGTTGACGAAGCCCATCCGGATTCGTGCAGATGGATCTATGCGCACCCCCCCTACCTGGTGCGCCAACTGTCGGAGTATTATTCCGGCAATACTACTTATGGGGCGGCGTGAGCACAGCAAATCTGGATGGGTGCACACGGGAGACAAGATTTAGACAGGTTCAGGCCCTCTCGGGGAGGTAATACCCTACGTCCTGTATTTGGTGGCTGGTATTGCTGTATCCCGAGTGCCGCAAGCCCTAGAGAATTGATCTCGAAGGGGCCTGAGCTATGAAACAATGGAGATTAAGCTAGATGAGATGTTCTGCCGATCGGAGGTCCCCTACCGGGCCTTATATAGTTGGCCGGGTAGGGTTACAGAGTCCGGATCGGGTTAACAGATATGTTTCCTATTCGGTTATAACCAATTCCGGGTAAGCCGGACAGGTATTAGTCCTTGTCTTATACTCCACGTCGGTGAGGCGCCCCCGTGTTGCAGTCGGACTCCGAGTAGCCGGCCCGGCCCATCCCGTGGCCGGGAGGCCGGATTCGTCCTCCTTGATGGTACCCGGGTGCCATGCCACCATCTCCATTCAAAGGTGTTCGTCGTTTTGGAGTAAAAGGAAGGCTAGCTCCTCGCTACATTGGTCCATACCGAATTCTAGCCAAACGAGGTGTTGTAGCATATCAATTGGAGTTGCCTCCCTCGCTGTCCAAGATACACGATATCTTCCATATATCGCAACTGAAGCCATGTCATCACATCTCCGAAGCAAAGACAAACCCTGAAATGGGAGAGCTCCATGAAGACCTCTCTTATCGAGAACATCCGACGCGCATCCTCGATGAAACCAAGCGCAAAACCCGGAACCGTGCCGTCAAATTCTTCAAACTGTAGTGGAGCAACCATACTGAAGATGAGGCTACTTGGGAGCGTGAAGACTAGCTCAAGATTGAGTTTCCACCCTTGCTTGCCTACCGTTAGAGATCTCGGGTCAAGATCTTTTTAAGGGGGGGTAGGTCTTGTAATACCCATTTCTATTTTCACGAATTAGGTCATGCATTCATCCAGCATACATGTCATCATCCCCACCCCAACGGTTGCATAAACTTAAATGTGTATAACTTATGTTTTATAGAATACGTATATATCCCATCCTTCAAAACTAATTCTAGCAAACACCAATCAACTTATTTGGGATAACCACCACCAACATCAAAAGTAAGAGGTGGAGAAGATCAATGATATCTTAGCTGGATCACCATACCAATGTCCCTTTCCCAAAATTTCATCCCCAAATATTAGGTTTTGCTAGCTCGAATGAAACAATTTGAATTCAAACCGTTAAATGGCAGAACTGAAGAATAGAGCTTAGGCAATATTATTATGGATGAAAAGTCATGAAAATTTATAAACAGCCATGAATATGAGAACCCTGGTTACATATAAAGTTTTGGAATTTTTGGAATAATTTAAGACCTAGTTGCAGTTCAAACCCATTTTTAGGTCAAAATTGAATTTGAATTCAAAAATTGGTCAAATCTTTTCCAAATGGTCTCAAAACTTTACTGTAGGCTCTACATGCCCCCTTGAACATTGTGTAAAATTTTCAAATTATTCGGAGCAGATTTGGATGCTCAAATCAATTAAAAGGTAGTTCTGTTGCTAGAAAAAGGAAGGAAAATAAAAATAAAAAGAAAAAGGGATTTCAGTTTCGGATGGGCCGAGGCCTCTTGGGCCGCATCCGGCCCAGCCCGCCAACCCCGAAAACCCGTCTTCTCCCCTTGCCGTTTCCGCCTTCTCCTCTGGAAAACGCCTCTGACCCAGTTGCGCCTCCTCTCTACTCTGCTGCGTGGAGCCCACCCGTCAGGGCCCCTTCTCCACGTCACCGCTGCCGGATGGCAATGGTGGGCGGCGCTGCCACCACGGCGTCTCGACTGCCACCCTATATAAACGCAGCTCGGACCGCCGCTCCTCCCTTCTTCCCCCCTCCCCCCCGACGCCAAACCCTAGCTCCCCTTTCCCTCCCGTGCCCGAGCTCTTCTTCTTCGCCGCGTTCATCTCCGTCTCCGACCGCAGCTCCAGTGAGCTCACGCCGCCACTCCGGTCCTCCCCGAGCTCCATTTTCTTGCCCCCGAGCGTCCTCTCCCCTTCCCTAATCTCCTCCGCTCTTTCCCCTTGCAAATCCGTGCCCGAGGCTCGCCGCCGACGACAACCGAAGCTCCCCGCCGCCGACTGCCACCGCGAGCACCGCTCCGACCTCCTCTGCCTTGCCGCCCCTGTGCATCGAACTCGGGGTGAGCCACCGGTGCTTCCACCGCCTCCCCTCGGTCTCACCGTCCTTTCGTAGCGCCTCCGTGTTTTCTCCGGTGATGCTCCGGCGAGGGAGCCACCGCCCGAGCCCCTCCGGCCACCCCGGTGCAGAGAGAGAGAGGGAGTGAGAAAAGGAGCGACGTGGCGGCCCCCGATTGGCCAACCGGTGCACAGTCAGCAGCTGACTGGGTCTCGGTTGACCAGTCAGAGCTGCCAAAAGGGGCCCACATGTCGGTTGGCCGAGGCTAGGTTTAGGGTAGTTTCTTCGGGTGCACGTAGCAATTTCGATTTTCGCAGAGGAATAATTTCTAGGTTTAGGGTTTTGCCCCAAATCGGACAATTTGAAAACGCGATAACTTTCTGCTCGTAGCTCCAAATCCAATAAATTTTATATTTCTGGAATCCTTATGAAATTTCTCTACAACCTGGTTCAAACACAATTTCAAAATTGTAATTTAAAATTTGACCAACTTTGAGTGTGCCATATTTCATCCTCTCGTGCGTCGTTTTTTCGATAAATCATAACTAATTATCTATAGCTCCAAATTGAACGATTCTAGTTGTGTTAGACTCGTATCTCAGATTACTTTCATAATATGAACAATTTAAGGCATGAACATTCACGATGAATAACAATTCTCAACCCTAAATTGAAGTTGGACATAAATCGACATGCATGCATTGTTAGGGCAACACTTTAATTTCCACAAGTTCAAATTGAAAAATTCTTGTTGCTGTGGATTCCTAATGCCCCTAGTCACTTTATAGATTCACACCTAGCACTTGTCATCATGCATCCATGCTGGACTTTATTGCTTTTCTCTGTCATTTGTTTCCGGTACTTCGTGTTGTTTGCAATAGAGCCCGTAGAAGGAGACCACCAGGCTTTCGATTCACCTCAAGACCAGGAGTTTTGTGACCAAGGCAAGTAGAGCTTGTTGTACATTTTTATCGTCATTTCATATGCTTAACTATATGTGCTTGTGGGTGAAATTTTTGCTTGCTTGTGATGGTCGGATTTCGATGAAACTAGCATGTTAGGATGTGTTGTGTGTATGCCCAGCTATGGCTGAGGATTAATCTTGTTGCCCTATCAACTTGAACTTGCTAAAGTAAGATGTGAGAGCCGAAGGGCATGTGCACGATGAATACGGTTGGTATTTATTGATGCCATGAATGCGATCCCCGGTGTTAGAAGTGTTTCTGTCGCTATACCAACCTGAGGTTACTTCATCGTGTTACACCCCCCTTTTTCACCGCGTGGACGTCACCGGGAATCGGTGCCTGGGTATGGTTGAGGTAAGTCTCGGTCACTTGGAGCCTTGCAACCTCCAAGGGAAAATGCACTCGCTATACTCCGGGTGATCGTATTGCCGGTAGCGATCCGAGATATTGATTAAAATGTGGTTGTGATGGATCAATGTTTAAATTGAGGTGTGGGCTGTCCCAATTGACTTGGAAATGACAAAGTGAGTGCTATTATGTTCGTGCATTGATATGTATGAAATCTGGACCGCAAGTTATTTTCCATGCTTTTCTCCATACCGTTAATGCCATGTTTCGTATTTTTGTATCTTGTTAGCTTGAGATGCATCATGTTTACTTGTTGCTGTAGTATATACATGTGTAGGTCATCTAATCAAGCACGAATAAGTCTTGCGAGTACCTTTGTACTCACCTAGGATATTCCTAGACTTTGCAGGTGAGCCAGTGGTCGCGGATTACTTCGATGATGCCTACTTGATCGGTTTCTTTGGTTGGCGTTCGACTCATGGGAATTATTTTGGCTTTTGGGCAGCGGTTGATGCGCCGCTGTGGGATTTATTTCCTTTATCCGCTGTCACAACGTTTATTTCAGATTTGACTAAACTTCCGGTTATCACCGAATGATGTAATTTACTTAGTCCAATGTGGACAGCTAGTTTTATTATCATATCGTAGTGGTTCGTGTGATGATATTCTTGCTGTCCAACATATGCACCCACCTCCCGTCTATTATGTGTGTATGTTTGAAATGGAGTGTGGTTGGATGCATATGGAGGTACTTGATATTTTATCTCGATTCAACTGAAGTGCAAAGTGAATGCATGGTCCATTGCCAAAGTGAGTCATACGCGTGAGGCGTATGTTTTTGGAATCGTGATCCCTCAATCAAGCCGTGGTAAGGCATACGCATTATGTCGTATGCATGTCGCACAGGGCGGGGGTGGGCCATAGTCTGTCGCAGGTAGCGGCTATGGTCACCGTCTTCACTTGTTGTGAATTCTTTGAATCGAGTTAAAATACCGGGTCCCTCACAAATGCGGCTTGGTATTGCCTTGGTTGGAACATCAGGCAGATGGGGCTGCGTTGGCTCTACGTGAGTCCCCATTTCACCTGGTGCCGAGAGTAGGAAGCTCAGAATTTCCCCTCCTTTGTTATGAGATGTACCACTGTCACTTGAACCACTACGTACTTCTTTAGTAGGCACAAATGGAAGGTTCGATGCCTCATTATTCATCTGGTTTGCAGCATCATTTTTGTTTGTTCTTGGTGTGTTGACATCTTGTTTGGCACATGCTTGTTCAATCTTTTTGATGATCATGGAAACAATATCCCTTTGCATTATTACCCTTCTTTGGTTCAGTACCCCCGCCCACACCAACATCCCGTGAGGGTCTCGCGGCTCCTGTGTTAGGTATTCAAGTGTTGTTGTGTGATGGTTCTTCTCATACTTAATGAACCCCCTCATAGCCTGGGGTTCAATACCCCCACCGGTAGCCACCTTCCGTGAGGTGCTAACGGCTCTAGTGTCAAGTGGTACAATGTTGTTGTGTGGAGCTTCCCCTCGTACCTCATGAACCGACATGGAGTGAGCATTGGAACCAGAGATAACCTCGGTAGCAAACTTGGACATGCCTTTTGTATGCATGGTTCTCATTAATTCATGGTTCAATTCTAAGTCTTCATCCCAAATGGTGTTGTGTTTGTGTATAAGATGTTGCAGGTAACCTGGAATCTATTGGAAATGGCAAGGATGCGACATTAAAGAATGTCCATGGAAATAGTGACCTAATAAGATGTGATTCAAAACAAGATTACATGCAAAAAGTTTTTGTAAACCCTAATTTTTAGGTTATGGAGAAACAAGGTGTGACATTGGCGCCGTGATGGAGCACTGCATGGTTGATGTCGAGACAGAGAGGTGAGCTCGACCCCGCGACGGAGCGCTGAGCTAGGCGCCGCGATGGAGCACTTTGTGGAGGACACTACGATGGAGTGTCAAGAGGTCGATGCTGTGACGAAGAGCGTGTCTATGGTGACAACGGGTTGCCGCTGCTTCTCTCAAGTGGTTTCAAATAGATGCAGAAATTGTAAGTCTTATTGAGAGAAAATCTCCCCCACCCAATGAGAGGAATGGCTCCCCTACGTATAAGGTGAGGGTTGGCCTGGTGTGCAATTACAAAGTTTCCCCCTAGGCAATTTATGATTATGTCCCCCCAGTTTATATTTTCATCGAGGGTATTTTGGTCATTTCTCCTACATCTAGAGGATATTCTAAAGCATCTTGGGAGCATCTTCGGTGGATCCTGCTCTAGGAGGTGCCATGGTACGAGGCATATACGGACGACGAAGCTGAGACGGATGATGGAGCATAGACGGATGACGGAGATGTAACTGTTGATGGAGGTTTGACAAATGACGGAGGGGTGACAGATAGTAGAGGCTTGATGGATGACGAAGGCATGATGGATAACGGAGGCTTGGCGGATGACGGAGGCTTGACGGATGACGAAGGCTTGATAGATGACAGATGCGTGATAGATGATAGATGACGGAGGCGTGACGGATGACGAAGGTGTGACGGATGACAGATGCTTCACAGATGACATAGGCATGAAGGATGATGGAGTCATGGTAAAATCCTTAAAAGATTATAGTGAGTATAAAAATTTTGACGAAGCTGTCATGTTTTGAGTTATTAAGTTATTGTATCGATTCAGAGTAACGCGTGAACCCTTGACACAACAATAACTTTAGACGGTGAAATCTCAATGTTGGAAATGAGATGAATTCCTTACTGTGGTTGGGCTCATCAACAGAGGGTGACATACGTACTACATCTCTAAACTAGCGGTGTTGTTATTATTATTATTATTATTATATTTTTCCTATAAGTACTCTTTCTATATGAATCCATGCACAAATATTCCCTACTCCCAGCTTTTATTATTGTTACAAATTCCGTAGTGTTATATATGTCTTAGGTTTAATTCTAGCTTTATTTATTGGCGGAAATCGTTGAGAAACACAACTTGTAGTATTAGGACTTCAAGTAGTTTGACTAAAGCATTTATAGACTAGTTGTAACTGGATTTTGAAAACCAAATCTTATTCTCCTTGTATATCAAAACTCCAAGTACATTTTATTTAATTTATAACAATGAACAAGGTAGACTATTAGGCATATTAATTTCATTATAGATGCGATTGTAAGTTACACGAAATCTAACTGCTTTCCTTTAGTTCTCATTTCGTTTGATACTAAACTGGTCCAGAATATTTACCATGAGAAGTGTTATCAATCATCAATCATGTGCATTTGCAGACCATCATCCACTCTAGCTAGGACGTGTGTACACATGTTTGCTAAGGGCAAAATAGTATTTTCTTCATTGTTGGTGCCTGTTTGTCTGCTTTTTGTTGCACCGTTTGATGGAGCCTACTTGGCCCCACTTTGCTCCGAATATAAAGCAGGGTTTAAGTTTTAGAAAATTGCATATGGATTGCATAAGAGGGTGGAGGCCTAAGTAATTCGTAAAGCAAACATTAATCATTCTAAGGAATTTGGAATCTAATTTTGTTATCCTATCACAAGTACCAAAATAATATGAGCCCTTGGTATAATTGTATTTTCGAAATGGACGGCTTTGATATCTTTTTAATTATCAGAGTAAGGGTTAGTTTATGGCCGCTGAACTCTAGAATTTAGCAAAAACGATCTTTGTGCAGTTAAAGCAGGAGCGGTTAATTCCCTTTGCGTGTGGGGTCCACCTTTCCTGGTCTCATGCACTCCATTCTTATCCAGAGTCTCACCTTCCTCACCACTCGTTCTCCCAAGCCCGCAAAAAGTCTCTCATCTTTCTTCTTCAATCTCTGTCGTGCGCCTCCAGGGGTGAGCCCTTCCCGTCCTCTCCCAGGGCCAGTCCTGAGATTTTGGGGGCCCGGGGCGAATCCTAAGATTTTGGGGGGGGCCCTGGACAAAACTAAAACTCGGACCCCTTAATATAAATATCATAACAATAATAATAATCAATATACGCATATATATGAAATTTTACTAATAAACACTTAAATACATCCAAAAGCAATAATATTCATACAAATAATTTATACATACTAACTTAAAAATTTCTTAACCCTGGGATTTGGGGGCCCGGGGCGGCCGCCCCCTGCCCCCCCCCTGGGCCGGCCCTGTCCTCTCCCAATGAGACATCATTGTTCGTCGTCAGTGGCGCCGCTCTCCTTGCGTGCTAGGTCAGCTTTTAATGCCTCTCGTCTCCATCTTCTCTTTTCTTCTTCGCTCTCGAGGACCACGACGCACCGCCGTGGGCGCCATGGCTCGTCTTCGAGACCTCTATCATGGACGGTGCCGCCGTGGCAGGAGAAATAGGCGGTGAGGATCTAGTTTCTTGTTTGTTTTATTTTTAATTTTTGGTGAAGCTCATCGAATTTAGTTGAAAGCTCATCGAAATAGGTGAAACTTCTGATGTTTTTGGTTGAAAGCTGACCGGAAAATAGTTGAAAGCATGATGATGTTTGGTTGAAAACTCACGGAAAATAGTTGAAAGCTTGTTTTTTGTTGAGTTGAAAGCTAAATATGATTTGGTGGAAAGCTCAGATTATTTTTGAGTTGAATGCTCAATTTTATGCGGTTCAAAGCTCGTTTCTAGTGTTGTTAAAACCTTGATTCATGTAAGGTTGAAAGCTCAAAATTTAATGAACTGAAAGTTGAATCTGTGTTTAGTGCAGAGCTCGAATTATTTTGAGTATTTTGAGTTGAAAGTTGTATTCAATTTTCTGAAAGCTACAATTTTTGGAGGTGGAAAAATGTTGAGGGAAAAGAGGAAATAGGACAACATGCTATCAGCAGGGAAATTCCGCTTGGGGTGGCGCCCCGACCAAAGTCAAAATCACCTGCACGGTACCCCAACACGGTCGTCCATGAAGTAGCACAACCCAGAATTTAGTTAGTTATTGAATATTTATCACTGGCAAGATTTTGCTGCTACATCTTAAAAATATGCTTTCAACAATCTATTGTAATTTAAAGGAAAATATGTAAGTGTCTCTAAAAAGCCACCGTATAGCCAAATAGAGATGTATAATATAAAGATAGGAGAAGAAGATTTGGAAGCAAGAGGGAGGAAAAAATTGCATCTACCACTGCATGCGTGGATGCGCCCCTAGTGGTCCTTTTGCTAGCGGAAAAACTCGGATTCACCTGCGCCACAGAAACAAGCACATATCGTCTTTGTCTACCACTAATCTGGCATGCCGTCAGCCAAGGGCAGAGCCAGCTACGGGCATTGGGGTTGACGTGCTACTTAGCAAATCCTAAAGTAATTTTGTGTTCGTTGCTGTTCATTTGTAGAGACCGACGCCATCCCAGAGTAGGTGAACCCAGTGATCTTCTAGGCTGGCTTCACCCCTGACCGTCAAATCGCTTCACATTTACCGCCTTAAGAAAACTGAAAATTGGAAATGGAGTATCCTTGACAATGGAAAGGACATAATTGCCCCCGTCCATTTTTCACACGGATGAAGCAAATGCCACCCTGAACCCGCACGGCCTTGCCTTTGTTGCGGCTTGCTCGGGTCGAGGATGACGCTCGCGCCGCCTTATCTAGATCCACGTCCTCCTCCTTCGCGACGGCCTGCCGTCATCACGAACTACGCTGACGAGGCCTGGCCGCGTACCGACAACAGGGGAAGCGCCGCCTTGCTGCTGCCCGGGGACCCCTAGGAGTGACCTACTTCAACGACATGTTCTGGCCGGCACTGGAGGCCTCCCCCCGATCGCCAACCTCCGAGGCACTGGAGCCCTGCGCCACGCTGTGGGTATCATGGAGGCGGCATTTTTCTTCGGCCGTGAGTAGGCCCCAAATATGCTGTTATGCTAGTGGGGCTAGACGAGACGTGCTGATGGTGGCTTGAGTCACTGGTTGGAGAGTTTTGGGAGTCAGGGGAGAGGGGAGAGGAACGGCAGCCCGATCTGGAAGAGAGGGACATCTCAGTACAATATTTTTCCTTTCCTTTTCCTTGCTTTATCTGAAGGGCATAGATGTCTTATGATCGGTCAAACAGTCAAAATAGACAACGTTAGCCCTATGTAACGCGGCAGACCGCATGTATTTCAACACAAAATGGCAATGAGACAAACCAAGCTTATTTTGATGGCGGATGTGCAAATTCGAAATGAACCAATGGCATAGGTGCCATTTTCTCTACATATATAGTAGGGGGGCAGAGAAAATGTCTTTCTTCTCTTTGTCTGCTTTAGCTATTGATAAAGTAGTTCATGTACGGCTCCCAAGGAACGTGAATTTAGCCATGGTCAGGAAGATTAGTTGTTGTTGCCATTTGCATCCTTGCATGCGTCGAAGCACCTCGCATCTGGTCGCTTCTTCTCATTCTCTCAGCGTACTTTTTGATGTCAAAGGCAGTGGCGCTTCTTCCTCCAAATGAAGACTCCAACTTATCTAAGTCAAAGATATCAGAAATTATTTTCTGGCTCTCTTGATTGTTACCGTATACAAACTTCATTTTCTCTTTCGTGTTTGGCTCAACAAAGTGCTTAGCTATCTGCAATAAAAAAAAGGGCGGAGTTGTTAGATCACAGTAAGATAAGCACGGAATAGTTTTCGATCGTCCGTCAGGGCATGCCGGCCGTCAGGTAAGGTTTCTTAACGGCTTCCCGTTGCAAAAAAGTGGTACTTCCAGGAGAAGTGACGCGCTAGGAATATATTTGCGGGTACTGACAGAAAAAATCATGTCGGACGAGATTTAACTATTTTCTGGCAGATTCTAACCATCGGAAAATTTCCGTTTCCTGGTAGGGAGACGACACAAAGGAGCGTGTTGATATAGTCGTGTTTAAGTGCATACTGAAGTAAAGGGCAAATTAACCATTATTTTGGACAGTTGTATGACAAGCTTTTATTCGCCATTCCTCTGAGATGGGCATAAATTTGCATGAAATACCTATTTTCAAATAATAAATATTGTACAGTTAAATTTGGAATCTATAGTACCTTCCAAAAAGATTCAAAAATCCTCGGAGGGTTGAAAGAAATTGCGACGGCTATCATTCCTGGATAATAGTTTTTGAATTATGTGCATGGATTCACGGGTGATCGACAATGGCGTAGTTGATAGTGTCCAGCCCTGGAAGTCAGTCAAGCAAACAACATAGTCGTCTTGTTCATCTGCTGAGTTCGTGGCAAAATACTCAAGGAGATATACTAGATGTTTGAGCTGCTCCTTCCCTGAAACTTTAGACTATTGTACAAGTTAGTGAACATTAGTAAATTAGAATGCAACTAAATAAAGTCAAACAGACACTTCATGCTGGTGTAGAAGATTTACTTTTCTTCTTGACAAAGAATATTCATAATAGAAAATATTTCGTTTTCTGCGAGGGCATGCAAAACTGTTCGACTCTGACCAGTTTATCTGGCTAATCATCAAAATGTGATTCCGCTTACTTATATGTTTCCATTCTCTTGGATAGAGAAATGAACTGAGCCACTAAGTCCTCATCAGTGAATCTGTGGGCCCCCTTCGCCTCCTATAGCGCTCTAGCATCAAGAGGAGAGGACAACCCTGGATCTTTGTTCGCTGGTGTAGAAAGGTTTTAGTTATCTAGGGTTCGGTGTGTTTAGCGGTAGCACCATATCGAAGGAGACACCGACTCTCGGAATAATGGTATATGGTTCCTCCATCTAGGCAGTGCTCTCTCCGGTGCCATCACAGAGCTAGTGAGGTCTTGGTCTCACGGATATGGAGCTCCAGATCTTGTGACCTGGTGTGCAACTCAACCTTCCTTCTTCGGCTTCAGCAAGTGTGGGCCTTCACTAGATGCGCCAGATTTTCACCCGCCTAGCTCAAGGTGATTCCCCGGCCGATGTGCTACAATCATCTTATAGTGCCACCTCCTGTTGTGTGTTTTCGTTGCAGCTATTTAACGCATTCCACGTCCTAAAGAGTTTTGTGCACAGATCCTATTGGACGATCTTCTCCTCCCCTTGTTGTTCCACCGGTGGACAGAAGATGACTTTGGGAGCATTCATGGAATTGCTGAAGATGATGGCTATTAGGTCTACGCTTTCTCTTGTTGTTTTGCCGGTGTCTTGTTGATCTCTAATGCTTTTGTTACTTGAAAAAAGAGCAAATATTCCCATCTAGAAAATAACATGTCTGGTAGGTCATTCCTTGGATCCGCCACAATCATTTTTTAGGATATGTTCCTTATTTTGTTGGAAAGCCTTGAAATGACTAAACTTAGGCCAATTGCTCCCACTGGAAAAAATATTTGAGAGGCCTTCAACCAATTTAGAGACAGGGCGATTATAATTTATGATTTTGCAAATTCTCAGTTGTCTAAAATTTTCGTAAATCTCAGTCATCTAAAATTGCACGTCATTGAGCCTAAAATTGCAGTCCTGAAAGTGTGCAATTTTAGTAAAAGTTACTACAGGTTTTAGTGTATAAAATTGCATATCATTAACCCTAAAAGTGTTCAATTTTAGTGAAAAATTTAGTCCGTAAAATGTATGTAATTCAGTGGAGATGAGAATTGTGGAATGTTGATCCAAAGGTTTAAAAAGTGACTGAAAGTTAAAAAAACTTTCAAGCAACTGAGAAATAGACAATCTCTATAATTTATATAGCAAAGTAAACTATAGAACCCTTATGTAGTTATGTTGTTTAGAGTCGCGGAATGAAATTTTATTAGATAAATAACTTTTTTGGTATGATTTTATTTGGAGAAACCTGCACTGGCAGTTTTATTACGAGGACACTCCTTCCATTCTGGTCAAGGTAGTCGGCTACATGTGCTCTCCTAGCCTCGTACTCCTTTTCAGCAATGTCTTCCTGGCATTTGTTCCAAACAGAGAAGCGTTATTGTTTACAAAAATGTCATTTTAAACCATGAATTATAGTGCTTAGTCTAACTTGAACATTGAATTATGAAGCCGTCTATATTAAACTATGAATTATAATGCTTAGTCTAACTGAACATTTAATTATGAAGCCGTCTATATTAAACCATGAACATTCTAATCATTTATGGTAAATCTTAGCCCGGTTTTGGATAGTAGTTTTGTAATTCAGAATTTTAAAAATTTGTGAAAAAATGCATGGTGCAGGGAATGCTATGAATACTAACCTACAAAAATTCATCAAAAAAATGACTCATTATGTCATGTGCAAAAATGCTAAGAGAAATTCATATCTCATTTTTTTTATGGAATATAAATGATCATATTATTTGATAAATTTTTATTTCTTATTATTTTATAGCATTCTCCACACCCATAAATTGTTTTAGATTTTCTTCAACCAAACCACCAAACCATAGCCCGGTTTTTTAGGAAGGTTTTGCACCTCCGATGCTTTAGAAAATATGAAAAATTTCGTGAACATAGGGAATGCTACAAAACGAGATCACCTGCAAAGATCCATCGAGAAATAGTAATATTTTTAGTTGAATTTTTGCAGGTTATCAATTCATAGCATTTCCTATATCTATGAGCTTTTTCACGTTTTTTGAAAATTCTGTGATGCAAAACCACTATCTTAAACCGTGCTAAGGGTTTGGATTGAACGGTTTTAGAAAATTCATAGTTTAATAATATTCTACTCCGAGCAAACATCATAGTTTAGAGTTTAGGAAGAACCTTTTCTATTTTTTAAGCAATGCATTGAAGCAGAGCATATGGCACACAACTACGAGTAGATCTTTGGAAATGAAAACATATAAGGCTGCGATTTAAATTTTAATTAATTACGAACCCAGCGAATTGCCTCCGGCCTGTACTCACGCCTCCACTTGACAGTTTCCTTGAGACCCTTGGTAGCTTGCACCGTGCTCCAGTCTCTCGCTCGGAGGAAACGGCGGATGGTGGCGTCTGACAAGAAATTCGGCATCTCCTCCGGGAGACTGCCGAGGAGACCCCGCACCTCATTTATCTGCAGGTGTAAGTCGACGACAAAAGTTAGACTGTATATCTTCCTCATTGCGGCGTTACGTACGTTCTACACTACGACTCTCCATGTCTCCACTTATGAAGTTTGTACACCATAATTGCTCCTTTCGTCCTCCATTGTACGGTGTACGTCCAGTTCAAGTATCAATTCTGTTCACTTATGTAAAATACGTATGAAGTCAATGAAAAGTAGGCAAAATAGGTCACATGGCGTTTGCGGGATATATCTTCAAAAAAAATTTAGCTGAAAAAAATCTTTAAATTCTATCAATGACAGCGTGAAGAAGACAACATCCATACCGTATCATCTACAAACGTGCGACTCATCCGCTCCGAGTGCCAGCAATATTTACACTAATTCGTAAGCGATGGCGTGAAAAAAGGAGGAGATCCATGTAAGTCATTTTGGTGGGACTAGTTTATAATAGTTAAGATCGATGAGATCAGTAGTTTTAGTATTTTGTGGATCAATTTAATCGCACAACACTAGCTCGACGTCGACGCACCTTATTCACATTTCATAATTTAGACATACAACAGATGCAACCATGTACGTCCAACAAGAATTCAAATAGAAAGACGGCAGGAATGGGCAAAGCTTGCGCTCACCTTTTCCTGCTGTTCTTCTGAAGAGGCAGCTTTCTGCCGTGTTGCTTCACGCCTAGTCTTCAGCAGGTAACTCATTTGCTTCAGAGAGCTTTCAGACAACAGCACTAGGAAACTGGAGCTAACCTTCACCTGGAAACCATGTTCTGAGGTCCCATTATTTGCAGCGCCCCGCCGTTATATATCGTTGGATGAGATCGAGCAGGGCGCGCAGGGGCAGTTAGCTAGAGCATGGTTGGTGCAGCTTGCCATAATGCCATAATGGATAGAGGCGACCGACGCACGTACTCCCCTGGCGGTACGACACGTCCGTGATCGCTCGCGCGAATCGCGCCTTACCACAATGGCTCCTCGCATTCAAGTGGCCGGCTTCAATCCCATGGGGCAGTTGGCTAGTGAGCATTAATGACACGACACTGGATGCAGAGAGTTCAACAGTCGTCCTGACTGGTCAAATGCAGGATGCATGACGGAATTTCCAGAAGGATGTTCCAGCAAATCAAATCGAGTAGTGCGCGCGGAGTAGTTTTATCCTGATCGACAGGGAGAGTTAGCAGGGAACAAGTTGCGATGAAGCAGGGAACAAGTTGATTAGGCGTGAATGATATACTACTGTATATATATTGCGAAATTAGCCTCTCAGCAACACTGTCAACTAATCTCCATAACTTTACGTTGTAAACTTGGTTGAAGCGTTCCAACTTTCGAATTCGTAGAGTTAGGATTGCTACAACAAATTCAGCCAATCTCTAGCCAATTGTACATTTAAACTATACAGGTATACAAGATAAGTATAATTCTAACAAACTCCCTCAATCACAACTTGATCAAGTCAGATTGCGCCGAAAGTCTTCAAGCCGTCGTATAGGAAGTGATTTGGTGAAGCCGTCTGCAATCTGATCACCCGATGGAATAAAGCGAATTTCTAGCATTTTTGCGCCACTCTTTATCTAACAAAACGGAAATCAATTTCTATATTTTTTGTCCGTGCATGAAAGATTAGATTGGCAGAAAGATAAGTAGCACCAAATTATCGCACCATAAACATGGTGTTTGTGGCTAAGATATACCAAGTTCCTTGAGCAATGATTGCACCCATATCACTTCTGCAGTGGCATTCACTAGTGCCTTGTATTCTGCTCCTGTGTTGGACCTCGAAACAGTAGCTTACTTCCTTGCACTCCATGAAATCAGATTTAGCCCCATATACACAGCAAAGTCGCCTGTTGATTTTTTGTCATCCAGACACCCGGCCCAACCCGCATCTGTAAAGGCACTAAGTAACGTAGATGATGATCGTGCAATTTAATTCCAAGGTCGTGTGTATCCGTGACGTATCTCAAAATCCTTTTTATAGCTATCTTTGTAGGTGCATGTAAATAATGATATACCTTATTCATAGAAAATGCAATGTCTGGACGAGTAAGTGTCAAATATTGCAATGCTCCTACTATGCTAGATACCTTGTTGAATCTTCAGAACTCAGCAACGTACCTCTCTCAACCGAAAGCTTCTCAGATGGTGATACTTACCTATGATAAGATCCTGCTGCATGCCAACTCTCTTGAGCAGATCCGAGGCATACTTGCCCTGTGATAAGAGCACTCCATATTACAGCCTTTTAACTTCAATACCCAAACAATAATGCAAGTCTCCAAGATCCTTCAATGCAACATGACTGCCAAGATCTTTAAGCGATCTTTAAGCAAAGCTGAGATGGCATGCTGAGATGAGCTAGTAACGATAATGTCATCCACACAAATCAGATAAAAATAGTTATAGTGGACTTGTGATAAATAAACAAGGAAGTATCTTATTTGGAGGGCGCAAATCCAAGCACTTGTAAATTTGTACTTAACCTTGAGTACCATGCTCTCGGTGCTTGTTTCAAATCATAAAGAGCCTTGTCAAGTTTACACACATATGAAGATTATTAGCATCTTCATATCCTGGAGGTTGGCTCATAAGGTCCTCTAGTTCCAGAACACCATGAAAAAACGCGTTCTGCACATCCAACTGCCTCAAACTCCAACTCCTAGACACAGCAATAGATAGTACAAGGCAAATGGTAGCAGCGTTAACAATAGGACAAAAGGTGTCCTTGTAATCGATGCCATAACATAGTTTGAATCCCTAGGTACTAACCGAGCTTTATATCTATCAATGGTACCATCAGATTTTCTTTTAACTCTGTATACCCATTTACAATCTATGATGTTTTGAAATAGACAGCTGTCACACTCCGGTTTTTTAAACCCTACAAAGCATGGTATTTGTATTAAGTTGACCAAATCTAAATCATGCATGGCACCCCACATGAAATAATATTCATAAAAATCCCAACAAATTTCCCAAGATTAATTGTAACTATACTAGACCAAATATGCAAAAAAAAATGAGGACCTTCAATTCAAAACTATTAAAATAATTCAAATACCGTCTTGAGCTGTTTTTGAAAAATAGCAAAACCCTAAGTTTGAGGCTTCAGAAAAATCACCAACAATCATGGAGGGTATATTTTATCCCATATATCTCAAAACCAAGCCTAGGAAAAAAAATTCTTTTTCTCGTTTCAAAAATTTTGAAGAGGAAAGGCAAGGGAGCTCGGGCATGGGATTGAGTAATAGCTTGGAAGAGTATGAGGAATGGTGAATTGAGAGGAACGAGGAGAACTTGGGCTGGTCTTTGTACTACAGTAAAGAAAAATTAAGGAAGGAGCACGGGTGGTTAGACGGTGCTGTGGATGCAGTAAAAATTGGGCACCGATCTTGGGATGCTGATGAGCTGGCGCAGGCAGGAGCAAAATGGCAGAGCCGGGGCTGGAGCAACACAAGAAAAATTAGGCACCGTCTGCTGCTGGAATTCAATGATTTGCTGGACGTGGCAGGAAGAGTAGCACTAGCACTTGTCTGGGCAGCAGAGAGAGAGATCAAAGGAGAGGTCTTGTATGCAGAATTAATTACAAGCTTTCATTTTGGTGGGATAGGACAAGAGTTAGGCTCATACCTACACCTGCAGCATGTGCATATGCACGTTTGCAGCCTCCCATATATGCCATGAACAATACCCGCAAACAGCACCATGAATAGTACCCGTGAACAGCGCCATGAACAGTACCTATAAACAGTACCCATCTACAGTAACCCTCACGAACAGTACCCATCTACAGTATCATATATGGTGCCCAACCTTGCTGCAGTTTTACCTCCAATAGTGAGCGGTGCCCAACTCTGCTGCAGCTCCACCTTCAATAGTGAGCGGTGCCCAACCTTGCTGCAACTTCACAGCACATGTGAGCTAATTAACTCCCCTGTCTCTTTCTCCTCTACTTAAACTAAGCACTTCCTCCCTCCCAATTCCCAACTAGCCCGAGCTCATTTTCTCTATCTGTTCTCCATCTTCTAGCCTCCCTTCTTCCCCACAAAAATTAGCTCCCCTCAGTACATGTTTTCCCAAGGCTAAGTTCTACCTGCTTTCTTCTCCCAAGCTCCAAGTTGAAGCAAGTTGCCCCGAGCTCTCTCCTGTTCCTTATCCTCTCCTTCGCCCCTACTCGAGCTGTATTTTTCTCTCACCCAGTTTCCTCTCCTAGCAGAAACCTCTGAAGTCTATGTCTTCTCCATTGTAACTCCGATCGAATAAATTCTTTCTTTGATGATCTCATAAATTCCAGAACTATCCATTATGGTGACTTTAAAATTTTTTAAAGGTTTGGAATTTAAATTTTGAAAATATTTCAAATACGTATGCTATGTTGATACATCTTGCTCAAGATTAGTCCCGGACAAATCAATGCTTTTACCTAAAAATCTTTAAAAAATAAATAAATAAATCTAGCATGATAGGCTGACACTTAAAACTCTAATTCCTCTAGGTAAAGCTAACAGAAATCATGACGCACTTCGAAACCTTTACCTTGCTAGGGTATATATATGTATATACATATATAGATATATATATATATATGCAATCATTTCCATAACACCTAATGCCTCATGGTATCTGCATCCTCTTCTTTTACCATGTCATATCATTTAAATCTTATTTGGGTTCTTTGGCTTGGTTGTTTATTCGACTCTCTCCTGACGTGTAGTTGACGGAGTGAGGTACGTGCACCAGGAGGATCCGGAATCACCCCCGTGTCAGGAACAGAACCAGGAACTGCCAGGCAAGCATTTCTCACTTGACCATGTTGAAACTTGTATATGATAAACTTAAGTATTTTGCTTACAAATCTGCATGCTATGTTTGTAACAATACTATGTTGAGTAGTTAAGACCTATAGATGCATTGCCAAGGATCCGACCTGAAATACTTTTGTAGCCCTAGTATTAGACATGGACATTGTAGTTCCAGTGAGGTACTAGACGTATAGGCTGTAAGCCAAGCCTAGGCCCGTACTAGAACAAAACTCCAAAAGAAAAAATTTACGAGGTTGGGAATTACTTTTGGTCTGGGAAAACAAAACCCTTGAGGTGACGTGAGTCGCGTAGGGCGGATCTGAAAGAGCATCTAGGCCCCTAAGTGGTTTTGATGGTTAATGGCAACCCAAACTGGAATCTAATATTTACAATGAGTGTAAGTAGAACGAATATGTTCCAGGAAAAGGATTCATCCAGGAAAGGATGACCACCCAAAAGTACAAAGGTGGTTTTCAGGACAAGGAGATAGCTGTGCTAGACAGTTGTGCCACAGCTGTGAAGAAGCCGGTGCTATGCAAGGAGTTGCAAGCAAGGTGATGGTGGCTTGATGTGTCAAGGGCCGTGACTACAGTTGGTGGAAGCTGAAGCCTGGGTTTGCTAGTTTTCTTGAGTCCTTAGGAAACACCTGTACTACTAAGAAGGATGAAGTAGCAATGATTATTGGAGGTTCTATTGTTCAATGCTCAGAGTGTTGGACAGTGGCACTGATGCTTTGAGGTCAGTGGCCCTGTAACAACAGTTTTGCACAAGTGTAAAACTAGGTTGTGCTAGCACACTATTGTGCTAGCTTCCTAAAATCCTAGAGCCAAAGTTACCTGTGTGGCACAGCTGTGTCACAGGTGAACTACCGCTCTATGACTCAGGTACAGCTCTGTGCCAGGGGAGAGCTTGTAAATGCTAACGGAACTGCACTGCAATAGTCTGTCTGCCAAGTTAGAAGACTGTTGGAGATTCTCTCCTAAGTAGGTATCAGAGCTAGTGTGTGCGCTAAGGGCATGTAGTGTGCCAAGACCGGGCTGAGTAGTGAGGCTACGTCAGTTAGGGTTTCACCTGTGTCAGCCTCCGGTGAGACAGGTGTCGGTCTGCCTGAGCCGGTTCTGTGTCACCGGTGCCTGTCATCGGTGACCCATTTAATCTTACGTGGCATGAGTGTAACGGTCAGGTGCCTGTGGACTATATATATAGAGGACCAGGGGAGGTCTCAGACCTTCAACCTTTGTCAAATCTCTGCAATCCATTTCGACCGTTGCAAACCTCTTTTCTCCTGAACAGAAGCAAATCTTCTTAATTCTTAGTTCAAGAGAGAGTTAGAGCTTTGAGTAGTGAGCACTAGTTCCTCTAAGAGTTGTTACAGATTCTTTCTTGGAGTGTCTACTCCTAGACGGGTGTAGGAGCTGCTGTGACCACCGAAGCTTGTGTGGGCTAGTGCAGTAGTTTGTGAAGGTAATTTGAGGTCTACCTTCTACAAGGCGAAATGACTTCCACAAGCAAGAGAAAGAGACCTGAAAACTTAGGCACTCGGAGAACAAGCACGATTTAGTGCTGGCGATCTCTTCGGAGTAGCCTCTCCAACGGAGACGTACCATCTCTGAAAAGAGTGGGAACTTTGGTGAAAAATCTCTTGTTTCTCTGAGCACTTTACATTCAGTACTTACTTGCTCATCTGATTTGCATGCTTATGTGATTCACTGTCATATTCAATCTAGCTGCAATTCCTTCTCATTCCCTGTGTTAATCTAGCTGTGTCACAATTGCTGTATTGCTTATCTCATTTCTGTGCCAGTTATCTGTTACACAACCATCTGTCTTATTCATCTGTTTAGGGCTTTCTGTTTACCTGTGTTAGCCACCTGTGTGACAGCTGTATGTTAATTTACATATCAAATACTGCCTAAGTAGTTGACCTGTCACACAGCTAGCTCAATCCTTCAACCTGTTAAGCCTTAATTTTGATAAAGAGAAGAATTTGTTTAAAATTGGTTAGCCTCCTATTCAACCCCCTCTAGTCGGCACCTACGATCCTTTGAATTGGTATTAGAGCGGGTTGCTCTTTGAATTGGCCTAACAGCCAGAGTTTAAAGGATGTCGGGCTATGAGGGTAAAATCCATATCTTTGATGGAACTAACTATGTATTCTGGAAAAGAAATATACAAATGCATCTTATCGCTATAGACCCAGATGTTTGGGAGGTTGTGAATGCAGGCTACAGGTTGGAAGACACCATAATACCAAGCATCAATGACAAAAGAAATATCCAGAATAATGCAAGAGGTGCCACTGCCATATTCGTGGGTCTTTAAGAACATGACTTCAACAGAGTCAGCACAATGGATTCTGTCAAGGAAATCTGGGACACTTTAGAGCAGATATATGAGGGCAGCAATACTCTGAAAAAGTCCAAGAGAAGTCTGCTGGAATCAAAGTTGGAAAGATTTGAGTATGAACATGGTGAAGACATAAATTCCCTGTTCTCAAGACTCACAATCATCACAAATCAGCTAAAGGCACTTGGATCAAATCGAGTTGATGATGTTTTTAGATGTGATCAAGAAATTCCTATCAATGCTGCCAAAGCCCTACAAGACTCTTGTTCTGATGCTGAAAGAAAAAGATGGCTTCGATTAGATGAAGCCCACTGAGGTGTTAGGGAGGATACTAACACATGAAATGGAGTTAAAGCAGGAAAGCAAGCACAATCTATCCTCCTCACTCAAGAAGAATTTTGCACTGAAGACCACTGCCTCAGCTTCACTACCTAAAAGTGAAAGCAGTGATGATCTAGATGGGGAGATGACTAGTGGAGAAGAAACTGAGCTAAATCTGCTCACAAGAAACTTCAGAAAATTCTATAGAAAGAAGAAGCAGTTTGGCTCAAGTGACAGATTTAAAGGGAAGAAGCTGGTCAAGGACAATAAATGTTTTGAGTGCGGTAAAGAAGGATATTTTGCTGCTGATTGTCCAGCCAAGAAGAAGGACAACAGCTAATACAAGAAGAAGAAAGACTTCCATGGGAGGAAGAGGACTTTAAACAACAAGCATCCAACTTATGCCAAGAATAAAGCTACTGCAAGAGCATATGTTGGACAAGTTTGGATATCTGATGATTCGGGCTCAGAGGAAGAATCAGAAGAGGAAGGAGAAGTTGCAGGCATTGCCATCAGCATGGCTAATGTGGCCAGCTGTGACACAGCCAAGTCACACAGCTCCAACATCAATGCCAAGGTTGACCAGCAGTCATCCATCTCTGCTCCTCTTTGCCTCATGGCCAAAGAATCTAAAGTACTTACTGAGGATGACTTTCCTGATTATGCTGAACTAATGGGTATCTTGGAAAGAACAGATAAGGCTTATGGGAAGGAAAAGAAGGAGAACATATCCCTAAGGGATAAGCTCAGAAAGCTCAGAGAAACATGCGATGAGGTTATGGATGACAGGGAGAACCTCAGGCTGGATCAGGAGAACCTGGAGATTGCTCATGACAAGCTTAAGCAAACTCATGAGCTTCTCCTCAAGGAGCATGAAGAGCTAAAGGCAAAGCATGCCAAATGCATTGATGATACTAACTCTCCTGTTGCTTCTGATATTATATCCTTGCCTGCTCCTACAACTGTTGAAACCTGCTTAAATTGTGCTACTCGCATAAATGTTCTAACATCCACAGGTGTTGCAACTGATAACTCAAATGAGGCTTCAACCTCTATTCCAACTAACTCTATAGATGCAGCTGAGCATAACAAGCTTAAGGAGGAGCTTGAAGAAATTAAGAGGCTAATGAGGAAAGGTCTTTGCACTGTCAACATCGCATGCAAAACTATCAGATGATTAGAGCTGAGATGCTCAGAAAAAATGATGGCTAGAAGGGCCTGGGTTACACTTCTGCTATGCACAAAAATAAACTGCCTGCTATCACTAACCCTAATCTTGCAGCTAAGTTTGTAAGACAGGCAGATACAAATGACAACAACTTTGTTGGTCACAAGCAGAAAAACAGGAATGTGGTGAACATTCCATCTAACCCATCCTATGTTCTGCAAAAGGACAGTAAAGGCAAGATAGTGGCCAAGTATGTGGGTCGCAAGCACCTGAAAAAATGGTCACCTGCTATCTGGGTACCTAGTCCTATTGTTGCCTGTGTCACCAGTACCTCACACTATTGTGAGAATACAAGTGTCACAGGTAGCTTGCACCATTTACTAACCCTTATGCCTAAGGTTGCAGGTGATAGTCAGCCAAAGAGGATTCATGTTATATCATCCATTGCTAAGGTTGTGAACTCTAGAAACAAACTTGCTAACCCTATTACTGCTGTCTCTGCTTATGATAAAGCCACTAAGGGAACCAAATGAGTTTGGGTCCCTGTTGGCGATACGGGGACCAGGGTCCCCAAAACAGCTGGCAGAGGCCCAACTTGACACCGCGTCACCAAGGACGTAGGAGTTAAAAAGAGGTGCTTGGGGGCCCACCCCGAGCACTGTTCCCACTCGGCTAATCGAGGGGTGCCCCGAGTCGTCCCTTAAGGGTGCTTCCCGAGCACCCAAGGCGACTTGGTCCCCGCTCGGAACGAACCAAGACGAAGTGCTCGGGGGCTCACCCCGAGCACCCGAGGCGACTTGGCCCCCGCTCGGGGCGCCGAGTGCTTCGCCCGGTGGAGCGGCCTAGGGGGCGTGCTCAAGGGCCCCCGATCCCGAGAGCCCCCGAGCACCCCATGTGGGCCCTTCCTCAGTCCACGTGGCCCGACAGGCGCACTTAATGCCCATCTGACGGGCCTATCTACTCCAAGTCCGCTGCAGTAGACATAATGGCGAACCCTGACAAGTTCCCATCCTCCCAAGAGATAAGCTACGTCAGCTGTTATTCTTGGCAGGGGATGGGACGGTCAGACGCCTTTTTGACTTTGAGGACACGCCGCCGCGCGCCCATACGCATGCCTTCTGCACCTGGTCCATGGGGCCCAGGTAGTTGCAGCATAGCCCGTGTCAGGAGACGTCCCAGGAAGTCTTCACCTCCTGACACGGCCGCATCATGATGATCTAGTTTCCAACCAAGGCGTGACAGGCGCTATTCCGCTACAGCGAATCTTCAACCACCGGCGTGGCTTGCCCACGCCCTATTTGTCAGCAACAAGCATTAGTGTAATGTATTTACCTTTCGGCCATTGTGGTGACCCCCGGATATATAAGGGGAGAACCAAGGCCATGCAAGGGACGGCTCCTCCATTTTAGACAACACAACCCTAGACATCCGAACCCTAGAAGTAGAAGAACAGGAGCACCTGGGCTGCTAGTTCATTGTAATCCCTCCACATATTCTCAAATACACAAAAAGCAGGACGTAGGGTTTTACACCGAGAAGGTGGCCTGAACCTGGATAAACCACCGTGTGATCTCTAGTTTCCCATCCAGCTAAGCTCTAGCTTCTGCGTAGCTCTGTGATCTGCGCTTCCCCGGTCGAATCCTAAAGGGGGTCCTTCCAGACCACCGACGCCAGTGTTTAGACGTCGACATCTAGCACGCCAGGTAGGGGAGGCCAAGTTCTCGAAGCTACGCCACTCATGGTAGGCCAGCAGTCATATCCCCAGCAGCGGGGACGATTGCAGCCATCCGCTTCAGCACGTTAGGCACCCCCTCGAGTGCAGGGGCGCCATGCCGCGCCCAGTGGCACCGCAGCGGCAGGCGCTACGCTGTCACAGTTGCGGCACCCAGCGTGCGAGGGCGGATCGCATGCCGGTGCAGCCTCCGTCGAGCTTCCCCAGTCGGTTCGGCGCCGGCTGGATTTCGACGAGCCGGGCGAACCAGGCGCGCTGCATGCCGCGCAGCTTCTCCTCCGGCAACCTCCTGTCCAGGTGGAAGGCATATCTCCTGTGGGCCCTTGGCTCCAGGAGGTAGCCAACCTGGTCGACACCGCTCACCGTCAGGCGGCGGTCAGAAGTTCCCATACCTCTTCGAGGCGTGGCGACTCCCAAGCTGGCTCCTCAGCAGCGCCTCCGTCATTACCACCACGTTCTCGACGTAGTGAAGCAACGGAGCCCCGCGGCGGGTCCCACCATTCGGTTGCCTCTCCTGTTTTAGGAGACGGCCCAGATCTTCACCACCACATCAACCAGCAGAGAGAAGGCCAAGATGCGCGCGTCACCATCGAGCGCCAACGGGAGAAGCGACGTGAGGCAGGGGCTGTCGAGGGCCAGTCATCCTCCGGCCCCGCTGTCAGTCGTATGTGCTCTCCAGTACGCGTCCGCGCACCACCCGCTTTACGGAGCGGACTGTCAGGCTTTTACTCCTAACCTTCACCGCGTCAGCTGGCCGAAGAAATTCCAGCCCGACCTGCCGCAGAAATATGATGGCTCTTTCCACCCGAAAGAGTTCCTCCAGATCTACACCACCGCTGTGCAAGCGGCTGGAGAAGCCGAAAAGGTGATGGCCAACTGGTTCCCCATGGGCCTGAAGGGCTCTGCCCGTTCATGGCTCATGAACCTTCCCCCGAGCTCAATTCGCTTGTGGGAGGACCTTTGCCACCAGTTCGTGGCCAACTTCCAGGGCACTTTCGAGCACCCCGGCATGGAGAGCAATCTCCACGCCATCAAGCAATAGCAAGGGGAGACGTTGCGACACTTCATCCAGCGTTTCAGCCAGGTTCGCAACACCATCCCCAAGATTTCCCCTCAAGCAGTTATCGTCGCCTTCAAGCAAGGTGTCCGCGACGAGAAGATGCTTGAGAAGCTGGGCACACGTGACATCCAGTCCACGGCGGACCTGTTCGCGGTCGCGGACAAGTGTGCCAAGGTGGCTGAGGCTTGCGCGTGGCACAGTCTGCGCCCCGACCAGCCGACGGTTGATGGTGCAGGTTCCTCCTGTCCCCCTAGGGGGCGGGAGAAGAAGAACAAGAAGCGCAAGTCTGAGCCCGTCGCGGCAGTAGACCCCAAGGCGTGAAAGCCGCTACGCGGCGGATCAGGCGGTGGCAAGAAACGACCCAGGGCCCCCGAGCAGGGCCCTAGCATGTGGTGTGAAATACATCAAACCGACCGGTACGACCTTTCTGAGTGCCGGACGGTGCAGTTCCTCGCCCAGAGGAACAAGGAGCATGAGGATTGCCACGAAGGTGGCGACGCCAAGCACGGCAATGAAGAAGGTTGTCTCAGGTTTCAAGAGCCCGAGGCCGTGGCATGCATCAACGGGAGTGCCTCCACGCCCACTTCGCGGCGCCAGTTCAAGCTGATGGCGCGCGAAGTGTGCTCGGTGACCCTGAGCACCGAGTCGTCCCGACCGCTCAAGTGGTCAGATACCCCGATTACCTTCGACCGCTCAGACCATCCCGAGAACACGTCGGGTGAAGGCCGCCTCCCATTGGTGGTCTGCCCGACGGTGTGCAACATCAAGGTAACCCGCATGCTAATCGATGGGGGCGCAGGCCTTAACCTCCTGTCCCCCAAGGTTTTTAGCAAGATGCAGGTGCCACCCGGGCAGCTGAGGCCAACGATGCCATTCCACGGTGTCACCCCAGATGCGACACCAAGACGCACTACCCGCAAGCCCAGAAGATGCTCTACGCAATTCTTATTGCGTCGAGAATGCTACGCCACTATTTCCAAGCGCACGAGGTTTTGGTGGTTACTGCCTACCCCCTCGAGCACATCCTGCACAATCGAGAAGCCACTGGCCGCGTGGTCGAGTGGGCGATTAAACTTGCTGAGTTCAACCTCCGCTTCATCAGCAACCGGGCGATCAAAAGCAGAGCTCTGGCCGACTTCGTGGTCGAGTGGAGACCGGTGCCTCAAGACGAAGGGGATGAATTTTTCGCGAATCCAGGACATGAAGGAGCCGGACACTGGATGGTGCACTTTGACGGATCCCTCACGCTCAAGGGCGCGGGGGCTGGAGTAGTTCTCACCTCCCCGACAGGTGAAGTACTCCAGTATGTCATGCAGCTCCACTTTCGCGCCACCAACAACATGGCTGAGTACGAGGGACTTCTCACGGGGCTCCGTGCCGCTGCGTCCCTCGGAATCCGCCGTCTGCTTGTCAAAGGTGACTCTCAGCTGGTCATCAATCAGGTGTCCAAGGAGTACCAATGCTCCAACCCACAAATGGCGGTGTACCTGAACGAAGTCAGGAAGTTGGAGTGGCGTTTCGACAGGTTGGAACTCCAACACGTCCCGCGCCGCTACAACGAACCCGCTGACTACTTATCACGACTGGCGTCCTCTCAGGAACTGGTCCCGGCTGGGACCTTTGAAGAAAGGCTCTCCCGGCCGTCCGTCGAGGCCGCCAACCAAGACGAAGGGGGAACCTTGCGCTTAGGCGAGGCTACCCAGGCAGCACCTTCAGTGGGAAATCCCGTCAGGTTGCTGCCGCCTGGCAGGCACCCCGTGCTCACCACTTGTTCTCAGGAGCCTTCCTGGATCTCTGAGATCCAGGGATACCTAAAAGAAAATATCCTTCCCGAAGACGATGCCGCAGCGGAAAGGATTGCACGCCAAGCCAAGCGCTACGCCCTGGTAGATGGGGATCTCTACCGGCGTGGCACCAACGGCGTCTTTCTGAAGTGCATTTCCCGGGAAGAAGGCCGTGACTTACTCACGGATGTCCACGAGGGCGAGTGTGGTAGCCATGCATCGTCCCACACGCTGGTCGGGAAGGCCTTTCGGTAAGGTTTCTACTGGCCAACAGCCCTCTAGGATGCCACCGAGCTGGTTCGGTGCTGCGAAGTGTGTCAATACCACGCAAAGCAGTCACATCAACCAGCTCAGGCCCTCCAAACCATCCCCCTGTCATGGCCCTTCGCGGTCTGGGGACTGGATATTATTGGACCGTTCCCCCGAGCAGTCGGGGGCTACGAGTACCTCTATGTCGCCATCGACAAGTTCACCAAGTGGACAGAAGCAGATTCAGTCGTCAAGATCACCAAGCACACCGTGATCAAGTTTATCCGAGGCATCGTGAGCCGCTTTGGAGTGCCCAATCGGATCATCACCGACAATGGCACATAGTTCACCAGCGACGCATTCCTGGAGTACTGCGAAGACATCGGAGTCAAAATCTGCTTCGCGTCAGTCGTTCATCCTCGCGCCAACGACCAAGTTGAGCGTGCCAATGCTCAAGTCCTCAAAGGGCTCAAGACGTGAACCTTTGATCGGCTCAAGAAGTGCGGTACTGGTTGGATCGACGAGCTCCCTGCCGTCCTCTGGTCAATCCAGACGTCTCCCAGCAGGGCGACCAGAGAGACGCCTTTCTTCCTCGTATACAGCGCAGAGGCAGTTCTCCCCTCTGAGATCTCCCTTGGCTCCCCTCGGGTCGGAGCCTATTCCGAGGGCAATCAGGAGCGGAGAAGGCTCGAGGACGTCAACTACCTAGAAGAGCATCGATGGAGAGCTGCCCTCCGTGCCGCCAGATATCAGCAGAGCCTACGGCGCTATCATCAGCACCACGTTCAGGCCCGGTCGCTGGAGGTCGGGGATCTAGTACTTTGCCGCGTCCAAACGCCGGAAGGAAAGAATGAACTCTCCCCCATGTGGGAGGGCCCCTACCGAGTGACTGGCGTCTCCCGACCGGGCTCTGTCAGATTGGCCACGGACGAAGGAATGCCGCTACCCAATGCTTGGAACATCGAGCATCTGCGCAAATTTTATCCGTAAATAGCTCGGGTAAGTTTTTCTTTTTGCATTGGGTCAGATCCCCGAGTAGCAAAGCGAGTCTCGGGAAGTTCCGGGTTCATCGCCTAAGCCCTGGTTGCCCTGCTTGGTTCCTACACCTCGGGCACCAGTCTGGCGAAAGGCCGCCGAGTATCCCACGCGCTCGCACGCATCCTCGGGGGCTCCCTTGTATCATAAGCTATGTCAATAGAAGCAACAATGTTAATATAAGCAATTTTCGCATTTGCAATTACTTGCCAATTTTTTCTATTCCCTCGCTTGCTCGCAAAAGAGATCACTCTCATGAGTATCGGGCTCCCATGTCCCCTTTGCGCGAGTCGATCCCTACTGGTCTGTAGTACGAGGAGTCGGGGTAATCTAGTCTCTGTTGGTGAGCTGTCGGCACTCGGTCGACCATTTGTACCCCGAGCACCCCCGAGTCAGGGCAAATAAGCCCCTGACCATCCGTGCTCGGATTGGTCAAATGGCCCCGAGCACTACCGAGCCTCAGAGTACTCGGACAACTCTACCTCTCGTACCCACGACCAGTCAGTTGACTCGAAAGCCTTCGAATCCTGACAAGGGAGAGTTTCGAAAAAACTCAGAGCAGTGGCATCTTTTGCCGGCAGCTTGATATAATCGCCTACGAGTTTACAGGCTGACCATGGTGAAGTTCCCGGGTGACGTTGACAATATCAAATCAGAAACCTAGGACAAAAAGCCTCCATGGATTCGACACTACTCATGAGCTAAGTTTTTCTGCCATGCTTTCTTGGCTTTAAAGCTTTTTTACCATCTCCGCGAATAGTTCCTCGCGCCAGCGATCCCGTGTGCCGCTCGTTCATGAAGCGGGGATGTTCTGGAGTAATGATGTGAGTCATGGGGAGTGTTCTGGGTCGTCGCTCAAAGCCCTGGTCGCCTCGCTTGGTTTCCGAACCCTGGGCACCAGCCTGGCCAAAAGCCGCCTGAGTATCCTACACGCTCGCACACGTGCTCTGGGGCTCCCTTAAAGGTGGGCTAGCGGCGCAAGGGATCCTTGCTACGTGAGATCCTCGCTGCGTGAGAGGGAAACCTGCTGAAACTAAGTGGAAAAAATTGGCACAATAAAACATCCGCTGATGTCTAAGCTACTTGAAAACTGTCCCGAGCACGAGTGCTCAGACAAACTTACAGGAGCGTCAAGTCCCGAAGGTGCGTGCTCTCAAGCGCCGCGGATCGCCCTCGGGGACCTGAGGTCCTCGGGGTCCCGAGGAGCGGCCTGCTCAAAGGCCACGTTGGCGCGTCCGTCTCTCGGGGGCCTAAGGTCCTCGGGGTCCCGAAGTGTGGCCCGTTCAAGAAGAAGGTTGAAGCATCCAGCTCTCGGGGGCTGGAGTCCTCGGGGCCGCCCCCCAAGGGTCGGCTTGCTCAGGCAAGAGCTGGATGCATAAAAAAAAGAAAAGAAAGCTGTGTGGAGCCAAGTCCACGCTTAGCATAAATTCATAGAAAGCTGTGTGGAGCCAAGTTCACACTTAGCATTGCATCAAGTTGAAGAAAGGCAGAAGCGTGTGGAGCCAAGTCTGTACTTTGCATTGCTTCAACAGAAAGTTCTTTACAAAGAACACAAAAGATACAAAGGGAAAAAACTAGTCCTCACCGTTGTCGTCGCTATCGTCGCCTTTGGAGCCGCTTTCGCCCTCCTCCCACGTGAAGTGCTAGGTGATCTCCCCGGCTACTTCGCAGACGGTTACGCGAGCAGCGTCTTCCTCCTCCTCGGCGACCCCGAGCCTGGCTGGCTCCAAGGAGAAGGTCGGGTCCCAGCTGCGGTAGCATGCGAGCACATGCTCTGCTACTGCGGCGGCCAGCTCGCACCCCTCTCGAGCCACCACGTCCTTCACGGCCGCCGGCAGCGTCTCTAGTCGCTTGGCAATTGTGCCAAAGGGAAGGACAAAGTGGCCCAGGGAGTCCAGGCCCTGCTCGCCCGCTTCTATGCGGCCAAGCCCGGCAGCTGCCACCACACGCTGCGCCCGTATGATGATGTCGCGCATCATCCCGGTGGTGCTGCTCCTTTCGGAGCGCATCTCCAAGAGGCGAGACCTCCCCTCGGCCGCCGACAACTCTAGCTGTTGCAGATCCTTCGGCAGCTCCGTCACCCGCTCCGAGAGCCTTCGCTTGGAGACGTTGCTATCCTCGAGGCGTTGTTCCACTTCTCGGATGTGGCGGTCTCTATCCTCTTCAATTCGGCGGACTCGCTCTCGGGCCTCCCCCTTGGCCGCCTCGACTTGGTCGGAGACCTCCTTGTGAGCAGCCTCGACATGCCGTTCCAGGTCTCTCCAGCTCCTGGGTTCGCTGCACCAGAGTGACCTCCCCTTCATCGAGCGTCTCCTCGTGCTGATCAAGGACGATCTCCCGCATAGCGGCCTCGGCTTCGTGGAGGGCAACCTGCTCCTCCCACAGGATCAGTTGCTCGCCTTCATCAATGACCTCTGCGCGCATCTCCTCTAGGGACTCCTTTTCCCTGAGGATCTCCGCGGTGGCTCTCTCGTGTTCACGCTTGGTGATCCTGACCCGCACGAGGAAGGCTTCCCTGGCCTCCGCGAGAGCGGCCTCCCGCTCTTCCAGCGCCGCTTTCTCCGACGCGACGGTGGCACGGATCTTGTCCACCACGGCGTGTACAGTCTCGAATAGCTCGGGAAAGAGCCCTTGAGGCGTCCCGGCTTGGCGCATGGAGCCCCGGCCCCACGGCGGGGCAGTCGAGCCCGAGCTTGTCCCGGCGCCAGGACGGCCGCGGGCCTCTGCAAGAGCAAGGATGGGCTCCTAGCTTTCGGGCGCCGAGCTCCCTCCGAGAACCTCCGGCAGGCTCTCGGATAGCTTCGGAGCAGCTGGATCCCCGAGCTCTTCCTCGGGGTGCGTATCCTCGGTCTCGGCCCCCGCAGTCCCGGTTGCCATAGCAGGCAACGAAGTGCCAATCGCCGGTGTCTCCGACGCTGCTGCGCCCCGGCCCCTAGGACTCGGCGTTGTTCGCGCGGCCTCGGCCCCCGGGACATCCTCGGCTCTCGGGGCATCCTCGGTGCTCGGGGCGGACTCCGCACTTGAACCAGTTCGAGCCTTCTTGGATGACCTGCGAACAACACAACGAAGCTCGGGTCAATTCCCGAGCATTATATTAACCCTACAGTGCAATGTGGAAGTTGTCTTACCCTGACGAGGGCCCTTTGTACCGCCAGCGTGCGGTCGGGATCTCGAATCCCGGCCCCGTCGATGACGGTGGCTCTTTCCTCTTCTTGCTGGGCGCATCGGGCTTGGCAGCCCCTGGGATCGGCTGCGCCAGGCCCCCACCGACGGCGGCTGGGCGCTGCCTCGCCCCAAACCGTTGCCCCTGGTGCCCGCCGCCCGCTGGCCGGGAGGCGGAGGACGGGGTGGCAGCGGTGAAGGGGAAGATGGGGGGAAGGCGCCCGCGGCTTCTTGCCCTTCGGGTCCGCGGGATCCTCAATGAGCCGGCCGCCCCTGGCGCGTCTGCTGGTTTGATCCCCTGGGGTCGAACTCAGGGAAGGCTGCGCGGATTGCATTGCGCTGCGGGTTCACACAGAGCGCAAGATCCGGTGGCGGCAAATCGGCAGAACCGGCGTCTTCGATGCTAAGGAGAATCCGCAGCATCGCCTTCATCACATCGGGAGGAAGGTCTCCCGCCTCGCCAATCACCATCCGGCCGATGTCCCGCGGGCTGGTGTACATCCAGGCCGGGCGGCCCTGCTCCTGCAACGGTGCTAACCGCCACTGGAGGAAATCGCGGACGACCATCGTCGCCGTCGAGCCAGCGGCCCGCAGCTGCGAAATCTGCTCCACCACCGGTCACAGCAGATGGTCATCCTCTAGCAAGAACTCCCACGTCCTCTTGTGCACCGGCGCCGGCCCGTCAGGAAGCAGGAGTTGGGAGTGCGGGTCGGTGGAAATGTAGCACCATTGGTTGCGCCAGTCGTCCCACTTGTTCCGCATCTCCTGCAGAATGTAGTGGTTGCCAATCTTCTCCTGGAGGCGGAAATTGCAGCTCTCCGCGGTCTCCACCCGGTCAGAGCCCCTGCTCTTCCCCGCCGACCAGAGCACGAAGTAGTGGCGGAAGAGCACCACCAAAAGCATCACGCCCACGAACATCTCGCAGAGATGGGCGAAGATCGCCAGCATCACCACAGAGTTGGGAGAGAGATGGATGAGGTGGATCCCATACTCCGACAGCACCTCGAGGAAGAAGAGAGAGAATGGCGGCACCAGGCCCGCCGCAATGAAGCTGGTGAAGATCACCGTCTCCCCCGGCCTTGGATCCGGCAGATACATGGCCGCCCTCACCGTCGCCGCCCCCTCTGGCCCTGCGGGACCAGCATCTTCCGCAGCTTGTCCATGCTCTCCTCATTCAAGAGACGGGATTTGGGGAGGAGGGCGTCGGCGGCGGCGAACGGCGTAGGAGCACGGCGCCTTTTGCATCTCGGCATGACGGCGGTGTGGCGTGGAAGATGAGGAGGCGAAAGGGCGTGGAAGCGAAGTAGACAAGGAGGCGAAGAGGCGCAATGGAAAGAAAGGAGGCATTTGCGCAAAGAGGCGAAGGAGTTGAGGAGGCGCGAGAATGGCGAAGCTTTTGAAAGAAGCAATCAAGAATTTTAACCGTTTCGTGACGTGGGCGGCGGTGTCAGTTCTGTTTCTCTGACAGGGCCCCCCAGTGCGCGGGAATCAAGGCATTTTTTCCTCATTCGGTAGAGGTGCGCGTCACCCCATGTCACACGAAAATCGGAGCGTTTCCCCCATTTGGTGCTCTGAATGGGCTGGCGTCTTCGTTGGCCCATAGAGTGAAGGCCCCGCCCCCAGCCTCGTCCTTTTGTGAGCCGCCGTTTGGTGGCTAGGCCGGGGGCTACTGTCGGCGATACGGGGACTAGGGTCCCCTAAACCGCTGGCAGAGGCCCAACTTGACACCACGTCGCCAAGGACATCGGAGTTAAGAAGAGGTGCTTGGGGGCCCACCCCGAGCACTGTTCCCACTCGGCTAATCGAGGGGTGCCCCGAGTCGTCCCTTAAGGGTGCTTCCCGAGCACCCAAGGCGACTTGGCCCCCGCTCGGGACGAACCAAGACGAAGTGCTCGGGAGCTCACCCCGAGCACCCGAGGCAACTTGGCCCCCGCTCGGGGCGCCGAGTGCCTCGCCCGGTGGAGCGGCCTAGGGGGCGTGCTCGAGGGCCCCCGATCCCGGGAGCCCCCGAGCACCCCATGTGGGCCCTTCCTCAGTCCACGTGGCCCGACAGGCACACTTAATGCCCGTCTGACGGGCCTGTCTACTCCAAGTCCACTGCAGTGGACATAATGGCGAACCCTGACAAGTTCCCATCCTCCCAAGAGATAAGCTGCGTCAGCTGTCATTCTTGGCAGGGGATGGGACGGTCAGATGCCTTTTTGACTTTGAGGACACGCCGCCGCGCGCCCATACGCATGCCTTCTGCACCTGGTCCATGGGGCCCAGGTAGTTGCAGCATAGCCTGTGTCAAGAGACATCCTAGGAAGTCTTCACCTCCTGACACGGCCGCATCATGATGATCCGGTTTCCAACCAAGGCGTGACAGGCGCTATTCCGCTATAGTGAATCTTCAACCACCGGCATGGCTTGCCCACGCCCTATTCGTCAGCAACAAGCATTAGTGTAATGTATTTACCTTTCAGCCATTGTGGTGACCCCCGGATATATAAAGGGAACCGAGGCCATGCAAGGGACGGCTCCTCCATTTTAGACAACACAACCCTAGACATCCGAACCCTAGAAGTAGAAGAACAGGAGCACCTAGGCTGCTAGTTCATTGTAATCCCTTCACATATTCTCAAATACACAAAAAGCAGGACGTAGGGTTTTACATCGAGAAGGTGGCCCAAACCTGGATAAACCACTGTGTGATCTCTAGTTTCCCATCCTGCCAAGCTCTAGCGTCAGCGTAGCTCCGTGATCTGCGCTTCCCCGGCCGAATCCCAAAGGGGGTCCTTCCGGACCACCGACGCCGCCGTTTAGACGTCGACAGCCCCTAAGTTTCATAACTGACCTTGCAGGACACTGTCTCCAGTGGAACTGATTGGGTTGTGGACGGTGGATGTACACAACATATGACTAGAGGCAGGGAGGAGTTTGTAGAGATCACCAATAAGAATCTGCCAAGCAAATATGTGGTCTATGCAGACAACTCCAACGGAAAGGTAAATGGCATTGGTAAGATTGCCATATCTGAACATCACTCCTTGTCAAATGTTATGCTTGTGGATCAAATAGGCTATAGTCTAATGTCTGTGTCACAGCTGTGTGACACAGGTATGAAAGTCACTTTCTATCCTGATGAGGTTATAGCCTCTAAACTATCTGATGATTCACAAGTGTTCAAAGGATGCAGGTCTGGAAAATTGTACATTGTTAATTTCAATGAACAACCTGCAGCAGCTCCATGGTGCCTCATGGCCAAGACCAGTGTTGGCTGGCTGTGGCACAGGTGGCTAGGACATGCAGGGATGAAGCTTCTCAACAAGTTGAGCAAACATGACTATGTCATAGGGCTAGAAAAGATGAAGTTTGAGAAGGACAAGCCCTGCAGCTCATGTCAAGCCGGCAAACAAGTTGGAGCTGCCCATCGTCCCAAGAACATCATGACCACCACCACTCCTTTTGAGCTCAAACACATTGACCTATTTGGTCCTACTACATATGAGAGGTTGGGAGGTAACAAGTATGGTTCTGTCATTATAGATGATTTCTCTCACTATACTTGGGTGTTCTTTTTGAAGGAGAAGACACAGGTTTACAAGAAATTCAAGCATCTCATAGTCAGAGTGCAAAATGAGTGGAAGGTAAATCTGGTAAAGGTCAGGAGTGACAATGAAAGTGAATTCAAGAATTCTATGGTGGAGTCATTTCTGGACAAGCATGGAATCAAACATGAATTCTCAAGTCCATATGCTCCATAGCAAAATGGTGTGGTGGAAAGGAAGAACATAACATTAATAGAGATGGCAAGAACACTTCTCAATGAGTACAAGACTTCACCAAGATTTTGGGCTGAAGCTGTCAACACTGCCTGCCACTCCATCAACAGGATATATCTACATCCACTACTCAAGAAGACTCCTTATGAGCTGCTCACCAACTCCAAACCAACTGTCTCATACTTCAGGTATTTGATTGTAAGTGCTACATATTTAGGAAAGGCAAACGCCTCTCTAAGTTTGAAGCTAAATCTGATGTTGGTATTTTCCTTGGTTATTCCACTAACTCCCATGTCTATAGAGTTTTTAACACCTCCGCAAAGGTTGTTGAAGAATCTATAGATGTGGACTTTGATGAGTCTTATGGCTCCCAAGGAGAGCAAGTTGCTAATGATGTAGGGAGCAAGGATATTCTCAAGAAATCCACTTGTGAGATCAGACCTACTGTCAAGGAGGAATCTGCTTCACAAAGTGATTATGAACCACCTGGTCAATCACTGTGTGAAGACACTGGAGAGCAAGACATCGAGCTCGAGTACAACCCAGCTAATGATCAACTGGATGCAGAGGACCTGTCTCAGCCAGCTGTGTCACAGAAAGAACTAACTGTGTCACAGGCAACACCAACAGCTGTGACACAGGTGGTTGACCCAGAACCCCTTGTGATCAGCAGGCTACAGAAGGATCACCCTGTTGACCAAATCATTGGTGCCATTAATAGGGGAGTGACTACTCATTCTCGTATTGTAAATTTCTGTGAACATTACTTTTTTGTCTCCGGTGTTGAACCCAGGAATATAAATGAATCTCTCAAGGATGCTGATTGGATAAATGCCATGCATGAAGGGCTGAACCAGTTCGAAAGAAATCAAGTCTGGTCCCTGGTGGAAAGACCCCATGACCACAATGCCATTGGAACCAAGTGGGTCTTTAGGAATAAACAAGACACAAATGGACTGGTGGTGAGGAACAAAGCCAGACTAGTTGCTCAAGGCTTCACTCAAGTGGAAGGTCTGGACTTTGGTGAAACATTTGCTCCAGTAGTAAGACTTGAAGCTATTAGGATTCTACTTGCATATGCTGCTCATCATAACATCAAGCTCTACCAAATGGATGTGAAGTCAGTCTTTCTAAATGGTAAACTTTCTGAACTAGTATATATTGAGCAGCCACCTGGCTTTGAAGATGCTAAGAAACCACATCATGTCTACAAATTGCACAAAGCACTTTATGGTCTAAAACAAGCACCTAGAGCATGGTATGATACACTGAAAGAATTTATGATCAAAAACGGATTTAAAATGGGCTTAGTAGACACAACCCTATTCACTAAGAAAAATAGAAAGCACTTATTCGTGTGCCAAATTTATGTCGATGACATAATATTTGGTAGTACTAACCATTCTATGAGTGATGAGTTAGCAAGATGATGACCAAGAGGTTTGAGATGTCTTTGGATGGAGAACTCAAGTACTTCCTAGGACTACAGATCAAGCAACTCAAGGAAGGGATATTCATCTCACAAGAAAAGTTCACCAAGGATATCATCACCAAGTTTGGCATGAAGGATGCAAAGCCCATTCACACTCCCATGCAAACTAATGGTCATCTGGACTTAAATATTGAAGGTAAATCTGTTGATCAGAAAGAATTCAGATCCATGATAGGTTCCTTGTTATATCTATGTGTATCTAGGCCAGATATTATGTTAAGTGTCTACATGTGTGCTAGATTCCAAGCTAACCCTAAGAACTGTCATAGAGTAGCAGTACATAGGATTCTGAGATATTTGATTCAAACTTCAGGGTTTGGTTTGTGGTACCCCAAAGGTGCAAACTTTGAGCTAGTTGGCTATTCTGATAGTGATTATGCAGGGTGTAAGGTTGACCGAAAAAGCACCTCAGGTACTTGTCAATTCCTAGGACACTCCTTGGTGTCCTGGTCATCCAAGAAACAAAACTCAGTAGCCCTTTCCACTGCAGAAGCTGAGTATATAGCTGCTGGCAGTTGTTGTGCTCAATTATTATGGATGAGGCAGACCTTGAAAGATTTCAACATATCTTTTAATCAAGTACCCCTCTTCTGTGATAATGAAAGTGCAATCAAGTTAGCCAACAACCCAGTACATCACCAAAGATCCAAACACATAGAAGTGAGGCACCACTTCCTTCGAGATCATGTGGAGAAGGGAGACATATAGCTGTGTCCTGTAAGGACAGAAAAATAATTAGCTGACATTTTCACCAAGCCTTTAGATGAGACTAGGTTATGTGCTCTGAGGAGTGAATTGAATATCATTGATGTCTCAAACTTGTTATAAAAGGTTTGCTTGGTGTCTAGCTCATATGTTCATTCTGTTTATGTTGTCTGTGTTTTTCATCTGTGTCACCTACTTGTGTTAGAGGTATGCCTTGAGTTGAGAGTTTTTGCTGAGCTATTTGTGCACATCTTTTGTGTGCATGTTTTCCAATTTTATCTGGGTTTTCTCTAGATCAACTCTTGTCAGTTTTAGCTTTGCTTGTTTGATTTTCTGGCAAACTGACATTGAGAAGATTTCATAAGGATCCTCTAATAGTGCTCAAGTGCTTTCTCTCTTATCAAATTATCTCTATCCTGGTGCTCCAAATGAAAAACTTGTCACCTGAGTTTTCCATCTGTGTCTCAGGTGAATTCCTTTGAATTACATAGGTCACAGGGTATCTTTTAACTCACCTGTGTCATAGGTCATCTAGTCAGCTGTGACACAGCCACCTTAAAAACCCTTCGACCTATATAAAAAAACCTACGATTCCCAGAAAACCCTGTCCGACCACAGTAACCCCAAACTTCCGCTGAGCGCCAATTTCAAGAGTTTTCGACGAAATCGCGGTTTCCGTCCCACCAGAGATTTTCAACTCTTCGGAGAAGCTTTTCGAGGCACTCCAATATCTTTTCATCCGTGCCTTGAGAAGTTTTCGATCAAAGTAAGCATCAGCCAACCCTTATTGCGTTTAAACCTAGCTTCATGTCAATGCATCCACTCAAGAACTTAATCCAGTAGCGCATTGTCCTTGATTAGGGTTGGTTCTGCTTATGTTTAGCTTTCTGGTCTCATCTAGCTTGAAACCTAGGGGTGAAATCTTGTTAAAACCTAGTTTTCATGAATCTGCGTTCCGCCTCTGTGCGTAGCTATGTCACCGCTATGGTCTCACCTGTCACACAGGTGTGCCTATTCAACGGGCAAAGACTTTAGTTTGATTCTAAGTCCTCACCTGTGCCACCTTGTCCTCACACAGGTGGACAACACAGCTACTATCTTCTGCATTTGGGAGCATCTCTTTCCTTATTCTTCCTCATCTTTCTCATTTCTACAGATGTCTTCAGGTTCAGAAAGAGAGGACAGTGGTCTCAAATGGTCAGATCCCGAAGAGTCAAGCAGAGAGATGATTATCTCAAACTCTGACCAAGAGAGAGAGAGGTTGAGGCAGAGAGAAGAAGCTCTTCAGAGAAGAAGAGCTCAGCAGAAAGCTTACAGACAAAGAAAGAAGAAAGCTGCTGAGAAGAAAGCTGCTGGTGCAACATCTAAAGCTGGTCAGTCCAGTTCAGCACAGCCAGTCTTGTCCAAGAGGACAAGATCCTCATCAGATGCTGATCAGCTATCTCTGAGCAAGATAGCTGCTAAGAAGCCAAGGGAAGCAGTAAGAAAGGTCAAGAAGACCTCTGTTGCAAATGTAGTGCTGCCAAGGGGCACTCTATCTATCCAAGAGCCTCAGGCTGAGGAAATTGATCCCTCTATTCATGAAGCTATCATTGAAAATGACAAGGTCATTTTAGAAGAGATGGACAATCTTTCAGAACAGATCCTTGCAGAAATAGATGAAAGGGTGAAGAAGCAACTTCTTGAGCTGTTCTCTGCTAAGAATCTTCAACTATCAATACAGTCTAGGCCAATATCTTATGCTATCCCAGAGCCAACAGATGAAGATAAGGTTCTTTTGAGAGAAATTGCGGATTTGCATTTTCAGATGCAGGCAGCCACGTCAACATCTGCTAAGAATGTTTTGAAACAGCTAATCCTTGAGAAGCAAAAAATGTTCTCTTACGGCTCTCAACCTGTTTCAACATCAAAACCCATTGAGGTTCGCAGTTCTGATGCCAGGGATCATCATCTTCTTCAACAGATGTCTGAACTGATGGCTGCAATGAGAAATATCCCCATAGGACCTGCTAGGTATGCTTTGAAGGAACAACTCAGAATCAAGCGACAATTGCTGTCTCCTGAGCTCAGAAAAGAATCTGAAGAAGCCATGCTCAATCGTCGCATTACAAGAAGGAGATCTGCAACTATAGTAATCTCTGATGCACCTCAAGTCCAGGAGCAGTCAGATGCAGAGATTGCAATCACCTCTGAAACCTCACAGAGCTCCAAACCGTCAATGAAAGAATAGCTGGTTCAACAGCAGGAGACTCTGAAGGAGCTAAAGAAGGAGATGTCACTACCTGTGGCACAGGTGGCTGACACAGCTAAAGCAAGTATGCACACCTATCAAAGAAAGAGGAAGAAGAGTTCTAGCTCAATCAGTACTGACATTCTTTCATCTTTGGATGTGCATAGACCAATATCTCCTTCACAATTCCTGGTTTCTGAGACAGAGGAACAAGCTGCAGAAAAGGCCCATGCGCCCACATCATCACCCAAGGATGGGACAGATAAGCCTTCAAAAGCTATTTAGACTTTATCTCCACAGCTGTCCCAACCAGCTGTGTCTCAGGTAGCCGATGCCCCAGTGCAAGCTCCATAACTGCCTTTGCCATCAATGTCGCAGCCAGTTGACACTGAGGTCACTTCACCTGTTGCTCATCCCTCACAGTCCCCACCTGTGGCACAGGTCAGTGACCCAGCTATAGCAGAAGAAAGCTTTAAAAGTATATCAGATGATGGCAGGGGTGTTTCAGTGACCCCTCCAAGAGCAAGGGAGCCTCGATCAGACTCTGACAAAGAGTATGTAGCTGAAGAAACTTCTTCCAGCTCAGAGTTAGAACAAGATGCTGCAACAGAGTCAAAACCAGAAGTAGCAGCAGAGACAGAGCAAGAGGACAGTTCTCTAGAAAGTTCTGATGATGATGAGGACTTGGAATCAAAATATAGCTATGTATTCTCCTCTGCTCTGAGAACTGAACAAGGACAGATGGAATTTCTACCCAGATCTACTTGGAAGAAGCTACCTGAGTGTGACCCTAAGAGGTCCAAGAGCAAAGTTGCATCTCTAAGCTCTAGTGCTTACATCAAGATGAGAACAACAAATCCATACTTCTCAGCTGACAAGGAATATATTGAATCAGCTTGCTCTGACCCCAGATTTCACAATGAAAAATAGAAAGGGGTCTACCATGAAATCTTATCAGCTAAAGGATTTGTAGATTGAAAGCGATTGATTGGGAAGCTCTCTCAAACTCTAGGCTGCGTGCTCTTCCATCTCTTATTCAAGCAGCAAGTCTTGAGTTCCTGAGCAATCTACAACAAGGATATGATCCAGAAGTGATCAGAGAGTTCTATACCACGGTGCAGGTAGAACAAGATAATCAAGACATCATGATCTGGAAGACAAGAGGCCAGCTCCTATCCATAACAACTCCAGAATTCAACAGTCTGTTTAGAGCACCTGTGGAGCCCAATATGCCAAATCTTTTCAGATTGGAGCTAGTTCCAAATGAAGTGAGAAGAAAATTCTATCCAAGAAATTTCTCATTTCCAGCAAATGCTCCAGCAGATCATGTATACTTCAAGGGCATCACAATCACTGCAAAGCATCTTGTGAAGATCCTCAATGTTACCATTCAACCCAAAGGAGGAAACACAGATGCAGTCTATTCTCCTGTCTGGCAAGTGCTAGTCCACATAGCAAAGAATCAACATTTTGACATTGCCAGATTCAGTTTTCATGAAATAGATGCAATGCAGAAAGACAAGAAAGCTAAGTTGAGGTACATCATGCACATGATCCTTCAGAGGACAGGTCTACCTGAGTTAGAGTTTAATATTTCTGTCAAGACATCCAAGACTCAGCTCAGACCTCAAGCTGATGACAATCTAGATGAAGTTGTTGTTCCTGCCCTCTTTGGAGATATTTTAGATACAGCTATGCCAGGCCCCAGTGACACAGCTATTGCAACAGCAGCTCAGATGCCACCTCAAGATCATAGCTCTCAACCCCAAGTACCCACCGGTGTCACAACTGATATTCCTGCAGCCGACCCAGCTGAGCTAGTATCTGTGACACAGGTAGCCGATGATGGCTCTCTCTCATCCTCTCTGATGTCTCAAGCAGCTGCCAGAGCATACCAGAACAAGGTCATACCTACTCAGTTTGCTGCTCTACGTAAAGTGAATCGCCAGCTCCGAGAAAAAGTAACCAGTCTGCACGCCAAGGTTGATCAAATGCAGACTCAACTCTCAGAGATTCTTCAGCTTTTGAGATCCAAGCCAACCTAAAGCTTCTTTTCCTTAACCCCTTTCTGGTGTCTTAGTGGCAAAGGGGGAGAGATGCAAGAGGGAGAGATGCAAGGGGAGAGGTGCAGCAGGAGAAAAGATTATATAAGGGAGAGATATAGGGGGAGTGGAGAGCTTTTGCTGCGTATCAAGACTTGTTTTTAATCTGATTTCTTATGTCTTGAGCACACTGTCTTTTCTGATAATGATGCAGTTTATTTCCTGTTCATATGCTGATATGTGTGGATAATGTTTTCTTTTGCTCTGATCATTACACATATCAAATGAATGCTCAGAACATGCCTTAAAAGAAACTCTAAAGCTGCATCATTATCAACTCAGTTCCGTCTATTACTCATGATACATTTATTACTCTGAATTGATGAAATGCAAGTTGTGAGAATATACTACTCAAGTTTTTAATTCAGACCTGTGCATTTGCATTCCAAAAACAAATCTCTTATGCACAGGTTCAGGGGGAGTATATTTTGCCAACCTGCGCATGTACTACTCATTCAAATCTTTAATTGATATTTGTGAATGGGTTGCCACTAACCACCAAAAAGGGGGAGATTGAAAGAGCATCTAGGCCCCTAAATGGTTTTGATGGTTAATGGCAACCCAAACTAGAATCCAATGTTTACAATGAGTGTAAGCAGGATGAGTAGGTTCCAGAAAAAGGATTCATCCAGGAAAGGATGACCACCCAAAAGTACAAAGGTGGTTTCCAGGACAAGGAGATAGCTGCACTAGGCAGCTGTGCCACAGCTGTGAAAAAGCCGGTGCTGTGCAAGGAGTTGCAAGTAAGGTGATGGTGGCTTGATGCGTCAAGGGCCGTGACTACAGTTGCTGGAAGCTGAAGCCTAGGTTTGCTAGTTTTCTTGAGTCCTTAGGAAACACTTGTACTATTAAGAAGGATGAAGTAGCAATGATTCCTTGGAGTTCCTTTTGCTCAATGCTCAGAGTGTTGGACAGTGGCACTGATGCTTTGAGGTCAGTAGCCCTGTAACAACAGTTTTGCACAAGTGTGAAACTGGGTTGTGCTAGCACACTGCTGTGCTAGCTTCCTAAAACCCTAGAGTCAAAGTTACCTGTGTGGCACAGCTGTGTCACAGGTGAACTACCGCTCTATGACTCAGGTACATCTCTGTGCCAGGGGAGAGCTTATAAATGCTAAGGGTACTGCACTGCAATAGTCTGTCTGCCAAGTCAGAAGACTGTTGGAGGTTCTCTCCTAAGTAGGTATCAGAGTTAGTGTGTGCGCTGAGGGCATGTAGTGTGCCAAGACTGGGCTGAGTAGTGAGGCTACGTCAGTTAAGCTTTCACCTGTGTCAGCCTCCGGTGACACAGGTGTTGGTCTGCCTGAGCCGGTTACCATTGTGTGTTGTGATTAGCTGTGTCACCGGTACCTGTCACCAGTGACCCACTTAATCTTATGTGGCATGAGTGTAACAGTCAGGTGCCTGTGGACTCTATATATAGAGGACCAGGGGAGGTCTCAGACCTTCAACCTTTGCAAAATCTCTGCAATCCATTTCGACCGTTGCAAACCTCTTTTCTCCTGAACAGAGGCAAATCTTCTTAAGTCTTAGTTCAAGAGAGAGTTAGAGCTTTGAGCAGTGAGCACTAGTTCCTCCAAGAGTTGTTGTTACAGATTCTTTCTTGGAGTGTCTACTCCTAGACGGGTGTAGGAGTTGCTGTGACCACCCAAACTTATGTGGGCTGGTGCAGTAGCTTGTGAAGGTGATTTGAGGTCTACCTACTGAAAGGCAAAAAGAGTTCCACAAGCAAGAGAAAGAGACCTGAAAACTCAGACACTCGGAGAACAAGCACGGTGATCTCTTCGGAGTAGCCTCTCCAACGGAGACATACCATCTCTGAAAAGAGTGGGAACTTCGGTGAAAAATCTCTTGTTTCTCTGAGCACTTTACATTCAGTACTTACTTGCTCATCTGATTTGCATGCTTATGTGATTCACTGTCATATTCAATCTAGCTGCAATTCCTTCTCATTGCCTGTGTTAATCTAGCTGTGTCACAGTTGCTATATTGCTTATCTCATTTCTGTGCCAGTTATCTGTTACACAACCATCTGTCTTATTCATCTGTTTAGGGCTTTTTGTTTACCTGTGTTAGCCACCTGTGTGACAGCTGTATGTTAATTTACATATCAAATACTGCCGGAATAGTTGACCTGTCACACAGCTAGCTCAACCCTTCAACCTGTTAAGCCTTACTTTTGATAAAGAGAAGAATTTGTTTAAAATTGGTTAGCCTCCTATTCACCCCCCTCTAGTCAGTACCTACGATCCTTTCAGGATGTTGAAAAAAACATATATTTACCAAAAATCCAAAATAAAAGGGGAGATGATTTTGATTCGGGTAAGAATTTTAAGGGCAGTTTGGGGATGTTGATGTAGCATGTGGTGGCATGGTTGTCGGGATTGAGTATGGAGTCTTGCTCAAATCAACCAAGAACCGAGCCTAAGTGCCGCTAAACCAGGTTCACCCCGTACGTCCACATGGCCTTTGTGGGAAGGACTTGGGTTATTATCCCGTTAAGTATTAGAGCCTGGACCGGTGGGCAGTAGGAAGAGTGTGCTAGATAGTTTGGCATCCCTAGAGGACCTCCGCGTGACTACGTAGGGAGTCGTTTGACACAAAGGTAAGTCCACTTCGGGTTGTGGGTCGGGAGTCACCGAGCACAACCGGAGACTGGGTAGATCTTATCTAGCGGGTTCAACTCTGGTACGAAAATGGGTGAAAGGTCTCGCTGTAATAACCCTGTCGATACACCTCGTGAAGTGTATTCGTAGCGCTTGGCAACATGAGGGACTTACATCTTGTGGGTAAAGCCGTACAACCTTTGCAGAGTGTTAAAATCTATTCGAATAGCCGCATCCTCGGTTATGGACATGAACTGGTAAGGCCACACATTGGTTAGACTGAGTTTTGCTTGCACAAACCTGGGAAAGGGACTAAAGATGTGGGCATCACGTGTCCACAGAGTGCAATTTACGCTACAAGGCGAGTAGCAAGGAATTGCAGAAGAAGGACCTAGTCGTACTGCAAGGGGTAGTACAGAAGGTATCGCGAACTCTAGATGGTGATAGGCGGAGCTAACGGGCTGAGACAAGAAAAGGAGGTAGTGGAAACTACCTCATGCGATGATACGATCATTGGAATTACTTTCAATTTTAAAACTGCCTTAGAATCTACTATCCTTATATTTAATTGAAAACTTACTTTTTCGCACAATATGTGACCTAGAAGAGATCAGCCTCCTTTGAATCAAACCCTGCATGAAATATAGCCATATTACTCTCCTGTGAGACTTGCTTGCGAGTATATTCAATATACTCACCTGGCTTGTTGATGTGGCCAGGCGAAGAGGAGTACCACTCCGACGATGACGACAGTGACTTCGAGGGCTAGAGTGTTACCCTAGACTTTTGCCTATCGGGTAGGCATATTGATGGGCTTATCTACGTATTTCTATCTTTCGCTGTAGACTTTTATTCAGCCAATCGGCTATGTTGTTCAATAAAGACCATAATGGCATATTTGCGTAATAGACTCGGTATTGTATGACAATGTTATCAAGCTTCTTATGTGTACTGGCTACTAATCATGGAACCAGTATAGAAAACACAGGGGTTTATCCGGCCTTAAAACTGGGTATGCCACAACAGCCATCAAAGGCTAGGATAGGATTACATAGATATCATGGTTAGGATTTCTACAACAAAGTCAACCAATCTCCAATTGTACATTTAAGCTATACAAGACAGCTATACAAGATAAAGAAATAAACATACTTCTAACATATGAGAAAAAGATATACATTGATATCTATTGACGAGATTTCACCAAAGCCTACATCTCCATGAGCCCTTTTGCAGATGCTCTGCTCCAACCATTGAAGGACCACCATCAACCAAGGTTTTCCCAAGACTGATGGTCTAATCAGCCCCTCGGGTCAGATTGGCCCGAGTCTCATTCTAGCTTACATGCAACGGCGCCTTATTATTGTAGGTGCTTGGGTTACAACGTGTTGAACTCAAACATTACCTAACCATATCCGCTAGTTACACTACAAATTTAATTGTACCCTACTTGTACGTATATTCGACATAACTTCAACAACTCCACCTTAACGAATATATGTTCGTCACCTTGAAGCCATCTTGCACGAACCTCCATGTACCTTGGAATTGGGTCTTCTCCATGTAGCTCACGGACCGGAGTCACCCAACAAGTCTGACTTGACTTTAGGCTTATTGTCCTCCACTAAATTAATGCCACGCTTGGTTCCTCTATGACTCCACCTGTAACAATGTAACCTTGTAGCTTATACAGATTCTTTATAGTCCTCCCCTTCATCACAATCATCTTGTCTTTTTTGATTCTCATGGCCTTCTTGTCCCTATCAACTTTTTAGACAGATCCATCATCATGAAGAACACAGCAAAATTAGATTCCTTTTATACCTTGACACATGTCTAACACTCCTGAGTAGTTGTTCAATATTGTCATTAGTCTTGATATTGATGTCACCAATTTCGACAACCCTATGGGTCGTGTAATTTTCCTGGTAGACTCTCCCAAAATCATCAGATTTTTATGAACTAAACCACTCTTTGTTAGGGGTCACATGAAAGGAACTAACTGAATCAAATATCCACGCTCATGTTGACACACTTCTTGAACGTGAGAAAACTTCACACAAATCTTTATTGTCATTATCTTGCATAACCACATTGGCACTTCCATCGGTTCTTTTCTTCATTGGACAATCCCTCGTGATATGCCCCTAGTCCTTGGAATTATAGCACTTCGGTCCTTTCTTGTTCATTGACTTAGTGTAATGCGACTGCCGCATCTCGTCCCAATCTAGAACTTTCCCATTATGATCATACCTAACCAGCAACCCTTCACCATGATAGTCCTCCACTGCAGTGTGCTTCTTCTTGCACTAACCATACGCCATTAGAGCTGTAGTAATCTCCTCAACAATGATAGTATCCTTGCCATACGTCCAAGTAGTAACCATATATATGCTCATAGGATGGTGGCAATAAACACAATAGAATAATAGCCTTATCTTCATCATCAATTTTCACCTCTAGACAAGTTAGGTCCATGATTACCTAATTGAAGATTTTGACGTACTCCGCAAGTTCTGACCCCTCCTACATCTTTAGTCCATATAACTTTTGCTTCAAATGCATCTTGTTGGCCAGCAACTTGGACATAAACTGAGCTACCAATTTGCTCCAAATTGCATCTAGCGAAACCTCATCCATCACATGGTACATGACCTGATCAAACAAAGTTGCATGGCCCCGGCCAACTTGATCTTCATATCCTCTCAATCTTCAGCGCCCATCTTGGTAGGATTGACTGCATCAGCTTTTATTACCTTCAAGCAACCATGTTGTGCTAGCATGTCCTTGACCCTCTTCTACCTTAACGCAAACTTTCTTGTACCATCAAATTTGGTGACCTCGAATCATGTGCTCATAGACATGTCCTCCTACACTGGTCTAAGCACCTCTCCTGATTGGTTTAACCACTCCGCGAGATCTTCCACCGTGTTGTTGGCTTCCTTCTCTAAACTATCGGTCTGACCAGTTTGGTCCTCGGCAAACTGTCCTCCTAGAACTCCGTGACCTCACTCACCCAATCGTTCTCACTCGATCCCGCCGTGACAGAACCGCTGGTTTGACCGCTTTAGGGGGCTGGTCTGACCGCCCCGAGAGTTGCCGCCTCTGAACTCCGCACGTGTCGCTTGTTGAAGACATGCTCTCGATCTCTAGACCTTGGCTACGAATCCTTGAGCTCTTACCTCGTAGCCTCCCCTTGATCCTCCTTTAAAGGCCTCCCGGAGTCCTCTCCATGTCCGATTTGAACACCTCGAGTTCTAGTAGGACTCCGTGTCCAACCTGGAAAGCTTTCTAGTTTGAGAGTAGAGTTCATGTTAGACTTCAACTCTCCCTTCAATAAGACTACTTGGGACTCCACAACATTACCCATGCCCTCTAACTCGGCCTCTTTTTCCTATGTACTTCCCATGTACACGTTGACTTGAATTGGTCCGTGTCCTTGTCAAATTGAAGCTGTGTGGCTCTGTCCTACACCAACATGCCATAGGCCTGCATCTACGTGTCAAAGCACACCAGAAGTCGTGGCCCTCCTTGGCTCTGCAAGCTGGCGTTGGCTCACCTGGGCGAAAGCCGCCTTTGTTGCACCAGCCAATCTGACCGATCCATGTCGCCCTTGCGCGACACATGTCATCGACCATCTCTAAATCGGTCCTAGATCCGTCCCAGATTGTCTGTCGATTCCGTGACCAGTCTGATCGGTACCGCACCCAGTCTGACCGCCCTTGCAGGCCCCCTGCATGATCCCAACTACTATCTCCGGCTATTCTCCAACGGCCGGTCTGACTGTCCGTTAGGAGCTCTGACCGGCGATCGCCCCATGTCATCATGCCCAGGATCATGTCGTTGCTCGCCGATGATACGCTTGAGCCGTCAACAACCCAGACCCTGGTCTTTTCTTCAGAGCTGTCATCAGCATGCTCCAACTTGCATGTCCGCTCCGCACAACATCATTCCCTACGACTTGACACCTTGTAGGTGCATGCCCACGCGGGACATGTAGGCCATCGTCCTCTTGCTGCAAACCCTAGTCGATTTTATACACACCCCGTCAAGCTTCCTCGGTCTCCACAGAATTCTTTGGCACCACTTCAAGATCCAATCCACCTCTCGCTCTGATACCACTTGTTGCAAAATTAGCCTCTCAACAACAACAATGCTATCGCGTAATCTCCACAACTTTACGTCGCTCTAGCGTAGCGTAGGATCAAGAAAGTGAACATGCAAGAAGAAAATAGATACCGATATTTGATCACACGGTTCACCCGAAGCCTACATCCCAGAAGCCTTTCTGTGGGTGCTTCGCTCCATCATTTAAAGGATCACAATCGTCGCCACTTTCCCCAAGGCTGATGGTCTGGGACGGTCAGACTAACACTTCCTTACTGGCTCAGATTGCTCCGAGTCTCGCTCTAGGTTACATGCAATGGAGTCCTATTATTATAGAAGTCCAGGTTACAACATGTTCGACTCAAATACTACCTGACCTATCCGCTAGTTACACCATAATTTTATTTATAACCTACTTATATATATATGTATATATATTTGACATAACTTCTAACACTATACATGACATTATTCTTTCACGAGGAAAGGGGTTCCTCAACTTGAAACTAAATGTTGTCAACGTTGTTCGGTGACTGTGAAAGGGGCAGCTCCGCTAGAGCACTAACCTACGTACTCGGTATGTGGTGGCTTTCTAGAAGTCACTTGTTTGTAGTATCTAGCACAGTGGCTCACTCGCCGGGCATCATCTTATAGTATATTAAAACTGCATAGCATAATGGTATGTGTTTGTTTAGTCTCTTCCTAAGTTTCAAAAAAAAATATCTTCCCTTAATGTGCTGTGTTATTAAGATTTGACGAATTTTACATCTTTTATTATCTAACTTTATATGTATTCTAGTGAGCACGTTGTAGTTGATTAATATTAAATAATATATAAGGTTAAAATTGTTGTAAGGCATGTAGCCATCCGTACTAAATCTTAATTTGAAAGGTACTCTAAAATTCGATTCTAATTATGAATTGTCAATGCATATTTCCATGTCGACATTCATTGTATTTCCCGCATAGTTTCATATGTTGACCAATGATAATACATATATCGAGATTTCGTATTATCCATTTTCCATTTGAAAGATACGGTCTTATCAGACACTCCAGATAACTTGCAAATTGCCTTAGAGACAGACACGTAAAGTCCTTAAACAGGCATATAATATCAGAAGTATGTTAGGCTTTAATCCAATGTGTGCTAGACTGAACTCGTTCATGGTCGCAAATATGACTACTCAATTAGTTTCTAACATTATAAGATTCCACAACTTCACCCACAAAATATGATGTACCCTTTTTATTGATACACACTGTCACTAATACATAAAGAGTTATATAAGACTCCTTATATAACTACCCAAAAAACTGAAGCTGACTCCGAACACAGTCTTTAAGGCAACCAAAGACGCGATGGGCAGTGATCCCCCGGCCCCGGAAACCAAAAAGAGGAGAAAACGGCTTTCTAAGAAAGATTACAAGGACGCTGCCAGCCAGCCTGTTCAGAAGATCTCGGTCCAGGCTAATAAATCCTCGGGATCTAGCCAAACAGAGGGTCGTCGTCCTCAATGGCGGGCGTTCCATATCCCTGGCGAACCCATCGTACCGACGGATATGTACGACACCCTCCCGTTCGAAATGAGGATTCTGCATGACGACATTCTCGCGAGGGAGAGGCAGGCTCGTTCGCTTCGAGATCAAGATCTGCCAGTTTTCACGGTGCAGGTGCCACCGGGTTTTGACTTCGTCGAAGATTTCCCGGCTGACAAGTTCTATCTGCGTTTCGAGGAGATCTTCAACATGTTCAACCTCCTCCGCCTCCACCCATCCTTACTCCGCCTATGGGCGCTTCATGAAGGCAGAGTGGCCAGACTCGAGAAGAAGCAGGATGTCGCGGTAGCGGACCCTTACCACATGCACGAGAACAACCTTCGCAACCCTCAGGGGTTTGAAACTGTGAAGAGGTACATTTCAGACTTCATGGTTGCGAATAAGGAGAAAGACTGCCTTCTCGTGCCCTACCTTCCCCTGTAAGTCGTTCGCTAGCCCCAATATGCCTTCGTAGATTTCCATTATGCTTGCACGTACCAAGGTTTGACGATATTGGTCTGTTCAACTGTTTGCGCAGGAACCACTGCATCCTCATCGTTGTATCCCCGAAGTATTCCCATACTTATTTCTTGGATTCGATGAGAAGTGAAAAGAAAGACTACACCTCCGTGAAGCAGCTTCTAGATGAAGCTCTATTCGAGTATAATTATAGGGGAGGACACACCATCGAGAAATACAGAAAGAAGAATAAACTTGGCCTACCATGCTTCGGCCACAACACCGACTTCTGTTGCATGCAGCAGCCGAAAAACAGCGTGACGTGCGGCTACTACGTCATCCACCACATGGAGCGGTACGTACGTGCACGAAAAATCTTCACAGACCACGCTGACATCACCAAGTGGGGGAAAGCCTGCAGCAACTCTCAGGAGATTGCAAAGACGAGTTCCGACGCATCCAGGAGAAGTTTGCGAGCATCATCAACCAGGATGTCGTCGACGCCACCGGGATCTTCAACGGCGGCGCATCAACTCCGGAGGAGCGAGAGGCTCGCTTAAAGGGACAGGCTAACGACATACCGCACTTGTACAAGTCGGTAGCAGACGCTCGCCGCGCTAGTTCCGAATACAACCGAAGCGAGCGCTAGCTAGGTTAAACGAGAGTGACGATGATGGGCATGTTGTGTATATGCACATTGTCGTTGTGTTAACGTTTTACCAAACTCGACTATTTTCTTTTTCAGATGCATAGTTTGTATATTGAGAGTTCATTTTCCTTAGATTTATTTTCCTTTCTTCTCCTTAATTTCTAATGTTCTTTTGTAATCCAACCTTAAGCATGAAAAAGAGGCCTGACCTGAGAACTAGATAGGTTTAGCACCGTCGCCCTACCGAACTGCTGCCACGGCAGCAGAAACGGCGGTTTCCGCTGCCGCGGCACCAACTACACACCGTTGTCCTGTCGCACTGCTGCCGTGGCAGCAGAAACGGCGGTTTTTGCTGCCGCGGCAGCCTCTGAACGGCCGTCGCCCTGCCGCACTGCTGTCGTGGCAGCTGAAACGGCTGTTTTTGCTGCCGCGGCAGCCTCTGAACGACCGTCGCCATGCTGCACTGCTGCCGTGCCAGTAGAAATGGTGGTTTTTGCTGCTGCGGCAGCCTCTGCACCAACGTCGCCCTGTCGCACTGCTGCCGCGGCAGCTGAAACGGCGGTTTTTGCTGCCGCGGCAGCCTCTGCAGCACTGTCGCCATGCCACACTGCTGCGGCGGCAGCTGAAACGAAGGTTTCGGCTGCCGCGGCAGCAACGGCTTCCCACCTTCGCCCTGCCGCACTGCTGCCGCGGCAGTAGAAACGGTGGTTTTTGCTGCCGCGGCAGCCTCTACACCATGCCGCACTGCTGCCGCGGCAGCAGAAACGAAGGTTTCGGCTGCCGCGGCAGCAATTGCTACTGCGGAAAATTGCTATTAGTGGCGTGTTGCCAAAGAGGGGCGCCACTAGTATAAATATTACTAGTGGCATGTGAACCAGGGAGCACGCCACTAGTAAGTAGATGGAATATTTTTTTTAAACGCGAAAAATTGCTATTAGTGGCGTGTTGGCAAAGAGGGGCGCCACTAGTATGAATATTACTAGTGGCGTGTGAACCACAGAGCACGCCACTAGTAACAACTAGTAATATTTTTTTTAAACTCCGAAAATGCTTACTAGTGGCGTGGTGGGCAAGTGGGGCGCCACTAATGCGTTGCCTTACTAGTGGCGTGGGCAGTAAGGGGCACGCCACTAGTATATGCATTACTAGTGGTGTGTGGAGGGGAGCACGCCACTAGTATGTATGTTACTAGTGGCGTGTGGGCAGCACGCCACTAGTAACTAATTACCACCGGCGTGATACTAGTGGCGTGCTGCCCACACGCCACCAATAGCTATTTGAGCACGCCACTAGTAAGGGGGTTCTGCACTAGTGTCCTCTCTTCATGTTATTATGGGCAGCAAGAATTGTGATCCAAAAATTGCTATTGTGATCCTCACTGGCTGCCGCGACAGTCGCCATGAGCATCAGGTGCAACCTCCTGTCTGCATGTTATTTTTGGCAGAAAGGGTTGTGATCAAAACAATTCTATTGCAATTCATGTTATTAGGAAAAATGATTAATTAGGGCAGCAAGAATTCTTATTATTATTTGAGTACTAATCTAAAGATGGCTATTATGATTGATATTATTTGGATTCTAATATAAAAATGGCTAGAACACTATTGATGAAAATTGGGTGAATTTGGTTAAAATTTGAGTAGATTGGTTATGTGCACGAAACATTTGCCATGTCTTGAATGCTAGAACACAATGCCATGTACTTGATTAATAGCTAGCTAGCTTATGTCTTATTTTTCTATTTTATTTTATTTTATTGTTACTTAGTTATGCCATGTCTTCTTTAATGCAAAGTTTAATATTATTACTTAGTTAATATTATACTTAGGACTACATAATTTTTATATATATTATAGGGGGTCAATAGTTTAGGATTTTGGACTTGGTTCAAATTTCAATCAACTCAATATCCTGAACCTGGCCTATACCACTTGAGCCCTTGTAAAATGTGTCGGTGCCCGCGACTAAGGTGTAAAAGTTCTACCATTTCTGTGGTTCTGTTAATGGAAGGTCAGATGCTTCAACGAGCATCAAAATTGCAAAACAGGTGGTGGTAAATCGATGGGTTACTAGCCCCCCTCTTGCGAAGGAGGAAACTTGTTCCAATGGAGAAGTTCAACCTCTCCTTCATAGGAGCAGTGGTGGTAACTCATCGGATTATCCCCACATCTCATGCGATTCCAATGCTTGTTGGAGCTTGCGAGTTTTGATTTGACACAACCGACTGATGTGGTACAAGATTTGTACATGACGGTAGTTCGTTACATTTTGATTTATCGAATGATGAATAGGACCACTAATAAACTATGCATGATGGTTTAGAGGGATTCAGGGTACAGGGTCCAAGGTAAAGGTTAAAATTGCATTAACCCCAACCCTAAACCCTGCACCATTGAATCCTTGTCTACTGATGTGCAATTATTTAAAATGGGCAATTTTGAGGTATTTTTTGAACTCAGGTTTGTCTTGCTTTGGAACAAAAGATGATTCCTAATGGTGATAAGACTTTGCTACACGATGAATTTGTGTGTTGCTTTCCTAGTATGTGTTAAGGAATGATCTAAAATCCTTACCTCATTCTGGAAAATCAGGCACGCATTCAATTTACAACAAGTTAGAATATGAGGCTTATGATATTATGGATACATCTATTTCAATACATTTGAATGCTTAGTTTGAATACAATACTCTAATCACGCTATCTACAAAATTTTAGAATCTATTGTCTCATTTATTCGCAGTGATGTCCCTTTAAATGTGAAACCTTGATGGTCAGTTGCGCCGTCAAATTTTATCATGAAGGGTGTCACTATTGTGGATTGAATGATACAATAGATTATAAGTTTTCAGGGTTTAGAGTTCAGGGATTAATGATTTATTGTGAATTGAATGAATATATGATGTTTATATTTTCTATGAATGAATGTCATATGTATTTGTATATGATGCTATTTTGTTATCTCAGAGGGTATGATTAGCATATCATGAGACTAGCCAATAAGTAAGAAAAATAATGGCCTGTATAACCCCATCACAGGCGGTTCTATAGACAAAACCTCCTGTGACAAGGTCATATCACAAACAGTTCTTGGCATGAAACCACCTAAAATATCACCATAACCTCCTATGATGATAGGAGGCCATCATAGACCCTTACTTATAGACGGTTTAGGAAAAAACATGTATTTGGGTTTCCAAACAAGCTATAATGGGAATATCTATACTAGTGTTTGTTGTACCAATCAGGAGTCACAACATGAATTTCAAAAATACTTTCTCGTCGTACCAACCCTAACAACCCTTCCCATCAACACGTGATTGGCAATCGCTAATACTCGTACAATTAGTAGGCCAGGGTTGTCCCATAACAGTACTTGTCATTGCACTATAAGGCTCAAACCAGGTTTGAATTAAGTCCTCAAGTCAACTACAAGCAAACATTCAAACCTAGGCAATGACAAGAAAGAAGAGAAAAGTGGCACATACCACCAACGAATGCTCATCAAGCCAAAATAATGACCATCACAATCCTCAAAGCTCGACAAGCTTTCTCTTTTGTCTGATTTAGCAAAATTAACAGGGCACTGGAGAATGGTCTCAAAGATTGAGGCCGTGTCTGGTTAGGCTGTGGCTGTTGGAAAAGCGGCTGCTGGCTGGCTGTTTGGAGAAGTGGCTGTGCCTGTTGGCACGTGAGTCTGCGAACGTGCGTGTTTGGTTAGGCTGTGGCTGTTGGCTGTTGTATGAGAAAATGTCTAAAATGCCCCTAGAGTTGTGAGAGCGTATATTTTATAATTTTGTGAATAAAAAATCATAAAAAACCTCAAAAAATCTGAAAAAATAGGAAAAATTAAAAAAATCAGAAAAATTCAAAAAAATCAGAAAAATTCAAAAAAAATTAGAAAAATTCAAAAAAAATAGAAAAATTGAAAAAAAATAGAAAAAAGAAGAACAAACTGATAAATTTACACTTCACACTAGCTTGTCCTCTTTGGATTACTATTTTTTTTTGGTGCCACAACAAAGTAGAGGATAATTATAATTTTGACAGAAAATATATCGAATCTAGAATTCTAGGATTAAAGAATAGTATGGACAGGCAATAATAAATGAGAAAAACCTTTTGAAGCAATATTGCTTATCTTCAGATTGATCCACATGAGAGTTCTTGGATCATAAAATTGAAATTACATTATTTATTTAAAATTGAAATTCTCATATCTCTCTCTCTCTCTCACTGAGCTGCTGCATCCCGGAGGCATGGAACCGATCAATGACCCTGCACATCTATCTAACCATACATCTTTATGCATTCAATGTAAATTAATGAGAGCAATACCAAATAACTTATTCTGAAGCTGGAACAAGAGATCCACTTGTCCAACATGATATAAAAATAATTTATGTTCTATATTATCTAGAGAAATAAAGCAGTATCTGATACGGACATCACCTTCATCAAGGATGACAAGAGCCCAAGTCCACCTTCAAAACCTATTGGACCAATGACAAGAGCCTGAGCCAAGGCTACACAACATGAGGTGACTCTATTCCTTGATACATCTCCACTTGATTTGAATATGAATGGTATGCTACCTAATGCTTTGATTCTATGCTTGCTAAGGTATGAAGGAGGAGCAACCAAGTGGAAGAACAAGCTGACAAGCAACGGGACTGAGGAAGAAACACCAAGCATCAAGACCCCAAGCTCCAAGCCGAACCCCAGCCGGACTGCTGCTTCGGAACCTCCGGACTTTCACTAGAAGTGAAGACCTAGACTGTCCGGGTGAGGCCCGGACCCTCCGGATTTGAGCCGGACCTCAACCCGGACCCTCCGGGTGGGTGTCCGGATCAGCTCTAGACAGGCCGGACCTCAACCCGGACAGTCCAGATGACGGTCCGGATCTTCTCTAGAAAGCCCGGACTGAAACACGGACCCTCCGACCACCCGGACTGTCCGGCCCCAACCCGGACCCTCCGGATCTGCCTGCGCACAGAAAAATGGGCCAAGGCCCATGTATCTCTTAAGTGGAGGGTTAAACCTATAAATACCGTACCCCCACTAATTAGGGTTTTTAGACTTGTTGGTTTAGACTAATAGTGAGCTTTGCTCCTAATCTAGGGTTTCATCCCTCTAGGTTTAGGAGTTCCCCCATTAGGCCTTACTTTTCCTTGTGAATTGTACGGATCGGTGCGTGCCTTCGAGGGATAAACGTGACATTCAATCAAGAGGATTGTTGAATTGGTTCCTACTTCCCAAAGGCTTTCCCATTGGGGTTTGTTGTTGGGGTGGGTTTTTCCAATTAGGCTTTCCTAGTTATCCAATCCAATCCGTGAAGATTGGGAGTCACCGTATCAACTTGGTATCAGAGCTCAAGGTTTCCACGGTTTGGATTTGTATCTCCTCCTTTCTCTACCCCCAATTGCTAATTTTGTTTTGGTTTTTCTTGCCTTTTTTGAAAACCCCACAAAAAGAGCCCGATTTAAAATCTAGATACAATTCGGAGTTTTAAGTGAGCTTTGGTTGGTTTTGATCCATTAGATCTTTGCTATACTTGTTGGTCTAACGTTCCTTTGCGTTGCTTTGGCCGATTCCGTCGTTTACCTCTTCGATTTGGTGGATTTTGGTCCGCTCAAAATTTCAGATCTGCTCCTCTGTTCCTCGGCCGGACCCTCCAGATTTCAACCGGACAGTCCGGGCGGCCGGACCCTCCGGATTCAACCCGGACAGTCTGGATTAGGCAAAAATGGGGTGAAGCAGTTTCACTAATTGGGGCATATCTTCCATATCCGGTGTCCATTTTGGGTAATCTTAGACTCGTTGGAAAGCTAGCGACGAGCTCTAAGTCATCATCATTGACACCAACCTCCACAAGCAAGGTATAATCTCCGGCAAGTCCATCTTTCCTTGCAATTTCCTTTGTGAGCCAATCATTTTCCTTTGCGAACATTCTGAACCTATGAAGAATAGCTCATCGATGATTGCTTGGGCTTTGCACACTTGATACTGCCTAGAGTACCCTGAGCAAAATTGTAAGCGCTAGTTGTTCTTGTATGGTCTTGGCACAAAAAAAAGAGGAAGAAAAGTGAGATCCAAAGAAAAGAGAAAAAAAAGAGAAAAGAAAAGAAACAAACAAGTGCCTTGATCATTTGGTAGGAAAGCGCGAAACTCGAAATGCTCAAATAGGCGAGTGGTATAAGTGTGCAAATTCGTAGCCCTACAAACTTTACAATCGAGTTAGCGTCTTTCTTTGTATTTGTGCAACAAGAGCTTATAATCTTCGTTAGGAACATCTTGTACTAGCTCATTTTTTGGTTGCACAAATCCCATTATCGTTGTGTGTGAGTTGTTGAGCTTCACTTATATCCTCTGAGATCAACTCTTATTGCATTGTTTCTATTGTGGATTATTACTAATCATTGCAATATCTCAAATTCCACTTGCTTAGTTTGTTGTGTGCTAATCCTTTCCGAGGTCCACTAAAAGCTTGTTTGAGTTAGTGCTTTGGGACTTGGAACCTCTTCAACCTACTCTTGAGGGTCACCTTTACCCTCCACTGCCCTTCGATCCGTCAATCCAAGGAGGCAAGGACTATTGAGGTGAGTGAGGTGAGAGAGTTCTAGTTTCCACATAATTCCCCATATTTTGTGCTTTGCTAATCATGTCTAGGGAGGGATCACACGGAGCTAGTGGCAATGAAGACTATGTGACTCGAGGGCAACACTTGGCCCTCCAGTGGAGCCTCCACGACACCATGGACAATTTGAGGCACGACATGACCCGACAAATGGAAGCTATGAAGACAAGCATCGTGCAGGAAGTTGTCCAAGCTCTTCGAGGCCGAGTTCCAGAAGCAGAGATTGATGAAGAAGAACCTCTTGATGAGACCGATGCCAAGATGGCAGCACGGTGTGCTCAAACTCGAGGAACCGCAAGACACCGAGCACCTCTCACTTCATCAAGAGCCCGAGCCCCAACTCATGGGCCACACCATCAAGGGCGATCAAGAAGCCACCATGGGCGAGATGAGAATGAAAGCAGTGCATCAGAAGGAGGTTCAAGTTTTCATCAACCAAGTGAACCAAGATATCAAAGGCAGCCAGAAAGAGACCCAGGTTTCCGAAGACGGAATTACCATGATGAAGGTACAGATCATCGGCAGAGGGGTCAGCAAGGAGATGGGGAGGAAAAGTTTGGCAAGTTCAAGTTCACAATGCCCAAGTTCTCCGGAGATTCCATTGATCCCGAAGAGTACCTCACATGGGAGCTCAAAGTGAACAAGGTCTTTCAGATGCACAATTACTCCGAAGAGAAGAAGGTTACCATGGCTTCTCTTGAGTTCGATGGATATGCGCTTATTTGGTGGGAACAAGTGCAAAATCAACGGGGCAACCATGGGGAACCACCTGTCACGTCCTGGACAGAGATGAAGAGAGAAATGCTGGCCCGCTTTGTGCCCAAGTACTACAAGCGAGATCTCTTCAAGAAACTTCAAGATCTCAAACAAGGCAGTCGGACAGTTGAAGAATACTTCAAGGAAATGGAGACCGCCTTGATCCGAGCTAATGTCCAAGAGACTGAAGAGCAAACAATGGCCCGTTTCTTGGCCGGACTGAACCACCCAACAAAGCGAGTCGCCGACTATCAAGCCTACAACACAGTTGTGGAGTTAGTGCATCAAGCTATCAAGGCAGAGCGCCAGGTGCAAGAGGATGCTCGCTACTCTAAGTCATCAGCATATACCTCACGTCCCACTCCTTACACCTCGCGCCCCACGGCAGTTGCTCCTCATCCCACTCCAAGTGCAAAATTTGCTCCAAGAGCTACATCAACCAAGACAAAAAGTCATGTGGGAGGTGGAAGTACAAGCGTGCGCCAATGGTCGAACACAAGCCGTCCGACCACCTCTTCTTCAAAGGATGCACCGGTTCGAAGCAATGCTTCTTCAATGGCTTCCACGGGCAAGACTCGTGACATCGTATGCTTCAAGTGTCAAGGGCGTGGTCACATGCAAAGAGAGTGTCCCAATGCATGTATTATGTTGATTACCCAAGAAGGCGAGTATGAGTCTGCAAGTGAAGGCGAGATTGATGCCATCCATGAAGTAGCAAGGCTTGAGCAAGAAGGAGAATATGAAGATGGACAAGAGCGAATCTATTGTGAGACCGAATCGGGACCATCCCTCATCGTCACCAAGAAGATCATCACTATCCAACTTCAAGATGAGCCTGAACAACGGTGCAATCTCTTTCAAACCAAGACCGCAATCGACGGCAAAACCATCAAAGTCATAATCGATGGAGGAAGTTATCACAACTTGGCGAGTCAAGAGCTATGTTCCAAGCTAAACTTGAAGTATAAGAAGCATCCGCGTCCTCACTATGTGCAATGGCTGAGCAATAGCGGCACTGTCAAGATACAACACATGGTGCAAGTCTCCTTCAAAATTGGAGCCTATCAGGACACGGTGGAGTGTGATGTGGTACCCATGACGGTATGCCACCTTCTATTGGGCCGCCCATGGCAATACGATCGAGCGGCGCGCCACGATGGCCACACCAATGAGTACATCTTTCGGTGGCACCATAAGGAGTATGTGCTTCGCCCCATGACGCCAAGCCAAATCATCACCGACAATGCTCAAAAGTTGGCAAGGCTTCAAGAAGAAAAGAAGAGAAGTGAGCGAGAGAGCACAACCTTGAGTGACTTCCACAAATCGGTGAGCGAGAGCAACAAGCCCAAAATGAGATAAAAGAGCAAGGAAGAGAGTAGAGGCTTAGTGATGCTAGCCACCAAATCTGAGATGAGAGGAGTGAGGAATGACCCACCGACCTTACACTTTGTACTTGTGTACAAAGATGTAGTTGCTTTGACTAATGAATCACCCTCCTCTAGCTATGTCTCGTGTTTTGCAGGAGTTCGAGGATGTCTTCCCCGATGAGATTCCGGTGGGGCTTCCACCCATTCGAGGCATCGAGCACCGCATCGACCTCATTCCGGGAGCGCCTCTTCCCAACCGGCCACCTTACCGCGCCAACCCCGAGGAGACCAAGGAAATTCAGCGTCAAATACAGGAGCTACTTGACAAAGGGTATGTTCGTGAAAGCTTAAGCCCTTGCGCCGTCCCTATTATTCTTGTCCCCAAAAAGGATGGATCTTGGTGCATGTGTGTTGATTGTCGAGCCATCAATAATATCATCGTGCGTTATCGTCACCCTATTCCTAGGCTAGATGATATGCTTGATGAGCTTAGTGGTGCTACGATTTTCTCTAAAATTGACTTAAAGAGTGGCTACCACCAAATAAGAATGAATGAAGGAGATGAATGGAAAACTGCCTTTAAAACTAAATTTGGCTTATATGAATGGCTTGTCATGCCTTTTGGTTTATCCAATGCTCCTAGCACTTTCATGCGTTTAATGAATCATGTCTTACATCCATTCATTGGTAAATTTATGGTAGTCTACTTCGATGATATTCTCATATATTATAGAACTTTGCATGATCATGTTGCTCACATTAAGCAAGTTCTACTAGTGCTTAAAAATGAACGCTTGTTTGCTAATCTTGAGAAATGCACTTTTTGTACGGAGAAACTTGTGTTTTTAGGCTTTGTTGTTTCTACTCATGGCATAGAGGTAGATGAGTCCAAAATTGAAGCAATTAAAAATTGGCCTACCCCTATCAACGTGAGTCAAGTGCGTAGCTTCCATGGCCTAGAAAGTTTCTACCGTCGTTTTGTCAAAAAATTTAGTGCTATTGCCTTTCCTTTGAATGAATTAACTAGAAAGAATGTTCCTTTTGTGTGGGGGCAATCTCAAGAAAATGCTTTTCAAGAATTAAAGAAACGCTTAACCGAGACACCTTGCTTGCTTTACCGGATTTCGCTAAAACCTTTGAAGTTGAATGTGATGCTAGTGGAATCGGTATAGGGGGTGTGCTCATGCAAGAAGGTAAACCGGTCGCTTACTTTAGTGAGAAATTGAATGGTGCTCAACTTAATTACCCGGTTTATGACAAAGAATTGTATGCCTTGGTTCGTGTTCTTGAAGTGTAGCAACACTATCTTTGGCCGAAAGAGTTTGTTATTCATTCCAACCATGAATCTTTGAAATATCTTAAGGGCCAAGCTAAATTGAACTGTAGGCATGCAAAATGGGTTGAATTCATCGAAACTTTTCCTTATGTAGTCAAATACAAAAAGGGTAAAGAAAATGTTGTGGCGGATGCTCTTTGCCGCAAAATGACCCTTTTGAATCAACTCGAAGTTAAAGTGTTGGGTTTAGAATGTTTGAAAGATCTATATGCTAATGACCCTGAGTTTGCTTCCCCTTTTGCTAATTGTAGAGAAGGGAAGGGTTGGGACAAATATCATGTGCATGAGGGCTTTCTCTTCCGAGCTAACAAACTATGCATTCCCGAGTCGTCCGTATGTTTGCTACTTTTGCAGGAATCCCACGGTGGCAGCTTGATGGGACACTTTGGGCGAGACAAGACCTACATGATGCTGTCCAACCACTATTATTGGGCGAAAATGCGAAGAGATGTGGAGAGATTCGTCCAACGATGCACCACATGCTACAAAGCTAAGTCAAAACTAAACTCTCATGCCTTTATACTCCACTTCCCGTTCCTAGTGCACTTTGGGAGGATATTAGTATGGATTTTGTCTTAGGATTGCCTAGAACCAAAACGGGGAGGGATTCCATATTTGTGGTTGTGGATAGATTCTCAAAAATGGCTCATTTCATTCCATGCCACAAGACCGACGATGCTTCACATGTTGCTACGTTGTTTTTCAGGGAAATTGTGAGGCTCCACGGTGTACCCAAGACCATTGTCTCCAACCGCGATGTCAAGTTCCTAAGCTACTTTTGGAAGACATTATGGGCCAAATTGGGAGTCAAGCTTCTCTTCTCCACAACTTGCCACCCACAAACTGATGGGCAAACCGAGGTCGTCAACCGCACCCTCTCAACACTCCTCCAGACCATGATCAAGAAGAACTTGCGAGAGTGGGAGGAATGCATTCCCCATGTGGAGTTCGCCTACAACCGTGCGGTACACTCTACTACAAGCATGAGCCCATTCGAAGTGGTGTATGGCTTTAACCCCTCTACACCACTCGATCTTCTTCCACTACCACTACACGAACGAGTCAACATGGATGCCTCCAAGCGAGCCGTCTTCATCAAGAGGCTCCATGAGATGACGAGGACCACAATTGAACAACAAGTTCTTCGTCACGCCAACAAGGTCAACAAGAATAAGAAAAGGATGGTATTTGATCCTGGTGATCTTGTGTGGGTTCACCTCCGCAAAGAGCGATTTCCTGAAGAACGCAAGTCCAACCTTATGCCACGCGGAGATGGACCTTTCCAATTACTTCAACGCATCGGTGACAATGCCTACAAGATTGATCTTCCACCGACCAAGTATTCGGTGAGCAACACCTTCAACATCACGGATCATTCACCCTTCCATGGCTACAATGAGTTGGAGTCGAGGTCGACTCCTTTTCAAGAAGGGGGGAATGACGCGGACATCACCTTCATCAAGGATGACAAGAGCCCAAGTCCACCTTCGAAACCTATTGGACCAATGACAAGAGCCCGAGCCAAGGCTATACAACATGAGATGACTCTATTCCTTGATATATCTCCACTTGATTTGAGTATGAATGGTATGATACCTAATGCTTTGATTCTATACTTGCTAAGGTATGAAGGAGGAGCAACCAAGTGGAAGAACAAGTTGACGAGCAATGGGACTGAGGAAGAAACGCCAAGCATCAAGACCCCAAGCTCCAAGCCGAACCCCAGCCGGACTGCTGCTTCGGAACCTCCGGACTTTCACTAGAAGTGAAGACCCGGACTGTCCGGGTGAGGCCCGGACCCTCCGGATTTGAGCCGAACCTCAACCCGGACCCTCCGGGTGGGTGTCCGGATCAGCTCTGGACAGGCCGGACCTCAACCCGGACAGTCCAGATGACGGTCCGGATCTTCTCTAGAAAGCCCGGACTGAAACCCGGACCCTCCGACCACCCGGACTGTCCGGCCCCAACCCGGACCCTCCGGATCTGCCTGCGCACAGAAAAATGGGCCAAGGCCCATGTATCTCTTAAGTGGAGGGTTAAACCTATAAATACCGTACCCCCACTAATTAGGGTTTTTAGACTTGTTGGTTTAGACTAATAGTGAGCTTTGCTCCTAATCTAGGGTTTCATCCCTCTAGGTTTAGGAGTTCCCCCATTAGGCCTTACTTTTCCTTGTGAATTGTACGGATCGGCGCGTGCCTCCGAGGGGTAAACGTGGCATTCAATCAAGAGGATTGTTGAATTGGTTCCTAGTTCCCAAAGGCTTTCCCATTGGGGTTTGTTGTTGGGTTGGGTTTTTCCAATTAGGCTTTCCTAGTTATCCAATCCAATCCGTGAAGATCGGGAGCCACCGTATCAGTATCACAAGTAGACCTTATAGTGTGAACAAAACAAACAAATCAAAGGACAGAAATTCACAAGATATCACATTTAGCCTCGCATGAATACTTGAGTCAACAATTCTACAATACCAAAGTCTTGATCACCTTTAGCGATTTAGAAGTTGGTTCAAGCATGATTACTTGGCTCATCTAGAATGTGCAAAGGTGATGGTTTTTTAGAGTTTCATGCATCAGACAGCATCACGCTACACTATAATTCAGTTAACATCATCAACTACTTCAGCATGTTAACGGTAAGCTCAACATTTCACAAGTTCAACATTCCAGCCTTGCAATTCCTACGCTCAAGTTCATTGCTCCATTGCGAATTGTTCACCCATATGAAGCAATAGTACCAAATATTCACAAGCTAGAAAAGAGAACGAAGCAACACTTGAAGGGCCGGACCTGCCGGTGGAGAGCGGGACGGTGGAGGAGGCGTCGGTCGATGGGATCTGGGCAGGGAAGGCGGGGAAGCTACGGATCCGGTGCTGGAGGCGTTGGTCCTCGCTGCGAACGAAGATGGGGAGGGCACGCACGGCGGTGGACGCGTCGGTGCTCGGTGCGGATGAGGTGGGGAAGGAGTTGGAGCTTTGCACCACTGGATCGGCTCGGTCTTGCTCCTGGAGGCGTCCGCGGTGGAGGTGGAGCCATCGGCAGTGGAGGTCGAGGCAGACGAGGTCCACACTCGGTCGACGGGGAGGCTCGGCAGACGGGGACGACAGGGACCGACTGGTCACTCGGGACGGCCGCGCACGCCCTGGATCCGGGGGAGGTGGGGACGGTGCCGATGCCGGGGTAGGCGGGGACAGCAGGGTTCACAGGTAAGGGACAGCGGGGGAGGCGAGGACGGCGCTGACGCCGGGGTAGGCGGGGACGGTACTGTGCGCGAGAATGGCACGGACGGGGGGGAGGGGGGTTCGCGGGGACGGCGGGGTAGGGGGACGGCGGGGTAGGGGCGCGCGGCACCGATGGCGTGGATCCAGTGAGCGGGGAAGCTGCGCACGATGGTGGAGAAGGGGATCGGGGAGGGAGAGGGCAGCGAAAGGGCATTCGGCTGTAATTTGTTTCAAATCCGAGGGCAACGCTTATGGACGTTAGTGAAGATTGTGGGAAGCTGCCCTCCACTGGCTTTTGGCTGTGGCTGATTTTACACACCGCCGCTGTTGGGCTGTTGCGAACAACCAGCCCAAAAGTCACCTCTTTGGTTTGGCTTCGGCTTTTCTTAGGGAAAAGCTCCCTAAAAGCTAAACAAACACTGCTTGAAGTTACTAAACAAGTATCGATCATCAGCCCATTGATGTATCAAATTCAAACAAGATTAACAAGATAAAGTTTATTTGACTCAATTAGAACTAACGTGATTAACACTAGCATTGACTAATGAACAAGGTTATACCATCCTAGGTTTTGGGAGATAGGTAAAAAGGGTATTGGTTGCAGCTATATGGAGGTAATGATAACATGACAATAGGTTAACTACTCTGATTACTATTTTGCTAATAACTAACATGCATACAATACTAGATTTACAACAAAAGTAATAGTTTAAAAATAATTAGGATTTAACATGATCAAAGGTGACTTGCCTTGCTCAATGCTTTCCTAGAACTCTACATCTAGTTGCTCCTGGTAGCATGTTCGAGATTACATGTTAACATATGTGAACAACTTAGAATAACATCCAAATAAAGAAGAAATAAATCCAAATCAAAGATCAAATAAAATCAAAGCTAGAAAATAATAAGATAGCAAGATGTAGATGGAATGGTGGAGGCAGTGGACAAATAATGGGTGGAAATCAGCAATAAAGAAGTTAATGTTCCGAAAATATTAGGGTTCGGTGGTGGCAAGGTGGTAGTGTTAATGTTTGCACCTAATTGGGTGGTTGGTATTGTAGATGGGTGGAAACAACTCTACTAGGCTTGCCGAAGTGTCTTGGGTTGAAGAAATTAGGTTTAGATCGATCAACAAAGATAAATGGGAGAACAGTCCTACCACGTTGTTGTCGTAGCAACGATTTTTCCTTATTATTACTGTTGAGGTAGGGTTGCAGCAGCAAAAGGTTTTGGATCTCTGCTGCATTAGAGGTTTTCGATTGATTTCGCTACCATGGCAAGGATGCGGCAAAGCATCAGAACATGACGCTTCCACGACATAGTCATTGCAGCAATTTTGGGTGGTTTCGTTTTAGCAGCGAGTGCGGCACTGAAGTAGAGGGAGAGCTATCGCACGCCTACCACGACAGTTGTTTTGAGTGATTACCGCTGCCGTGGTAGGGGCGCAACAAGGATGCGAGGTTTGGAGCTTCCACGAGAATGCTTTTTGCATGTTTCCACTACCGTGGCAAGGTTGCAGTAGTGGGGCTGGTGGGAGCGGTGGCAATGGCGAGGGGCAACAATAGGCAGCGATTAACCGTGAGGCAGGCGAGAGGGGAGGCGAGGGAGGTGATCGGAGGCGGTGGTGCTAACTGGCAATGAGGGATAGACACGTCGAGAGAGGCACACGGGGCTCACCGGCAATGAAGATATGGCAGACGATGACCATGTGGAGGAGGAGGTGGTGCTGGGGAGAGAGGAGGGCATGCCCCTCTACGTATAGGTGGGAGCTAGGGTTTAGGCCCACTTTGCCTGGCACGCAAGGCATGGTAGCGGCAGCTAGGTGTCCAAGTCCATCTCAGACTCAGCTACGGTAGCAGAAGTGGCGCACGGGCAGGCTGGGCCTGGGCCGTGCGAGAGGAAGAGGAGATGAGGTGGGATGGTTGGCGTCCAAAGGGAAGAGGAAGAAAGAAAAGCAAGGAAGAAGGAAGCAAAGGAAGAAACGAAGAAACAGAAGAGAGGAGGGAAAGAAAGAAAGATAGGGTTTGGCCCCAAATCCAAATAACCTCCAAAATTCAAATTAAAACTAAATTTAACTTAAGTTAGAATTAACTGAAATTAAAGCCTCCAAATTTGTAAAATGCATGTAATTATTATTTCATGTAAAAACATAATTTTCTCTCTCGATGATAACTAAGAGGTTATAAAATATTGAAAAAATTAGGCCGTTACACGGTGTAAGAGAATCCAAAGCACTTTCCAATTAATAGGTATGCTCCCAGCGGCAGATTCCCAATGTGCTAGCCACAATGTTAAAAATTAGTCGGCTTATAGCTATTGTTTTTTCTTTCCTACCAACGTTCATGCAAGGACAACTAAGAGATAATTAATCGATCGTTTTTCATTGTGCAACTGAAGGTCAAACTGTCATTCCATTGGGAATTGGAGACTTAGTATTTGTCCATTGTGATCTCGTGGCAATAGTCTAACGGTCTGTTTATGCCTTTTTCGAAGAGTTGAGGATTCGTGCATGTGGCACAGGTGTTCAGCTAGCGACATCATCTAATTCATGCCATCTATTCATGTTTATCACCAAGAAGATCGGGCCACCCATATCAAACTTTGTTTGATTTGGTCCATAATTTTTTTATTACTAAATAGTTTTGGTGTTGTCCGGTTAGCACGCCTAATTTTTTCCACTATTTCTTTCCACTACTCTTTAAAATTTTATTTCTTTTAGTAGCTTTATTTTCCTTCCACCTAGCAATTTCTTTTGTTCCGCAGGGTCATTTTTCTTTTCTACCAATAATGTTCCAAACGAAAACAAAAGATCAAAATTTTCTCAACAGGGTTATTTTTTTCCTACATTTGAATTCTTTTTGTTCATATGTGTCCTTTTTGTTCCACTTATTTGTTTCATACGAAAATATAAAAACTGATGGAATTTCTTTCTCATAGTTGTGGAACAGTTTTTACGATCGATTGGAATATGTTTATATGAACCCTGAACAAATTCCATGATATCCTGAAACAATTTTTTATTGACGTACTGCACAAAACATTCTGCGCTAGGTCTTGTTTCAGATTTTCTTTTCCACTATTTCTGTTTTTGCTCAACTAATAGTCTTGAAATGTTCCCGATAACATAATTTGTTTTGCTTATTTTTTATTTTTTTCCATATGCAAGATATGTCTTGATTTGAAGATCACGTCGTAAGGAACACATGGCTTTTAAACATGGGTTTTAAACAGATGGTGGTTTAGACGTTTGGTTTAGAAATTATGGACAGTTGAATATTCGAGGTAGAGAAACGTTCTTGAAATATGGTCCATAGCCTTTCTCCTTATCCTGCTGAGCGGGCCGATGTTTACCGGGAAAAGCTGGGCCGCAGCACAATTGCTGAATTTTACTTTATGGGTGAGAGGAGCTGGGCCCGAGTTTATCGGGGCCAACATGGCCGGGTCACGCCAGGTGACATCATGTTTTTTAAATTTCCAAAAATGTCCCTTTTTCATTTATTTAGTTCTTCCAAAAACGTTGTGTGTTACTTTTTTGTTTGTTTATGGTCCATGTAGTCAATTTCTCAATTCCGGACGGTCACATTTTTAGTCCCATCAATAATATTTTACTACATATTGCTCCCTGTTCCACCGATAGGGTGCTGGAAATTGCTTCATCCAATGTGTGGAAGAACCGAAGAAATCCAAACTAATTGTCTTGGAACGCCAATTAGAGTCGACAAACCATGGTTTAACTTTCATTGTTCAGTACTTTGTTCCTTCCACATGGTGTGCTTTCACCTTATTACTAACATATAAATTATACGAAACTGTTAAGCCATGGTTCCATGTGTCGCCTGGCCTGGCATGAGCTTGCCCTGCAGGAAGTGCTGAAAGAGTATGAGAGCTTGCTGCGGGCGGTGGAGGGGAACCTCATGCCCGGCGCCTCGGATCGTCACCAACGTCACGCCCTTATATACCTGGCTCCAACCGCCGACCTAATTAATGAAAATCCATCGCACAAGCATTTGTTAATTAAGTTTGTGACATCTAGCTCGTAATAAATCTCCATCCGGCCATGTTAATCAAATAAACTAAGTTAACAAAATAATACGAATAAATTCATTTGTTTAGTTGATTATACATCCGATCGATATGGAGAAAATATAGAATATACTCTTGCAGTCTGTTGCACGAACGAGAGAATTGCCTCACTACCACTAAATTTTTTATCACTCTCCAAAATACCACTCAAACATCACCTCTTTCTAAAATACCACTTAATTCACATATTCCTATCTAAATTCTATTATTGACAAAATGAAGTTTGAAAAAAACATTCTTGCCCTTACCTCTTCACACCATGAAACATAACACTCTTTATCTCATCCTCATCTCTTCATCTCTTCCCCTAATTGCTGCCATCTCATCCTCACCTATTCCTCTCTTCATGTTTTGTATAACACTAGTACTTATGAACTATGAACACTTAGACAAGGCTTTTGGTAATGTGGTATGATGTGGTCTAGTTATGGTGGCATGATGCCATTATAATATTATTTATTATGTTTTATATTGCTATTTAGTTGCTGTCAAAATATTACCAAATTGAGGCAAAATGCTGTTGATTTCTTTTCATAAGTTAAGAAGTGTGGTACAAGTGTTATACAAAACATGAAGAGAGGAAAATGTGAGGATGAAATGGCAGCAAGTAGGGGAAGAGAGGAAGAGGTGAGGATGAGATGAAGAGTGCTATGTTTCATGGTGTGAAGAGGTAAGGACAAAAATGTCTTTTTCAAATTTCATTTTATCAATATGGTATTTTAGATAGGAATATGTGAATTGAGTGGTATTTTGAAAAGAGATGATGTTTGAGTGGTATTTTGAATAGTAGTAAAAGACTTGGTGGTAGTGAGGCAATTCCCTCAATATAATTCTATGTCCATCAAAGCAGCCAAATAATGAGATTTTGTATAATTAACAAGTTGATACCACTACATGGAAGGTCATACAAAATCCTAATTCACTCAAAATCGTCTCTAACTGAAAATTATCATAGGCGCTTTTAATGAAAATACATATCACGGGTAGGTTTTTTCAAAAATGGTCGGCAAATAGTTTATCACAGACGGTTTTTTCAATAATTTTTTAACTTTTTAAACGTATATAAATTGGGCCGGCCCATTAGGCCGAACAAGATTCCCGGTATATAGCCCATACCCCTAACCCTACCTAACTCCGCGCGCCTATGTCACAGCCACCTACGCCTAAGTCCTGGTTCCTCCTTCTAGTGTGTGACACCGCCCGGCCGCGGATGACCTCCTCCTCCTCAGCTTCCCTGCCGAGCCCCATCAAGCCCCACATGCTCGTTCCCTCTATCTCCGGTGCTATTTCTCCGACGAGCAGGACATGACATGCGAACAACCGCAAGGACACCACGGCACGAGCACGGAGGCATTGGGCAGCGGGCCAAGGTGGCCTCCTCCTGCTAGACCCGGCGCAGGCTAGGGCGACAATGGCGCAAGAGGCCATAACAACGAGATCCGGTGCCGCTACCCTCGCCGCACTGAATCCAGGCACTACCGTGGTGATGGGCAATGAGGTAGGGGGTGCGCCGCCTTAGCTATAGTGATAGGCGACGAGGCAGAGGGCACAGCCGCCTCTGTCGTAGTGATGGGTGATGAGATGGAGGGCGCGGCCACCTCCGCTGTGGTGAAGGACGACAAGGAAGACCGCGCGGCTTCCTCTCTCTTTCTTGAGCTCCATGACATGGCTGATCCCCGCACCTCCTCAATCTCCTCTGCGTCGGCCTCCTGCTCCGTGCCCGACACATCAAGCTAGGTACGTGTCTCCTCGATGTCCCTCACTATTTTTCCAAATGCTAAGGTTTCTTGAATGCTTGAGTAAATGTGATATTTTATGGATTATTGATATATATATATATATATATGAAAAGTTTTTTATGAGTATTTGATGGTATGTGATATTGCCCCAATGCTAGAATACTACTAATGAAAATTGAGTGAATTTGGTTCAAATTTGAGTTGAGCTAACATGGGATTTTAGAATTTAGTTGTTAGCATGTTAGATCTATATAGGATGTATTAATATGCCACGATAGACATGTTTATATTAGGGTTATAAATTTTAGTTAGCTAGTTGAGCTATGTCAGGCTATTTTAATTAGCTAGTTGAGTTATTTCTTAGCTATTTTAGTTTAGCTATGTTGAGCTATTCTAGTTAGCTATGTCATGTATTCAATAATAAAGTAACAATTATTTTATAAGGGATCAATAGTGAAGGGTTCTAGAGTTGGTTTAAATTTATTAACTAATACCTCAAACTCGGCTGAAACCACTTGAGCTCTTGTAAAATGTGTCGGTACCCGCAACTAAAATTAGTACCATTTATGCGGTTCGGTTAATGAAAGGCCCGATGCTTCGGCAAGAATCGGAATCGTAAAAGAGACGGTGGTAAATCGACGGGTTACCTCCTCCATCCTTCAAAGGAGAGGAAACCCGTTCCAATGTAGAGGTTTGTCCTCTCCTTCACAGGAGGGGTGGTAGTAACTCATCGAATTATCTCCACCTCTCATGCGATTCTGATGCTTGTTGGAACTTTCGGGTTTTGATTTGACACAACCAATCGATGTGGTAAAAATTTTATATATGATGTTAGTTTGCTACATTTTGATTATGCAATGATGAATAAGAACCACTAATAAACTATGCATGATGGTTTACAAGGGCTCAGAGTTTGGGGTAAGATTAAAATTGCATTAACCCCAAGCCTAAACCATACACCACTGAGTCCTTATTGACCAATGTGTGATTATTAAAACTAGGAAATTATGAGATAGTTATTCGAAACTCAGGCTTGTTGTACAATTGTGTTGCTTTAGAATAAAATATGATTATCATTTGCTAATGATGATAAGATTTTGCTATATGATGATTTTCCAGTATGTGTTAAGGAATGACTTAATATTGTTATCTCATTCTGGAAAAGCAGGCACACATTCAATTTGGAGCAAGTTGAATCTGAGACTTATGAATGCGTCTATTTTCTCATGAAAGGCCTATGGAAATGTAAAATCTATTATCTCATTTAGTCACAATGTTGCCCCCTTTTATTTAGAATTTTGATGGTTAGTTGCACCATCAAATTTTCTCATAAAAGGTGTCACCTTTATGGATTAAATGACATGATATATTGTAAGTTTTCATAATTAACGTAATTAGAGAGTACTGTATTTGAAAATGTGAGTGATTTTTGTAAACCTACAAAAGTTTAGGGTTTAGGAATGAATGATTTATTGTGAATTGAATGAATATGTGATGTTATATTTGTTATGAATGAATGTGATATTTATCTATATGTGCTGTTATTCTGTTGTTTTAGATAACATGGCTAACATATTCTAAGGCTAGCCAATAAATAAGAAAAATATTTGTCATATACCCACATCACAGGCGGTTCTGCAAAAAAACCGTCTGTCATGAGGTCATATCACTGATGATTCTAAGCATGAAACCGCGCGGGATATCACCATATCACAAACGGTTCTTTACGTGAACCACCTGTGATATGAACCGCCTGTGATGATACAGGTAATTATAAACCCTTACTTACAAATGATTTAAGATATCATCTGTATTAGAGTTTTCGAACCACTTATAATAGACATATCTATAGCAGTGCATGAAGAGGCAAGTTGAGTGGAACGATGCTGACCTCTTGGCCGTTGTCATACCAAGGGTACCAACTAATAATAGTTGGAAGGCCCAGAGCATCGATGGAGTATCTGGTTGCCGTCAAGGGGACTACTGCGTCCGTGTCTCCGCTGTCCAATAAACAAGAGAACATTCTGTCAAATGTTCATACAAAGTAATTGCAGTTGTGCGGGAGGCTAGATCAACAGCAATACTTGGAGAACAACTGACAAGTCACAGCATTTGATCCTAATCGATATCCCTTGGTCATGTTTCTTGCATGACAACAACTCGACAAGTTGGCGAACGTGACAGCTGAGGACAAGAATTAAGGGAGGAAAAGACGTCGTCCGTGGTCAAGTTGTAGTCGTTTGCTATCGACAATTAATGAAACTGACGGGTCATTTTACTGGGGATTATTTTGCATATATATAAGATAATGCATCTTGAGTTCCTGATGCGGATCAGCGACCTTCCGAAGGTTATCATTCAGTCAAAGCAACGTACGTGATGCATCATATGTAGTTCCTCTTATTAACTCAACTTAACTAGTTGCTGATGTGTCCCCATCAGGAGCTCGCATAGTGTCCAACGGAGTATTGTTATCTTAATATATATGTTTAGAGACGCCATGTTTTTAACTGGAGCGTACAGAATTGCCTAACATTCAAGACAAAATATAATCATTAAGCGATACATCCGTAGCTGTATGGTCTGTTACATATTAACCAATGGATTCTTTATGAATTACCTAACAAAACAAGTCCTCAGAGATTACCAATGCAACTAACATTCAAGACAAAATATAATCATTAAGCGATACATCCATAGCTGTGTGGTCTGTAACATATTAACCAATGGATTCTTTATGAATTACCTAACAAAACAATTCCTCAGAGATTACCAATGCAACTGTGCAGTGTTATAAATTAGCCAAGAAATGCTCAAGTGCACTAATAAACTGACCTGAAGACCCATATCCTTAGGCCAGCAGCAATAAGCTCCTTGTAGATAGGAAGCATGGATCTCGGAGCATCCCGCCAGTTGCTATTGATGGTGTCACTGCCAGTCATTTAACATGCCAAATGAGCATAACCTTATGAAGTTGCACTACTATTTTGGAGATTTTCGTCTTCAGCCTGAAGCTGTCACAAATTTAAGCTAGCCGGATGTGAAGATATGCAACATGTCAAGAGAGTGACTAATCAGATAGCTCATGTCATGGCTCAATTAGGTAGGAAAAAGTTGTGTCGTGGGGTGTTGCACAAACCTGCAGGTCGCCCATTTGTAGTTTATGCCGGTCACGTTGGCGTGGAGAGCCCTCTGCACCTCCCGCCGGTTGTAGTACGCCGTGGAGTATCGTTCGGTGCACGGGTCATACGATCCAGTCATCCATGGCTGCCAAACACATATACACACGAGAAACATAGTAAAGAGAAAGGAGAATGGGAAACGAATTAAGCTACTACAAAGCCTACGTTGCAACCTTTGCGACAAACGATCGCTTGTCCTAACCAAACTTTACAACAGCGCGTTTCACTTGAAAAGAAGCATCGCTTTACTGAATTAAAGACACTGGAAGCTAGGGTTCAGATTGCTCACGTAGTGTCCCTTTAGGCTCCGGGTCACGGATGACGTGGCGGCTGTCGTCAGGTTGCAGGTGGGCGTGTAGATGCTGTACATGTCGATGTTGCCCTGCTCCATCGTGGAGGCGTTGAGCGCGGCCAGGCACGCCGGCGAGGGGTGCACGATTGAGTCGTGCAAGCAGGACGCCCTGAGGAGGCGGTAGGTGTCGTCGGAGACCAGCCCGTGGTTCCACCACGACTCGAACGTGCCGACGTAGTCGTGGTAGTCGTCGGTCACGGCGTTCCCGACCTGAATATTAGGTTTCGCGTACGTCGCGGTGATCAACGAGACGATCGAGCATTCAATGGCGGCGAGACGAGGAAATCTAGCGCGCATACCATGAAGCCTTTGAAGTTGATGACGGGTTTCTCGAGGCCCTTGTTTCCCCGGTAGACGAGCTGGGACAACTCCGGGACATAGTGCCCTGGCGTTTGGCTTACCATATCATTACAGCAACTGAAGAACAGCGACGATGCTGAACGAGAAACATAGTAAATCATGCAGAGAAGGAGAAGAACTAATGCCTGCATAGCTCTCGCCAGCAATGTAGAAATCGCGGTACTTGTAGTGCGGGAACTTGTCGAACCAGTTCACCAGGAAAGTGTAGGAGTCATGAGCTGCAACATTTCCCAAAACCTTTGATGCCATGGAACAGAAGTGTCAAGTACGTTAACAACTACTGTATAACATTTAGGTAATTGACCTGTTCTGTTGTCGCCGGAAGTGTAGAGGTCGGAGGTGGTGTTGGTGTAGGAGAACCCGACGCCGGCCGGCGAGTCCAAGAACAGGATGTTAGCCGCTGCAGTCATTCACACGTTAATCTCCACCTCAGAAATCTTAACAATAAAAAGCTCCGATCGATCAAACAAATTGGCTACCTAACCTTTGTTCCACCGATACTCGTTCAGGAAGAGGCCGGCGCCGTGTGGCCTGACGCGGAACGCGCCGAGCTCCTCGGACGAGCCGTACGCGACGGAGGAGCAACCGGGCCCGCCGTTCAGCCACAGCACGAGCGGCGCCGGCTGGGCCGCTGCGGGCGCTTCTTCCAGCAAATAGAACAGTGACCGTCCGGCGTGTTTGTCCACCGTGATGTACCCTGAGTACATGGCGAAGTCCACGGCCGGCTGTCCGGGGAGACGGACTATGCGGTCCGCGGCATGGCCGCTCACCGCAGAGGCCGCAGCTGGCCGGAGCAGGCACGTCAGTACCAAGAACTCTGCCACTGCTACCACAGCTAGAGGAAAACGACTGGTCATCGTCAGAAGAAATTGTATTGCAATTGGTACAATGCTTAATTGCTTATAGAGAAGCGGAAGTGCAGTGAGCATAAATAGAGGGAAGTTCTTTCTGTTTTGTCCGGGAATAAATAGAAGGAAGTTAATGTCATTGTATGGTTTGGACCGCACGCTTTCCTGATGTTATCTTCTTTTTCCCAATATCAGTTTATTGAACAAATCTGACTACGACAAGAAAAACAAAGAGTGGATTGTGACATTGTCACTTCAGTTACTGGACGGTCAGAGGAAGGGACCAAATGGAAGAAAAGAAACTGTACAGATTGCTTGGAAGCCATTCTAGCCTGCTCTTCTTTTCTTCTGCTTTTTTTGGAGGAAAAGGTGAGATATATTAAATCGGAACAGGGCCGGGCCAGCTGCTCCGTATATAATCCTTGACCTTGTGTTGGGTTAGCTATGTAGGGTGAGTCTTAAATGTGTTCGAACACGTTCTATTTTAAGATCTACTCCAATTAGAATAGGTTCATGCGTTCGTAGCGTTGGCCTCTCCCGAAAAGGCTACGTGGTAGAGCCGCCAGTTTAAAGGTTAGACAAATGTTATACTCTTTGGCTACCTTTTGGCGTAGTTGCAAGGTGTTTTTTTTTAATCTAGTTGCAAGGTGTTTACATCTCCTTTTAGTTTTAGAAGTATGGCTCTCCTATTAGTCCCAATCACCTATTTGGTCTTTCTTCCTAACTACCACGATGGCCAGGTCAACATCTTCAGTATGCATTACTTTTTTTCAAAATAGAAGTGAAAATTTCATAACAGAGCACCGACCAGTTGATAGCGTAAAGCCAGGCTATGAATAGGACTGACGAATCTTGTATTATCTTGCAGGAGTAGCGTTGCAATATCTGATGATGCCACTGCTAGTATTATCGTACCATCTCAATGCAGCTTACGTTTCTACTAATTCTCAGTTACATGAAATTCTCAGCGACATAAATTTGCATAATACTGAGCTTAAAATTGGAGTCTTAAAAATATGCAATTTAAAAAAAATATTAGTATAATTTTTATTCTGTAGGTTATACGTGGAGTAAAATGGAGATAACGATAGTTAGATATTGATCCATAAAAAATGGCTGAGAATTTAGAAAAGTTCAGACAACTTAAAAATAGACGTCCTCTAAATTTGAGAAAATTGTTTTGCTGAACCTAGTTTCAGCTAGACCAAAAATCTCAGCTCGCGTGCTTTTTTGAGATTCGAGTATGTAAATAATATAACATACCAATCCACCCTTTCTCTATCGCCCTATTAAAAAACTGTGAAAGTACTGGGCCGGTGTCAATGGACACCAACGTCTTCGGCCGAGACGCATATACCACACAGCCAACAAATCAAATTGACCCAAGTGAAATTTGAACCCAGCTTGGTAGCCCAGTTCAAAGTGCTGCAGCCCACTTAGGCTTTTCCCAGGCCCAATAAGGCAGTAGCGACCCATCCTGCAGCCCAACTCGCAGCTTGGCAGCATGCGGCTCCACTCGAGTCGCTCGGATGATCAACGCTCAGAAGAGAAACGATGCGTAGACGCCGCTCCACATCTCGCTCAGAACGCTCCTCTGCGATCGGCGCCCCTGCAGTCATACTTGAGTCGCTCGACCGGCCGTCACCTCTTCCGGAAAATTGACGATTTCTTTCGCAATTCTGATGTGTAAGTGTGAGTACCCGTAATTTAGTGATATCGAAAGAGTTAGACTTCGAGAATTGTTATTTGAATTTAATATGAATAAACATATATAATTAAATAAATAACGAAATAGAATATGCATAAATGATAATACAACTAAATAAACCCATGCCATCATAGTGTATTAGTATTCAAATAAGTCATGCATAATTCAAATGTTCATTTCAAAAGTAAGCAAAGTAATAACCCAAGGAACTTCTTACTATAAGAATGGACTACAATAAACAAATTACAGAAATTATTACAAGAGTTATTTACAAGAATGAAAACATCCTAGCTATTACAAACTTCCACTCAGTCTGGTTGATCTCTTTCTTTTCTTCTTCTTTCCTTGTCTTCATGTTAACCCTGCACGCATGCAAAAGTTCAAACAAGAAAGTTTTGGGTAAATGGTTAGAATGTTTGCATCCTCTATGGAGATGCAATTTTGTTTAGGAGATTAATCTTGAGGAATCAAAGAACTGGTTTTGATTCCAAAAGACTTAAAGACGAGTTAGTGGAATCGGAATTTCGATTATGGAAAGCCAACCATCAGAGAGAAGGCAATAAAATTATTCAATAGCAAGAAAGGCAACTATTATGATTCCATAAGCTAACTTATTATTAGATTGGTCTCCATAATTAGGGAATCTTGATTAAGTTAATTAAGATTAGCTTTCATGTGTTAATCTAGCTAATCCAAATGTTTCAATATGCTAATCAATTTTGAAATATGTCCAGCCATGTCATGTGACAAAAGGCAATAATTTGGGCAACTATAAATGATTTTAGATTTGACAAGAACCGGCCAGCATATCAAGCTACTGCATGTAGCCACAAGCCCATCCACAATGCCACCACCAGCTTATATGGATCACCATGAACCTCATATTGGCAGCAAAAGGGCAGGTGGCTACAACAAAGTGTTCATCACCAAATAGTGCCACTTAACTAGCACATTCGCCCAATCATAACCTGACTCACCACTTAGGTGTCCAACCAGGAGTAATTCAACCAACACGTTAGCCTCGGGGAGGCTATAAATAGAACACAAGGCCTTAGCTCTTAGAACACAAACCACACTAAGATAATATCGACAATTAGTAAACCACCAATCTTACGGATGTACTGGTGAAAGTATGAGGGTTGGGGACAGCTAGTCGTGCCAAGTCAAGTCGTCGGGAGAGGCAATGAGGATAATAACCATGTGTCCAGTGTGTCTTCTATTGATCTCGAGACAGAGTACAAGGGGAAAATTAGCCTAGATGGAGATCTATTACTAGCCGGGAGTCGATGTCAGGAGTGTTGCCTTCCCTTCTACTTGACTCGGAAGTCTCCTCCAGTGGATCTGTTTGGCTTCGTGTGTTCTTGAGTTGCTGTCTCCATCCTCTTCTCCGCAGGGTCCTTTGGTTCCTTTTATAGTAGGTACCCCGTGTCGGGCACGGACTCTTCTCTGAGTAGGACTACTACTATCCTTAAATGTAAGGATAAGCTTCCTTGTTTAAGAGGTATCCGGACACCTACGGATAGTTTCCTTATCTTTCTAGAGTTCCTCTTAGATACTGTTGTTGCTCCGGGATCTAGAATACCCTTGTGATGTCATATACGGATAATGCCGTCATATACAGTAGACTTATACTACTCATCATCAAGTCCCCCATCAGTACGTGAAATAATACCGTGACGGGTCAAGGAACTTAACATAGCCGGGGAAAACATCTCGACCGGGTTCCTTTCTAAGTGGTTACTTAGGTCTTCGAGTAGGATGTACGTCTACTCTAGACCCTAATCATCTCCGAATCATCCAATCAGGATGTCAAGTCCCCTCTGGGTGGCTCTGTGAGCCCCCAAGAAGGTCACTCATCCGAGAGGGAGTTCTAGGTTGCTCAACAGATGTCATCCCAATATGTGGATTAAGGGTACGTGACTCTCCAACTGGCGGGTTTTCAAAATTTTGAATTGTCACTGCAGAGATTTCACGTAGTGGTGAATCTTCTCTCCTTTTCTACAACTACCCGTGCTGACGTAGGAAAACCGCAGTGCGTTTGTCGGTGTCGTGCACCTGCCGTTCCTGCGGACGCGAAAAGCGGCCCCACACGTTAAATGTGAGAGAACGTGGTGGCAGAGATCGTGGCCTCGAGTGAGTGGTACTCGGAACCACCACGTAGCTAGTTGAGATCTACTCTACGCCGCTTTATAAGAGATCTGGGACAACTCAAAGGTCACTTTCGCCTTCTAGAACCCTTGTCCTCTCAAGAGCTTCACCTTGCTCAAACCCTAACTTCCTTCGTTTTCTTCCGTGCGCTCACAATCTTCGACCTCTCCAAAAACCAAGCAATGGGTCACAAGAAAAGTTCTTGGAAGACCGTTGTCATCACTAATGATGCTCCCAGGTCATCAATCCCACCCTAGGCACCATCAAGGTGATGGCGGAGTTGTTGGAGAAGATGGAGCACGCCGAGGTAATCCCTCCATGCTCCTTAATCATTTGCACATTGGCGGAGGGAGAGGAGGTCCCCAGCCCAGACGCAAACTGGGCCATGGTCTTCGTCGACTTCATCTGATGTGGATTCCGATCCCCAGCATCAAGCTTCTTCCTCAACCCCCTCCGTTTCTACGGGATTGAGCTCATCCACCTCAATCCCAAATAGATCGTGAAGTTGAGTGTCTTTGTACACCTGTGCCAGGCGTATCTCGGCATGCACCCCCTTCTCTACCTCTTCAGATATTTCTACACGCTAAAGAGGTTGCTGAACGAGGTCGCCGACAGCACTAGCTTCCGACTATGAGATGGGAAGTTAGTGGAGTACCTTGACTTCGCATGCAAGAGCTTGTGGTCGAGGTGGCACCGGAGATGGTTCTACTGCCAATCACCCACACCTGGAGGCATCGAGTATCGGGAAGCTTGCACCATATCCAACCTCGAACTAGTCAGAGGAGCCACGCTTGACCATGAGGCTCCGCACCTTTGTCCTCGAGGTAACAGAGCTCAAGGTGTGGCATCTGACGACGTGGGACATTGCCGAAGACTTTATCAGGTGACACTTGAGCCCCTTGTCGGTAAGTACCTTTTACCTTCTTGTGGTCTTTTCTTCCAAGCAGCACTAGGCTGAGGTAGCAATACTCGAGCGTGTTATAGTGCGTCAGTCGAGGAATGCCCAACCCGGAGGTTGAGACTGTGGGAGTGTGCTGCGAGGAGGAGGACGTTGACATTCTTAGCACTAAGGCCTTGCACCCCGGAGCCCACCAAAAGGAGCAGCTCGGCCACCCTGGATGTGCCCTCGACTACACCCTTGACCTTAGTTCTCCCGGTATCACCTTCGAGGCCTCCTTCCTAGGTACACTAGCTCTTACTTCCCTTCTTCCTTCTCGTGGGAGCACGACTTATGCTAAGCCATGCGCAGGGACAAGAATAGGGCCGTAGGACGGAGCTCATTGACCCGACCCAACAGGTCTCGGCCGAGTTGGAAGCCGTGATCGACAAGGCCATCCCCCAAGCTAGAACGGCCAAGAGAGGCCCGGGCCTTACCGAGTTCAGGGTGGGAGTTTTGCTCCGTTGGTTGTGGGGTGGCGAAAATCCCTATAGGAGTGGTTGAGGTCGACCCTGCACTAGAAGACGACCTCTCTGCCCTAAGGGGAGTTTTGGCGATCACAGAGCTAGTCGTGGAGACCACCTAGCCCCTGGCCCCAGAGACCGCCGATCTTCCAGCTTTGGAGGACATCCAGCCCCTGGCCCAAGGGGCCATGGGGCCCTCAAATTCAGGGACTTCTGCTCCCAAGCTGCCACCCCAGGTTGCGGCACTTATTGAGGGCAGGCGCGACCCAGAAGAGTTCCTAGTGCCCCTCCTGAAGGTACATAACAATCTGACAATGTCATTAGTAATAATTTGCATTTATTGAAAATAACCTATTATCGTTCAGTTCACCTTGTTCGGGAAGGCCGCCCTCCATTCGGAAGTCCAGCAGTTGAGGGAGTAGTGGTGCAACCGGAGGCCGATCGGAAGGCTGAAAAGGCCCGGTCGGCGAAGCCGAAGGCCGAGCAGGAAGCCAAAAGGACCCGGTTGGCTGGCTAGCTGTCGGGGCCCAAGAGGCCCTGTCCCGAGCGGAATTCCGGGTGTCCTTTGTCCAGGGCACCTTGACTTCCACCCTGGACTTGCTCCAGACAACTCTGGGCAAGGTCAGGATCCCAGTCTAGCCCACGGAAGGCCTCGTTAGCCGGCTAGCCGAGCTGACCAGGGCCTTTGTTGACTTCCAACTTACGGTGGCTGATCACATTTCTCGGAAACAACCGCCAAGGCGCCCAGGAGGCAGTGGAAACGACGTTGTTGCTTATCAAGGCCCGCCATCTGGCAGTGACGTTAGGGCCCTCCAGGATAGCCTCCTGGGGGCGACTGCGGAGGAAAACGACCAGCTGGTGGATGCGATGTCGGGTATGGCACAGGGCTTCATAGATAGGTTGGATGTATCCATGCTCCCTTAAACTTTTGTACCTTTCCTTCTAATAGAAATGACTTGTGTATTTTGATTAGTACATGAGTATTATCTGAAATTCCCTTTTACAAGCTAGGTGGTGGGACATATCGGGGACTTGGCACCGAGTGATCCCGACAATGTATAACACTTAGCATTGTTAGCTTCTCTCCCCTCGGCCCGATTTGAACTTCATTGCTAATCGGGGAGTTTGGTTGGCCAGCCGTAGGTCTAACACGAGTGGGAGGGTCCGTGGCCCCCAGGCACTTGTAGACGCGATAAGGTGCCTTACTCATGTCCTGTGAGGTCGCAACTTAGAACCCCTTCCCTTTGCGAGGGAAAGAACATAAGTACTCATGTGATACCCTGTCGTTGACTTTTCAGTATCCTATACCAGTCAAGCCCCCGACTGGCTATCGGAGAAGGAAACTCGGATAAGCAGTCAAATAAAGAAATCATTAACTGACTTATAGAAATTAGCCTGATAGAAGAAAAAAATTATTCATGCTGCCCCCTTGGCTGGAGACCTTTCTTCAGCTTCCTATCGACCCTGTGGCAACCTTGCCTGTGAGGATCCGGACTTAACTTCCAGACCCTCCCTGTGTATCTTCTCATCAGTCCAGGATCAAGCTGATGAACACAGGCGAATTGATATCTCTGCACACATCACGAAACATTTTAGAAACATAAACAATTGAGTTATAGCAGCGATATGACTCAATAAAGTAACTAGGACTTATGCCCCTTACCATTCAGAAACACAGCGGAAAATAAAGCGTAGATGTCTCCATCTCAACCACAGGCAGTCGACGGAGGCCATGTGACCTAAACCTCAGCATTGACATAGAAGATACATCATAGTCTTCATCATCCTCATAGACATCTAAACACATCCAACAAAAGCATGCTCGATGAGTACTTCACGTACCCAGTGTGCCCCCTCATTAGCAAACCTACGACTACGTGCAGGCTTAAGCAAATGAAGGGTTTTATGGCTCTTTTGCATAAAAGCAGCTTTGATTGTAATAGTACAGTAATTTCGAAGGCATCATTTTGATGAAAACTAGTTTTAATATCAGAGGTGTTTCTCATAAATGTGAGGGTCCACAATCAACACATGCGAGTAAGGAATCCAGTCTAAACTCATCCATAGGTTCTAACCACCTTTTCACATTTCCAGAACTGGGGTAGAGGGAATTAGCAAGAGGAAGAAAGATAGGTCCTTTTCATTAGGAATGAGTATGTGCCATCCATGACCATAGATATGGCTAATCAATTAGTTTAACATTCTGCAGAGATTGTACACTTCACCCACAAGATGTAAGATTAACTCGGGGTTTCACACTCTTCTGAGGAATGTGACTGAGCCCTTACAACGAGGCCTTTACAATGTTGTCCCCTAGTTGACACTACCCACCAGGCCAACTCTAGGATAGCTATCACTAGCAGTTGCCTCACCAGGCGGATCCCTGGCTTCGTTCCCCTCCGTAGTGTCACCCTAGCTTTCAACAAATTAGTTGGCCAAGTCATGCCCATAATAGACTTGTGGTTGCACTTGGTTCATAATTTCATAAGTTCACAACTCAGTTTCTTATGGTGTAAGCAACACCAACACCAACCCTTGAAATAACAACACATGTTAATTCATCACATCACCACATCAATCCATTTGTCGCCCACACCTTAGTGGTAAGTTTCACCCAGGGTAGAATAGGAAGAATATAGAGAGAGAAAACAACAGGCATCCGGCCCTAACTCAGTGAGCTCAACAAAGTTTCAATAGTGATATCAATGATCCAAAGATTGTTTCTCCGAGGAGGCAAGGTAAAAGCATCCTAGGTATAATTAAGCATGGCTAAGCATTTCTTTACTCTATTCTAAATATTAAAATAATCTACTCAGGGTAACAGATAAAAGGGCGATAAGCGGACAAGGTACATGTGTGTCAATCGACACGCTAGCTACGGGAATAAAACAGCATGCATGTTTATAAACAATAAAATATAATGACTTTCAAAATAAAGGATCAACATGATCAAGAAGAGGGGGCATGCCTTCATTGACGAGTTGGTCTTCTTCTCAGGAACTTGTCCTTACCCAACGTTGTTACTTCCTATCCGTCGCAACGGCAATAAAGTGTAAAGAAAATAAATATAATTCTAAATTAAATACCAAATGAAAATACCAAAAGAATAGGGCTAGCAAGGTCGGATAGGTGTCGGAGAACAAAGGTGAAGGGATAGGATTGTCGAAAGACAACTAGGAAGGTGTGAGATTATGTATCTCAACCAGATAGAGTACATGTACTCGAAGATGGTCTTCTGGATCAGGATCATTCTGGAAAAAAGGATAGGTTTATGGGATATAGAATTTGCATGTAAAAGGACTAAAATTAATCCGCATGCGAGATAGGGATAGATATGCAATTGGAGATATGATATGGTTGATGACGATCATAAATCACCTTATCACCAATCATGGAAACCCGACATACTAGTAAAACAAATATGACCCATCATACTAGTAGACAAGCGAGGTCCTGGCATGCTAGTTGGCAAGAAATGATAATATACGACATGTCAATATATATGAACTACTGTGCAACATACAACTGGACATCATGTAACAAGCTAGATAGACTAGACACGAAATCGAGATTAGGCAGGACATAGCATAGCACTAAACATACATGCAATCATATGCCACATATAATAATATCAACCCTATTTATGCTATTGTGTACATACAGCGTAGCAATCAACCAACGCATACTTCACTTAATAATAACATTATTTTAGTAAAGAATGATTATTGCTAACATATATACATATATTATAATCGATACCTAAAGGTTAACCATGTATATGTGACTATACACCACCTTATGAACATGCAACATAAGATAACAAGCTAAGCATGCTAGTATACGTTATGATACAACACGCTAAAATACCATATAACCTTATCTAATATAGATATATACCTATATACTGACGATATGTAGTTACATAAATTATCTTGCTATATAAAACACGGTAACATGAAATTCCTTCATGCTAGTATCACATATGAAATAACAACCTATGCGTCCTAATACATACACATTATATAACAACCAATTAACATGCAACATGATCAAGTAATAATAATTCAGTTAAGTGTTATTATTCTGACATATAAATGGTCAACAATATTAAGTCTAATTAATTAGATACATATATATCTCTATATGCAACTACATGATTATGCAACATAAAGTCATGATAGATATGTACAACTTAAGTGTTCCAACAAATAATTTAACTATAAACATGAGTAAAATAATGTGCTAAACAAATTCACAGCAAACTGTTATCTAAAATATGGAATGGGCTATGTATGTATGCATGTACATATATGCAAACCGTTTGAGATGCATTGTACAAATATGAGCTATGTGTGCAATCTTAACCATGTTATAAGCAAATATTCATATCACGACCAACCATTATATAGCAATCATTCAATAAACAAGAATTATACTATATGTGTGCCCATGTTATATAATGATATATGCACATACCACTATTTACTATACATCATGCAACAACAACTAAACTAAGTCACATTAAATAAATATTAAAAGTAAATAGATGCTAATCATATATTATGTAATATAGTAGATAACATTGTATAAACAACAAACAAGCACTACATAAGAACTATACATGTGACTATAAGAAAACATGAAATACTATTCAATTGTATGATGAAAGGATGATCAAAATTATTAGACATGAACACATGATGATGTGAGTGCATTCACACAAGGATTAATGGCGGAAAACAATTCCATGATGCACCGCAAGATGATAGGAGATTAACAATATGGGTGGTGGCGACATTTGCAACACGAAACGGTCGGAATTGGACATACATTGGTTCTGGACAGACCGGAGGGTTTTGGGCACTGCACGATGCTCGCTTAACGAAATTATGATCTGCCAATTGGGTTAGAAACTAGACACAAGGAGGTATAATACTACCAAAGGGTTTTGAAGAATTCTTACCGAATCAATGGGAAAAGATCAGAGAAGCTTGATGTTCTGCAAATTGAATCTGGACATCCGCGGACAGCATGTCGGAAATGGATCAATTTCTGACAAACGGCTATATAGATGAAGGTGAAAATTTACAGAGGTGTTCATAGGAACCTAAGGCACAGCTTCACCAAAGGGATTCTTCAAAGAATCACCGGATCAACGGGAAAAGAGGTAATAATGCCACTGTACCGTTCGTGCAGTTAAATCTAGACATGAACAGCAGCAAGGAGAAACTTGATTTCCCAGAGATTAGACCGTTGGATTGCCTTCAAATTTTGTGGAGATGATCTTGAAAATATTATCCATGATCCCACTAAATGGATCTTGAAAAGGAGGTCCAAGCCGATGAGGGCGTCATTCCAATCTAGATGCACACGCAGAAAATCTGGGTGCAAACAGCATGTTAGTATTTGGCGATTTTCCGGTGATTGCACCGTTAGATCTTCATCAAATTTTGCAGAGAGATAGAGGGAAAGGTCATGCACAATCTCACTGAAGGGATTTTCCAAAAGAAGTTCGAGGCAATAGGAATTGGGAAAAATACTGAGGCGATATATGCTATTCAGAAACTATGGGAGGCAAAAAGGGGGTGGCGGCTGTTTGGAGAGTTTGGGGCTAGGGTTTGGAGAAAAAAATTAAAATAAAAAATTTCACTCCAAATTCGGCCTCTAAAACTGACTTTTGCCCCGAACAAAAAATCGCCGCTACCGAACCCTCCGTTGAACTTCTTCCCAAGCTCCAAATGCAGTAATTTTTGTGGATTCCGAACCGTGAGTGAGTAGAGCTGCTATAAAAAAATACGACAAAAAATTTAAAAAATAAAAAATTTAGGCACTAGTGCCCAAAAAGACACAAAAATTGACTCGAGAGGATCTTTCTTACCTCGAATCCAACTAAAACTCCCGTGTAATCTCCATCATGTTCCTATGGGGATGGTGACGTGAGGAGGATATGCTCCCTTGTGGTCGATTTGGATGGGACGGATGAGAGGAGAGGATGAGAGGAGAGGAGGAGAGGAGGAGAAGGGTGGAAGGAAGAAAGAAAAAAAATCTTGATCTGGATCTGGATTTGAGTGGAGTGCACTGCACTGAGGGGCACTGAGGTGAATTATATACCCCGCGGGATTATAAAATTTTCGGATTTTGAAATTTCGAAGTTGGCGGAATTCACATCACGGACGGGTCTCTTTTTAACCCGTCAGTGATGAGTTACTCATCACTGGCGGGTCAGAAAACTACCCGTCCGTGATGACAAAATTTCAGGTTTTGAAATTTCGGAGTTGGCGAGATTCACATCACTGACGGGTCTCTTTTTAACCCGTCAGTGATGAGTGACGGGTCAGAAAACTACCCGTCCGTGATGACAAAATTTCGGGTTTTGAAATTTCGGATTTGACGGGATTCACATCACGGACGGGTCTATTTTTAACCCGTCAGTGATATACTCGACATCACTGACGGGTATTTATTTTGCCCGTCTATGATGATGTTTTCATCAAAACCCATCACTGATGGTTTTCATCACTAACGGATATTTCTTACCCGTCAGTAATGGTAGGGTCTAGGATGACGTTTTTTGTAGTAGTGTCGATTGAACAGGAGGCAGGCGTTCAGGTCAGATATCCAGATTTGTTTGAGAGAGGCAACATGTCGTCAATAAGGTTCGAGATGGCGAAGTTTGATGACACTACCAATTTCGTCCCGTGGCAGGCAAGAGTCAAAAATCTGATGGTCCAAGTCCTAACTTGTAACTTAATTTTAACATAAGTCTCGGATAATTTTCTATTCGTCCTCCCCTCTAGTCAATAGCCTAAATCTTTTTGATAAATTGAGGTGGACTCTGATGATGGTTGGAATCAGCTCACCCTTGCTGGTAGGGGCACAATCCTAGGTTGAGTAATCTGGATGCCGAGAGTTGCCGCTGGAATGATGGGATCCATGGAGATGACAACGTAGGATTCAGGAGGCTGTGGATAGGCATATGACCATGGTATAAGGTCTGGATGACGAGAAACAAGTCTGCCACTGGCTAGGGTTATTGTCGTGGCAAGATGAGCTTCGACTAGGAAGAAAGAGAATGGATGGCAACCGTGCTCATCACCATTGACGAAATTGAGGTAGATGGTGATGACTATGTCATGACATAGATCGCGACGAGACGATTCCAGCAGTGTGGTTGATGTCAGCATAAGCACACCAAAGCGAGCAGGAATAGCTTCAGAATGATTCTTGATATGCCAGAGGATATTGATTAGCACACATCGTACAACGCTTGAAATCTAAAACCGCCGATTGATTATGGTAGCTAGCTTCCGACGACATAGCCTGACCATAGGGTTTGGGGCAATACAACGAGCAAGGCGACACGAAGTCGGTGGATGAACAGGCTGGTTCTGGACAGGAACAACACGATGGTTTCTTGGAGTTCCCAGAGATTGGCTCCATGGATTCGACATAAAATTTACGGAGACACCTAAATTATCAGGAACACGCAATGACGCAGTGAGGAACGCGATGCTAATTCGCTGCCTATGCAGACTACCGTGGGACACCGACCGAAGAACGACGTTCCTCGTCGATCGGATGGATGGATTTGCTTCAAAAAGAATTGCAATGATTAAAAACTAAGCAGCCTCGCCATACACATGAATGCAATACTACAATCGTTTGGGATCTGTTTGCAACTGTTTTGTTTTGGAGCAAGATCAGGAAGAAGCCCAAAGCTTAAAAAAAGAGAATGATAAAAAGATAAATGGTAGAATAAAAAAATCGAATGGTTAAGCCACAAGTCCACAACGTTGGACAGAAGCAGACGAATGCAGTTATGACCTTACAAACATTGTTGATTGCATAAGAGAATCAGCTATGATCATCTGAAGATTCAGTACACCTAAATTTCACTGACGACCTTAGAACATCTGCATAAAAGGATATTTAGTATACCATATGGATTTACTGCAATGTGAGTTAACAAAATTTCCAGATTGCAGTCTACTTCAAAGTATAGTTTTTTAATTAGTCACTGTTTTACTGCAATGACCGGTAAGCAGACGAAGGTTAAGAAAGTGAAATGACTTTCTGTAGTATGACAGCAGTCAGTAAATGGATAAATTTATTTGAAGTGGTAGCTCAAATAATTCAGATATATATTCTGGAGTCATGACAATGAAAAGAAGTGTTCAAACAAAATGTATCTTATAAACATGATAGCTGATATATTATGTTCTGCTAGCTTCAAACGTTTCTTTTCAAGGAAAAAAGCAGTAGGAAAGGGTCATAAAAGAAAGTAGAAAAGGCAACTAGATTCAAGCATAGCTGTCTTGGCTTTATCGAGAAGAAGTACACTTTAGAAAATTAAGAATTGTGATCTGATAGAAAACGGAAGCCTAACAAATGCAGTGGACCAGACAAAGGTTGAATGGCTTTAGAATGGGCCTGCTTCTCACCTCAATTTAATCCTTGCAGCCAGCAAATACATGAACGACTCCACATAAATTCCACCATGGCTCTGGGGACCTCCTAACAACTGGCAATCTACGAGGTGCTCCCTTGAAATTTGAAACATGAACCCGGGAAAGTTTCAGCTACACCGTATTTAATCAGCGTTAATGCAGAAAGTAAACTAACGGGAACTAAAAGTTCTTTGTAGTCACCTTGGAGGTACAGTTATCACTAATTTTATCAGCTTTATCTTCAGATCTCTCCAGTGAAGCCACCTCTCCAGTGTTGTGGTCATTTGCGAAACCATTAAGTGCCTCTGTTGTTGTCTGATGGTTCTCAACGAAATCACAGACCACAGATGCAGGATCGGATTTCTCGACTATGCTGTTCTCGATAAGCTCTTTGTCTTTATCATCTTCATATACAATAGAATGATCAAACCAAGCATTTGAGGAGGCTGTATCTTCACAAACAGAATAAAGTGACAGCACTGATTTTTCATTATCATTGGTGAAATTGTGAGCTTTATCTGAAGCACCTAGACTCTGCTTCGTGTTTGCGTCGATAATCAAAACTTCAGGTACCTTCTGTATTTCTTGCTGTTCATCAAAATCTTCCAGAGTCGTAGCACTATCAAGAAGCAATTTTAGTACACTCTTTGCATCTTTTTCTTCCGTCCTCACTTTCTTATGCTCATCTCGAATCCCACCATGGGCTGAACCATCTGAAGAGGTCAATAATCTGATTTTCTCATCATTTGCATAACCGTCAAGTACCTGCTCTCTTGTTTCATGCTTTTCAATGAAATCACAAATTCCATATGAAGTACAAGCTGATAACTCCTTCCTATCGTCAACAAATTCTTCACCATATTCTTCTTTGTTGTCTCTAACATTACGATGATGAAACGAAGTATTTGATGGTACAACCATATTTGCTTGTTTCCAACAAGAAAGTCTAGTGACATCCCTACCACTTCGTTCATGTCAGGAAAAGCATGAATTTGAGCTGAATCAATGGAATATACAGATGGAATTGAATCACCTGGTGTGCTGACCTCTGTGGTGTCGAGTTCTTCCACAAACCAACCAATCGGCGCATCCTGTACCTGATGACTTCTGGAAAAACCCTCTAAATCAGCATTAGCATGTATCTCCTCTCTGGTTGTCTCGAAGATAATCACATCTTCGACCAGTTTGTCGTCGTTGGCACGCACCTCGCAGTTGAGACAAGCATCGGATGAAGCCATCCTTGACATGTTCTGCGATACTTCAGAGGATCCATCAACATGCACCTCTTTTATCTCCAGTCTTTGAACACAAACGTCAGCTGTAGCAGAATCATCAGTCAGCAGTTCTGCCACATGCTTCACAGCTTTCGCTTTCGCCTCCGCCTTTCCTTCTTGCCCACTGTCTTCTCGGCGTAGTTTATGGGCATCGCTGGCACGGGGGAAGCTGTCGTTCTTGAAGGATTCATGATCGCTATCCTTGTTAAAGAGCGAGGCAACAAAATAGAGCAAGGTGAACCAGACAAACGACACGGCCAAGGCAAGCAGGGCGAAGAAGAGCACAAGAGGAGTCAGCACGCAAGAGAGCAGCGAGAAGCGAGGCATCCACCACCGGAGAAACGAGAAGGTGCTGCAGACACGGCGCGGTAGGTGGACGTGGACATGGAAATGGCGGCAGCCGCCGCAGCGGGCGCGGCCTCCGTTCTCCCGTCTCTGTTTCCTTCCGCCAAGGCGCAAAGCCATATTGGGTGCAGAAAGCAAATCATGCGAAGCAGAAATGACAAGGAAGAAGATTCTATGCGTGGCCTGTCTTCTCTCGGTTTGCTTTGTTGGCTTGTCGAAAGGCGAAAATTCGAACCCGGTAAAAGGACGACGCCATGGTGTGTTTGACTATGTAATGGCTTGCACTATTGGGACCCGCCAAGAAGTGTTCAAGCTGAGGTAGAGGCAAAGACGTGCTAATGGTTCTTAGATCCTTTGTGTTTTGATTATGATGGGTCAGGTAAAGTTGGGTCGTGGATGGCTATCAGCTGCAACGCCAGTAAGTGTATTCACAAAGGATGTAAGAAAGAAAGGTGAGGAAATTGACATCGTGGCCATCTGATCCATCGGGATAGGATTAGATGTTGGCATCGCTCCGATGCTGATCGCTAAGATCATACACAGTGCAAAGATGGTAATACATATATGTGCTTAAAGGTGGTTATCTGCATCACTCGATACAGAGATGAAGATATCACCTTATTTATCCAAAAAACTTATGAATACTTAAAAAGAGAGATATGGTCAGATTAAGCACTTGTGTAAGCTTCGTCTACTCGAATGTAGGCTTCTTTTCGTACGTGCTATATCTGGTGGACTGATATAGCAAAACGGAAGAACATTAATTAGTGCTAGTTATATACGTAAACATAACAAAACCCCATCTTTACCTTGTGCAGGATACCAACATGGCTCGCTCCCGCGACCCCATCCCCGTAGTACACAAGCCCATACCGGTGGCCGCCACTCCGGCGCCACCGGCCACTCCGTCCCCATCCTTCCCCCAGCCCTCCCCCCACCATGCCGCACGTGCTCTCTGGGGCTTCTGCCGCTCCCCACGGCGGCGCGACGCCTGGCCGGCCCAGATCTGGAGCGAGATCTGGCCTCCCCGCCGCCGCCGCCGCCGCCGGGGCGCCCAGTCCGGCCGCTGCATGAGGTGGATTTCGTCCCCGAAACCCCTCCTGACCAGCAGCGCGTTGCGCCACCTCCCCGCGCTGCCCTCCACGCGACAGCTTTCAATGCCGCCCATCCATCGGCTGCCAGGGGCGACCGCATTAACGCCGGCGTTCGGGTTGGTGGGTGGATTGACTGCTTCCGTCCGGAGAGGGAGCAGGAGCTGCAGGTGCATTCAAACCGTGCGGAGGCCGCGGGGCTCGAGGCGGGAGAGGCGGAGGGATGGGTGACCGTCGCGTCACGTCGGCCGCGCCGGCCGGCTTTGCCAGCGGCCGCATTCAAGCCCCGCCCTCCTCCCCCCAGCTGGCTCAAAAACTTGTGCTTCCGTTGCCTCATGCCATGCCACCGGCAAATCGAGTGCAGGGATCCAGTCACCTGCCGCCGCTGTTTTCGCCCCGGCCACCGCGAGAGAACCTGCACCAACGATCCGGCGCCCCACCTGCGTCCCCGAGCTCCTGCAACTCGCCCCTCTCAGCAAGCTCCTCGGCCAAGCGCGCCGCCCCGCCCCCAAGCTTGCCCGTGTGCCCCTCCGCCCCCTGCCCGGAAGATGGCCTGGACTGGGGACCACGCTTCGCGGCCGGCCGAAGTTTTTTCCGTGATCCATGCGTCACCAGCAATGCAGCAGGAGGCTACATTGCTCGCCTCCAACGCCACCGTCGCGTGGCTCGATCGCGACCAGCGCGCTAGCGTCCAGGACATCGCCGCCGCCCTTGTCAAGGCCTTAGGCGTACTGCTGGCCGATGTGTCGGTAGTGCGGCACTACCCTGAAGCTTTCCTGGTGCGCTTCATACACCAGCATCACGCCGCAGAGGCGGCACGGCGCCAGGAGATCCCGTTCGGATCCACGAGGCTGCATCTGCGCCCATGGCGGCTCGAGGCGCACGCGGAAAATGTCGACCTCGTTCACCACGTCAGGCTGTGCTTGGAGGGGCTCCCCCTGCACGCGTGGGACGAGCATGCAGTCGCCATGGCCATTGGTCCTGGTTGCTCCCTCGATTACATCGAGCCGGCATCCAAACTTAAGACCGAGACGGAGGTGCTCGGACTCTGGGCGTGGACGGCGTGTCCCAGCAAGATACCACGGGTGAATTGGATCACATTGCCGGCGAGAAATGGAGGGGAGCCGGCGTACGGCCGACGCGGCCTGGAGCACCGGGTGATCCTTCACCTTGCCATCCATGAAGACCCCACCCAGGGCCCGAATGTGGTGTCGAAGGGCCACCAGTGGCGTCTGGGCATCGTTGACGGCGAGAACAAGCCACGCGACCGCCGCGAAAGAATTTCTCGCCGCGTCGACCACCACAGGCGCGACCGTGACGACGACGACAACCGGCGACGTGACGACCAAGACCGCCGCGGGAGGAACGCCTTCAGGGGCAACCAGAGCTGGGGCGACCGCATCCGTCGCAGTCTCTCCCGCAGGCCGCGGGAAGGGCAGCGGGATCGCAGCCGTGGTGACCATGGACGCCCTGAGGAGCGCAACGAGCGCCGTTGTCAGGACCAAAGCGCGCGTACGATGGCAGATGGCCGTCAGTTGCTCATGGGATCGGGCTCTGCCAGCGCCGTGCATGTGCAGCGCGCGGAAGCCACGTTCGCGTCCGCAAACAGAGGACGCAGCCCGGTGCGTCACGCCTCGCCACGCGCGGCCCGCCGTTCATCCAGTGAGAACCTCACCCCCCACGCATTACCGCCGCCTTCGCCCACGTCGGTTCTGCCCGCTCCACCGCGCTCAAAGCGGGACCAGGCTGCGCCCGTAGCGACGACACCCTCCTCCGTGAGCCCTATCCTCGCCAGCCTCTGCTCCCCGACGAGCATGGTGGCGCCTTCGCCGACTCCGACTCCGCCGCGCCCTCCGGGCTTTGAGGTCTCCCCCACGCCGCCGCTTATCGTCAGCGCACCACCGCGTCGGACGCCGTCTCCGGTGCGTCGTGCTGCGGTGCCACCCGCTCTGGAGCCCCTCTTCGCGCCGCGAGAGCAGGCGCTGCTGCGCACCCCACCATCGTCACCGCTGCGGCCTCCCGCAGACCGGCGCAAGACGCTCGCGGGGATGACCATCAGCAGGACGACCGGGCTCTCCCTCCGGCGAACGAGCGCGCGTCTCAACACGCGTACACAAGGCCGCAAAGCTCCTGTGGTTAAACAGGGAGAGGCACTGGTTTGCCGGTCCATGGGAATCATCAGGGATGGCGAAGACGTCACGGAAGCCGCTCTAGACGCTTTTGAGCGCAAGTTCAAAGAGGCGCTGCCAGCTAATGTCATCTCTGAGCTGAGGGAGCTCTTCAAGCTTGATGACAACCATGCCGCAGCCGTCGAAGCTGCTCTGCTGAACCATGGGGGCGAAGGAGCGCTTGACCTTGAAGAGGCAGTAACGATGGCCTCTGTCTGATGCTTCTGTGCTTTGCAGTACTTAGAGCATGCCTAGTTTCCCATGTTAGAACAAATCCTTAGCTTTTGGTGTTACTGGGGTCCTGTTGAGAAGGCACCCGTGCTTGTGTGTCCAGCAGTCTGAATCTGCTTGTTGTGTTCAGCATTAGGCTGGCCAGTGGGCTTTTGTCAGGTTCAATATGTTAACACAACATATAAGCTATCTATGTTGGAATGTTAGGGGTTTAAACTATCCAAACCGGCGTACAACCGTGCATGAAACTATTGCCGCGACTTCTTGCCATCTAGTCTGCCTCCAAGAGACGAAATTAGCAGATGTCGATCAGTACACTGCCGCTTTTTTGGGGGGTCACCGGCTGCGCAACTTCGCTCAGAGGCCAGCCATTGGGACCAGAGGGGGCATATTACTCCTATGGGACGACTCCGTTGTCCAAGTCTCAAACATTACAATCTCAGAATTTTGTCTCTCGGCCATGGTGCACGAAAAGGATTCCGAAACAAATTTCAAACTCACAACTGTCTATGGACCAACGGCATCGTCGCGAAAGAATGATTTCTTTGCCGAGCTTATCACTCATAAACCTCCCAGCGGGGCCATGTGGCTAGCCATGGGTGATTTCAACCAAATCTATCGCGCCCGAGATAAAAACAAGAGAAATGTTAACCATCGAAGAATAAAACACTTCCGTGACACCCTTCAAAGTTGTGGGTTCAAGGAAATCCACCTTCAAAATAGAAGATTCACATGGAGCAATGAAAGAGACAACCCCACTCTTTGCAAGCTCGACTCAGTCTTCTGCAACGAGGATTGGGACGCCCATTTTGGCTCCCATGTTTTACACGCCCTCTCATCCTCGCTCTCCGACCATTGCCCGCTCTACTCGCGGATGATCGAGGCCGTGAAGGCCTCGAACCTTCAAGTTCGAGAACTTTGGACATCCATACCTGAGTTCAAGGAGGTGGTGACCAAAGCTTGGAACGAGGAAAATGAGCACGTCGAGCCTTACCAACGCTTGTTTCACAAGCTCAAGACGACGGGAATGCGCCTCTCCGAGTGGAGTAGACGGCTGTTCTCTCGAACAAAGCTCCACCTCCACGCCGCACAATTGATCATTCTTCGACTTGATGTTGCACAAGAGGAAAGGGTTTTATCCCCCGCTGAGCAAGACATTCGTGCAAGACTAAAAAGGAGGGTCATTAGCCTAGCGGTGGTTGAGCGAGCGAGAAAGAAACAATGTGCCCCGCATCTCCAACATGAAAGAGGGGGATGCAAACACCAAATTCTTCCACCGAAGGGCCAATGCAAAAAGGAGAAAAAATCACATCCACCGGCTTAAGCAAAACAATGGTTGGGTCACCGACCATGATCAAAAGGAGACAATCATCCATGAACATTTTTCTGACGTCATTGGAAAAGGCGACCCCAGCTTGACCGACTTTAACTGGGAGGGGATCAACTTGGTCACCCCATGATCTCCAAGTCTTGATGTGACCATTACTGACGAAGAAGTGAGAGGGGCCATCAACCAAATGCCTAGTGACAAAGCGCCCGGACCGGATGGGTTCACTGGGGCCTTCTTCAAACTTTGTTGGGACATCATCAAGCATGACATCATGAGAGTGATCCACCTGTTTGACAATCTCCACGTCGCAAACCTACAATGGCTCAACTCCGCCAACATTGTGCTGTTGCCAAAAAAGGAGGGCGCAGAAGGCATCGCAGACTATAGGCCCATAAGCCTAATCCATGCCATTGCTAAGACCATCGCCAAGGTGCTTGCTACTAGGCTCGGGACGCATATGGACGACATCGTCTCGAACGCCCAAAGTGCCTTCATTAAGAAAAGAAGCATCCACGACAACTCATGTATGTGCCTAACTTCGCTAGGCGACTTCACAAATCTAAAACACCCTCCCTCCTATTCAAGATCGACATCCGCAAAGCTTTTGATTCGGTCAAATGGGAGTACATTCTTGACCTACTCCAAAGAAAAGGATTTCCAAGCAAATTCCGAAATTGGGTTACCGCCTTGCTCTCCTCCTCGTCTTCGAGGGTTCTCCTTAATGGGGTCGCCGGCCCCCCCCATCAAGCATGGTCGGGGTCTTCGTCAAGGCGACCCGCTATCACCGCTCCTTTTTGTCATAGCCATTGATCCCCTCCAGCGCATCCTCGACCTAGCTACCCATCACGGATTACTCCACAAGGTTAGAGGGCGTGGGCCCTATGTTCCGAACCTCACCTTTTGCGGATGATGCGGCAATCTTCGTCGCCCCAATAAAAAGGGATATTGACAACCTCTCGCGCATCTTGAGATGTTTTGGCAACGTTACGGGCTGTCCACCAACTTCTTCAAAAGTTCGGTTGTTCCTATCCGCTGCGGGCACCTAAATTTGGAGGATATCCTCACAAGCTTCCCAGCGGCCAGGGCCTGCTTCCCCATCAAGTATCTAGGCTTGCCCCTTTCGGTCTGGCAACTCAAGAGGGTGGATTTCCAATTCCTTGAAGATAAATTTGCGGCAAGACTTGTGTCTTGGGAGGGCAAAATATTACCACCATGGGGCGCACGGTTCTTGTCAAGTCTGTGCTCACATCCCAAGCGGTCTATCATATCACCCCTCTTGTCATACCCCAGAGTGTCACCCACAGCATAAACAAAATCGAGCGGGCATTCCTATGGGCGGGAACCGACAAAGTGACCAGTGCGAAATGTAAAGTGAAATGGGAAACCGTTTGCTGCCCCACCGACCTTGGTGGCCTCGGAGTTCTCAACCTACAGAAGTTTGCAAGGGCGCTTAGATTACGCTGGCCATGGTTTGAGTGGAAAGCTCCACACAAAATGTGGGTTGGAATGGGAAACCCATGTGACGCGACGGACCTAGACTTCTCTACGCCTCTACTCGCATTACCGTGGGAAATGGAGCTCGCATTCCCTTTTGGACTCGCCTTGGGTCCATGGAAACAAGCCCAAAGACATCGCGCCCCTCATCTATGCGGCCTCCTCGAGGAAAAATTGGAAGGCGCGTGAAGCCTTGAAGGATGATTCTTGGATCAACAAAATAAAGCTCCTCGATCAATGGACAATGGCTTTCCTCCGTGAATTTGTCACCCTTTGGGCTTTGTCTCGCGAAATCCATCTAATTGAGGACACAGAGGACAATATAACTTGGAAGCACACGGCTAGTGGACACTACTCGGCAACCTCGCCTACCATGCTCAGTTCTTGGGCTCCACAAGCACTTCCATGAGCGACACGATTTGGCAACCTTGGGCGCCCCAAAGATCAAGTTTTTTGCTTGGTTGGCCATCCAAAATAGGATTTGGACCGCGGATAGATTAACGAAACGAGGGTGGCCAAACTGTGGCTTGTGCCCCCTTTGCAAAAGGGAAAATGAATCAGCGGCGCACCTCTTCTTCAAATGCCGATTCACATTGAGATTATGGGGTATGGTCAAAGAGTGGCTTCATTTACACCACATCAACACACCCACGTGGCTGGGGGAGAGATCCATCAAAGAGTGGTGGATCAACATGTCGGGCGCACACATACCGCAGCGCAAGGCCATCGCCTCTCTCACCATGCTAATCAATTGGACAATATGGAATGAAAGAAATGCTAGAGTCTTCCAACACAAGTCCACTCCACCAACCGTCATCCTTGACTCCATCAAGAAGGAGGCCAAACTTTGGGTTCTCGCGGGGGCAAAAAAAATTGAGTGAAATCATGTCGGGAGAGTAATGGCTTGTTGTAATATTAGCGTTCTGTAAAATCACTCTAACTCCTTAATTAATGGATGAGGCAAATCTTATGCCTCCGTTTCGAAAAAAAAATATACGTAAAACATCGATGCCTAATCGAGCATACGTACTAAATAAGGACATAGCTATCATACCTGGTAAAAATAATCAGTTATGTTGCTAAACATCTCTCTGAGTAGTTGCAATATTGGATATTTCCTAACGCAAATAATTCAATGGTTCTACTATTCTCGCTTGCTCAAAATGTCCTTTTTCTCGTTGTCACATAAATTTGCACCTAAAACTCCAGTGCTACTATAAAATGTGAGACAGGTGCTCCAGGCACACTTTTCTATGGATCTTGTGGTGCTCTCCCTGTGGTGCATCTAGTTTGGTCGCAACAAAAAAAGTTTTTGAGAAATGTTCAACCTCTTTTGACGGATGGAAACCAAAAATATATATGGGGTAAACATCCTGCTTATATATTATTATATGAAATTATAGGTGTGGGACCTGCAGGTCCTAGAGATTATGACCCGAAGGTAACACAAAGAAACAGAAAAAACCATAGAAGGACTGGACAAGTGGGCCGCCCACTGATAAAGGGAAGCGGACGTGTCGAGCTGTGCTTCTCAGTTTGCATCGAGCGGCCACGCAAACCGCTCCATCACCTTCCACGTGTGCCGCTGCTGACTAGCTTTTGACCCGCCATTGCAGAGCCCAAACACCGGCCAACACCAGCAAAACAGCTCTGCGGGAGGACAGAAGGCCTCTAACTGGTCCCAGAATGAACCCAGAGGCAAAGAAACTGGCCGGCGTAGAAGATACTGAAGGCAGGCACACATGCCATGACGAGCAGGAACCCCTAATCTAGGCAGGCATCTTCTTTGTGGAGGTTGAGCCTCGCCGCTGTTGCCATTGGAGGGTTGTCGCACCAGGGATCACTGAGCGGGCCTCCAGACTGGAAGTTGAAGAGGGAAGCAACGAAACCCCAAAGGCTATTTTGACTAGAGCCAGTCCTTCCTCGGTGCAAACGAAAAGCAGACAACGCATCGCCAGAGAGGGACGGGAACGGCGCTAGGAAAATTGGAGAAGAAAGAATGCGCGTGTACCATACCAACTCGCTCAACTGTTCAAGAAGATGAGAAATTAGACCTGGTAGAGGCGTCGGAGAAAACTAGCTCCGACGAGCTGATACAAAAAAGATGAAAATTCACTCATGAGATTACGATGCAGCTACGTAGAGTTAAACCAAACTGTAAACAGTTACTCAAAGGGTTAGTCTGATCATTATTTGTAATTTATTTCTGTTTGACTGCTAGTAATAGCAGTCTCCTTGTACATACATGTTTAAGGATACTCTCATACTGTTTTTCTTCAAAAAAATTGCAGTGCTTAAGTATGGACCTTCAGTGAAGGATTACTGTAAATTTTTGTACTATTTGTTTGTTTACGTGTAGGGTCAGCATCTTATTTTGTCTATACTGTTTAGGGGTTCGCCAAACTTAAATCTATTTTTGTCTCGGTGATACTACTTGTTTCTTGTCCTACGGTGAGAGTGGAATTGCATTCTTCGTCCAAGAGTTGTGAATAGTACAGAAAATTTTCAGTCACTCAATTAATATACAGCCCCATAATTAACATGAGTATGCCACAACTTCTTTATCATTACAAATTGGAAATGGCACGCACGATCAATACTTGAATGATTGTTTACTTACATTCATTAAATGGACATCTTTCTCAAAGTATAATCAAGCGTGCCCATCCAAAGTATGAAATTGCATCGGGTGCTAATGTATTTTTTCTTAGATACTCCGTAATCATTTATTAGTGGAACTACTCTATATTTAGATATAGTGTGACCCACCGTGTATCTAGAGGAATATGATAAAAGTAAAATAACTTACACGATGCGCTTAATTAGTACCTATGTTTGACCTTCTAAACTTGTTAAAAAGGTCCACTTTGGTTTAAAGTATGCTATGTTGGCAGTTACTTGACATCCTAATCAACGTACTTGTCTCTCCATCTCATTCTCTTCTGCTCGCCTTTCTTCTCAACCTCTCCATCCCCTGCCACCGAGTCGACGATCAGTTTGTGCACGCGAGCATACGACAGATCTCGCAGAGCAAGCACGCTGATGATCCTAGGTAGGGCTTAGGGGCATGTCCCAGGAGCCAAGAACCTGCTTGCCAACTTTTCACAGGTGGCCGCTAATCCAAAGTAGAGAAACTAGCTAGAGATTGCCTCGCGAACAACGGCGCCTCGTTGGCCCTCGAGCTGAGCTCGTTGTTCAGGCCTGAACTACGGACACACGGCGCGAGGATGAGCCTGATGTGCTGCCGCCGTCCTCCCTCTGATGCCCGCCCCGCATCCACATGGAGAAGCTCTCCTTGTCAATCGTGGGCTTGGGGAGCTTTGTCGGCGCCCCACGGAAGCATTCCCGCTTGTAGTGGCAATCGTATCCCGACATGGCAACACGATGCCCCGTCATCCGCGCCACCGCCCACGCCTCCAACCTCTCCCCCCGTCCCTGGAACACGCTCTCCTCCGTGTCGGCCACCAGCAGCTCGCCGCCGTCGCCGGCGGCCTCATACCTGCACATAGATCGAGCAGGACGACGCCATGGGTGAACACATACGCCGCCGGCGAGGTACTCTGGCGCGATGTACTCCTGCGTGCCGATTACGTGGTGGTGATGGTGTTGTGGCCGGTCGGGTCAACCCATTTGGGCCCGCGGCCAGGAGGAACACCAAGTTATGACTACGTGAGGAAGACGACCGCGCCACCAATTTGGACCGGCGGCCACCTAATCGACGGAATCGACGGCATTTCCCTCGATTCCGGTCGAGCACCACCGAGCTTAACCTCCGTTCATGGTAAGCCTGCGCCCTTGACCTCCGCCGACAACATTAGGTGCACCTCCGCCCAGGGCGACGCCGCAGGACGACAATCGACAGACGAGGACGGAGTCTACGACGGGAACAAGGATGTGGAAGCGGCGCGAGACGAGGGAGTAGCGGCCGTGCGCCGTTACGTCGCCTCTGCGGTTGAAAATGATGAGGAGGAGCGGGTCGAGGAGGTGGCCGAAGTGGTCGTCCCCTGCGGCCGAGAACCGGTGGTCCTCGCTGGGGTCCCAGCGCCAGCGGCGGGATCCCGTGAGATCTTCTGGCAATCGACGGTGACCGGATCTGAGGGGGAAGAGGGGGGGAGGGGGGGGGGATGTCACGAGTGGCAGAGGAGAGAGACGAGAGTGATAGACATGCACGCTGTCAAGTGAACAGGAGTACAGGAACTAAATTTAGATTGATGATATGCATCTAAACTCCAAAAAGAATTAACTATCGTACAAACTAAACATGTTCTATTATTTATTTATGTATTGTTGAAATTTTTATACTCCCTCTGTCCAAGAATGTAAGACGTATTTTGATTCGTTAAGACAAGCATTTGACCAATAATTACTTTATTAATATACAGTTTATGTGATACAAAATTATAATTATAAAAAAATACTTTTGAAGAGGAATCTAATGATATCAATTTATGTCACATAAATCGCATATAAATAGACTAATTATTGGTCAAAATCTTATCTTAACCAATTCAAATACGTCTTATATTCTTAGACGGAGGAAGTATGATTTAACGTGTTGCGCTATCTAATTTTTTTATTTTTTTTATTTTTATGCTTTCAGTTCATGTGTTTGAAGGGTGCCCTCGAGAATTTATGGATTTGCCACTGCCCGGAAACAAAGAGCTTGTTTTCATGTTTAATGGAGATTTCATGTTCGAGGAATGCATCTTGGGCGAAGGATTTGCTGATGCTATGATCCAGTTCAAGTTCACGTTTCTAGGATTATTAGATGGCATATCGGTATCTGCTCGATTGAGCGATTTTTATAAAATAAACCTGCCTCCTCGTTACTTCAAGTGGGCTCAAAGACGAGAAAAAAAAATACAAATGCAGAGACACGAGGCAAAAAAAAGAAAAAAGAAAATGGAGAGTTCCAAATCTGGAAAAAGGAGAGCTCGGAGCAGATATGGCACCTGTCACTTCAATCCTTTCTGACTGTTATGCCATCCACATGGTCTGTGGCCAAAGAAGGAAGGGGAGAAGATAGGAAGGGCTTAAATCTGGGCGTGGGTTTATTTAGGACCAGTGGCGCCATTTCGGTGAAGGAGCTATAACATACATAGAAACTAGAAGCCCAAGCCTCTCTTCCTCTCCTCTTCGGCCGTTAAAGCCGTCGAAGACTGGAGAGAGAGAGCATAGAGGGAGGGAACATGGAGAAACTCTGTTGGTGGAGCAAAAAAGGGAAAAGACTCAGGAAGGAGAAAGCCCATGAGGGAGAAAACTACAGAGATGGTTTTGATTAACAATTGTAGATTTGTAATCCTCGATCATGAGCATATGTAGAAGAAGTGAACTGAAGGGTATCTTCTTGTTCTTGTTGCCGGGTTGCACGCTATTTAGTGTCGTTAACATTTAGAGGGCTCTAGTGAAAGATTGAAATAAACCCTTTCGAATAGAATTATCTTTCGAAACTTTTAGTCTCAATGAAAATTCTACCAATACTTAAAACACAATAAAAATAAATAGCTTTTACCCAAGGTTTTAAATTACGGTGCGCGGTACATCAGGGCGAGGGATAGGAAAATGCTGTCGTGGCCATAGCAAGCTATCACGGGAATTACACAACACCCGTGGTTTACTATAATATACGTACCATTGTACCGTTCCAAACATGAGATACATGTGGTGATGTGTATAAAAATCTCTGAGCTCGTCTCGCTCTAAAAGTGAAAATAACAGGGGGCATCCACTGTTCCTTTTGTACACGTGACATGTATCTAAGTCTTGAAGGAAGCACTGTAGGGTTTCTCTTCCATTTAGACTCTGCCGCCCGGGGGGAGAGCAGATAGCATGATGTCAGACGTAGCGTCTCAGATGGAAGCTTCGGGTGTTAGCATTGGATGGACGCCATATGAAACACGTGGCCTGCATCCCAAGCTCCGATGAGGTTATAAATAGGAGGAGACCAGCCATGTGCACCCATTATTTTAAAATTTTAAAAATCACACATTTAAGTTTTGAAAAAATCTGAAAAGATTCATACATGTATATCATGAAGTGAGGTATGCATGGTTAAATTTTTATAAAATAATATACTCATTTGTGACCTGTGTAAAAAAAAGAAGAAAACACACTGGGACCATGAACAGTAGTATGCAGTCGTGAACAGTACACATATTTATTTTTTTACACATGTCACAAATGGGCATGTTATTTTATGAAAATTTATCTGCATATACTTCATTCCATCATAAAGCGGTATGAATTTTTTAATTTTTTTAAAATTATAAGTAATTTAAAAAAATCAGAAAAATCTAATGGGTGCATATGCTTTCAGGTACACAAAAGCTGTACTCGAGAAAACCTTCTCGTATAGGTGCCCCTTGTTCGCTCTCCTTAACGCTGGCCGAGGGCCCTGCGTAGTCGGCGGTCGGGAGCGGCATTCAGGAGGTCGAGCTTCCGTCCAAAAAGTCCGCACCTGGACAGAAGAAGGAAAAGGCTTCCGCAAGAGGTGGGGAAGCCGAAGAGACGATGGTCGCAGCGTGACGTGGCCGGTGCGCGCCAGGACTGGGCCTTCGAATCATTCACTCTTGCTGGGGGTGCGAGACTCCTCTGTGTATTCAGGAGGTGGTCGTCAGAGCTCGGTCGCCTACGCGCCTTTGTTTGGAGCCCGGTGTCCTTTACTCACGGGTGAGCTTTGAAGGTGGTTTCGGGGTGTTCTGTGACATGTATTCTGCCGGATATCCGAAGCGTGCGTGGGGGCTGGGCTCAGCTGGAGTGAGCGCAGACCTGGACCTCGGGAGTTGAGCGGGTCCGAGCATGCTTTTGGACTCGAGTTCTGTCCGCCGGCTACTGAGTTTGAGCCCGTTTGGTATTCTGCAAATGGACGCGACCTGATAGAGAAAAAATCAAATCAAACTGAGGTTTCTTAACACACGGGCCGTACTGCCGTGACGATTTTCTTAGTTCGGGCTATTACCTAATTAGAGGGACTGGTAGCTCCGGTTTGGGGACTTCGCCCCCCTTTATTTATTCAGATTGTTTCTGAGAATATAAAACCATGTTGTCTTGTATGCCCATTTTCATGGCTAGTATGTTGATGATATTTCCTTTTCTCTTTACACTAGGTGAACGCAGCAAGGAAAAAATGGCATCTCGGGATCAGGCGAGATCTTCGAAGCTGTCTACTGAGCAAAACAACGGATTAGAACGTATAGGCTTGCAAATCTACCCGTGTTGGTTTTTCATGTGCTTTCATTTCTGTTTCATATGAACATGTTTGATTTCTTGGAGCAGGTGTCGAGCGGGATCAATCTGGGGAGAGAGAGAGAGACAACTCAAGATGTCTCGAGGTTTTCGAAGAAGATGGTTAGGTCCAACGGTAGATTCATGGATGATGAAGCTTCCGGTGGTTCAGGGGGCAATAAAAACGAAGAGCAAGCCTGGAGTTGAGCGGGTCCTGGTCGAGAAGTACTTTCCGAAGCCACTACTTCATGCTGGCTGCTTGGGCCCTTCCAAGATTATTGAGTACCTGAAGTTGTTTGAGAGTCAAGGTTCTTCAACTCCAAGTGACTAGAAACTTCTTGACGATGAAGACCATCTCATAGTGGGGAAGTATCTGGGGTGATCATGGCCCTTGCTTCCTGGTTTGAGTTTAGCTTGTGTATTCCGATACACCCCTTGATAGGTGCTCCGATGAAGACCTATGGTTTTGAGCTACCCCACTTGAACTCGTCAGCTATCTTTCACCTGAATGTGTTTAGGTGGATCTACGAGACAATCCTGGAAGAGGCCCCAACTGTCAAGCTATTGCTCTACTTCTTCGACATGGTACTCCGGCCTTGGAAAACCCCAAATGGAAGTATGAACTGTGTTTTCGAAGCTATGTCCTTGAAGTTCTGTGAGAAGATGGCTCATGACTTCCCAATTTTTCCTAGCGCTTCGAGGTCCTTTGAGTGAGAGGGGTGGAATAAAAAGTGGTTTTACTTGTTCCTTCGTGGCCACAATTTTTAGAGAGAATTATGGCTGTGCCACTAGTCGTCTCCTAAATTCGTAGTCTGCCACTGAATTTGTAGAAATTATGGCTGTGCCACCAACTCGTGCGAAGAAATTGGACAGAAGACCCTGCGCGACGTTAGCGCAAGTTGCCGTCAGCTCTTCACCTCGTTGTCGTCTCCTTTGACCCATTTCTTCCTATGTGGGACCCACCACTTTGCCACGTCGTTAGAAACGAAGAGGAGACTCGTTTGACCCTTCCATCCGCTGTGGGGCCCACCTTTTGGCCACGTCATCAACAGGGAATACGCGGCGCTCCAGCAGTGCTCGATAGTTGCCCTCGTTTTATGTATAATAAATAATAAAAATATCAGCAAATTAGTGAAACTTGTACACAACAACATATATGTAGTTACAATACTACAAAAAAATTAGATGCAAAAAATCCACCGAATAACTTCATATAACAGACATGTTTTACATTTTTATAAGAAATAGAAAAAATTGGGTGAATAACATGTGGTCCTCCTTCCTTCGGCCCCACATGTCATTGACTTCAATGCCACCAACTCCACCAGACTCAGCCCATTTCGTCCCCTTTGCAACCCAGTTGGTGAATTACATGTGGGCCCTCCTTCCTACGGCCCCACATGTCATTCACCCAAATCCAACCAACTCCACCAGACAGCCCATTTCGTCCCCTTTGCAAACCAGTTGGGTCAATGACATGTGGGCCCTCCTTCCTTCAGCCCCACATGTCATTCATTGCCCCGTCCTCTCCTGCAAATCCCCATCTCCACTGCGTCTTCTTCTCCATTCCCCCTCCCCTTCTTCTCCACCGCGTCTTCTTCTCCAAATCCCCTTCTTCTCCACCGCGTCTTCTCCTCCAAATCCCCTTCTTCTCCACCGCGTCTTCTTCTCCAAATCCGTCTTCTTCTCCAAATCCCCTTCTTCTCCACCGCGTCTTCTTCTCCAAATCCCCATCTCCACCGCGTCTTCTTCTCCATTCCCCCTCCCGGTCCATGTGCCCGTGAGCTCCATATGCACGTCTGGACCCATAGCAGCTCTTCTCTTCCGTGCTCGTCCCGGTCTTCTATTCCGCCATCGTCGCCATCAATGTCCGGCGAGGGTGGGGACTCGATAATGTCATGGCCCCGGGAGCTTCGAGCTTCGAGCTTCACCAACGACTGTGTAAGTTTTCTCTTCTCTCCTTCTTCTCTTTTTCTCTGTTCAAAATTTCTTGTTCTATGTTCTGATTTCTTCTTCTTTTTTTCTGCTTTTTGCATTGAATGTAACAGATTGTGGACGCTTATTATGCCTACCCAGATTATTTGTTGTACGACGACAAGTTTGCTGAATGGGATGCAGAGAGATTGGCACTGAACGATTCGCAGCATATGCTTCAGTTAGAGCTTGCTGCTCAAGACCATATACTGTCAGAATTAGAGTTGCAGTTGCTGGACGAGAAGAAGATGACAAAGCAAGTAAAGACAGAGAAGATTAAGTTGGAGATGGACCTAGCTTATCAAGACCAAGTAATTGAAGAGCTAGACTTAAAGTTCGAGGAAGAGAAGAAGATGACAAAGCAACTGAAGGCAGAGAAGATTAAGCTAGAGATGGACCTAGCTTATCATGGTCAGGTAATTGAAGAGTTAGAGGTCAAGATAGAAGAAGAGAAGAAAATGAATGCTGACATGAGAATTCAGCTGAAGAGAAGAGCGCATTTGCATTGGCTGCTACTTCTGTTGCTATCACTTTATTTGTTGTTTTAGTTGCTGTTTATGCTAAGTTATGATCACTCATTGATCCAGCAATGTGTTGAGTAGTGCTAGATTTTGGTCTGTTGTCCCTTTAAGTAGTGACTGTTAAGTAGTGACTGACTGAGCGAGTGATGTTATTCAGTGGCAGCCTCCGAATTTCAGAGATGACTAGTGGCACAGCCATAATACTTCTAGTTCCTATTTGCTGAAAGATTACATCTTCTCGTGTGGCTGTTAGTGTGTGGTGAAAGATCAGGGGCCCTCTCACGCCTCAAATTTCTAGTTAGACCGTATCAGTGGTTCAAGCTATATGCTAGTCTTTCATTTATTCGGTTGTGAAACTAAGAGATAAAAATTTGTTAATTTGGCTGAAAGCTATCCCTAAACTGACCAAAGTGGATGAATAATCACAAGTAAATATGGGGCCACGTATTTGGTGCAAATATGAGTAGATTAATAGATGAAGCATTGAGACCATATCAATCCTCTTAACTGCCACTGTTTACAGTGAGTTACTTCGAGCGCTGGTTTCACAAAATAATAGTAAAGACAATTGTATCACTGAGCTGAACAAATGCAAGTCAACATGGTAAACACACTGCAACTACTATAACCGAATCGCAAACAAGCTAAAAATCAAAATTTTTGTAAAGCCTTACAAAATTACTAGTACGCAGTTCATTGCAGAGCATCATTGCAGTACATTGCAGAGCATCATTATAAGACAAAAGGGATGTCTGCATACGACATTCAGTACTTAGGGCCCCTAGTACTTAAACTAACACGATATTGCCTACTAGACGTGCGGGCCGCGTGTGTATACCTCCTCCTCAGCGCGGCGGGCAGCCTCCACCTCGGCTTTGACGACGGCGAGGTGATCCCGGCCGCGTTGGCCGCGGGCGAAGGCCACGGCCACACCATCGTGGTCCAGCGCAGCCTCGGTTTCGGCACCGGCGGCCCATTCGACGAGGGCGACGTACCGTCAGGCGGCGTCCAGGCATGCGGACCCGACGGCCACTAGGGCTTCGCGCCGGGCGTCGGCCTCCACGTATTCCGCCCACGCGCGGAAGTGTTGAGCGCGGTCCTCCTTGGCCCGGCGGGCGGCCTCCGCGCGGGCGCGCTCCTCCTCCAAGATGCCGTCCAAGTCCCTCCAGAGCTCCGCCTCGAGCTCGGTGACGGCGGGGGCCGGCCCGACGGGGCGTTGGGTCTGCCTCGGCGCGGGTGGCGAGGCGCAGCGCGCCGTTCGCCGGTTCCGGCGGAGCCGCACGTGCAGGCCACCGCGCGGGGCCACGGGCGGCGCTAGGTGTGGTGAGCCGCGGGGTGCGACAGCCGGCGCGACCGTGCGGTACGGCGTGATATGGCGGACGGGAGGTCTAGGGCGGCGCGCCATGGTGGACAACGCGAGGGCGAGGGCGCGCGGCGGAGGGGCGGAGAGGGCTCGTGAGGAGAGAGGCGCGAGGAGGGAGGGCTAAGGAATTCGAAGCATGCATTTGGGGAAAATTATGGCTGAGCCACTATCGAGCGCCTCGTATTCCCTGTTGACGACATGGCCAAAAGGTGGGCCCCACAGCGGATGGAAGGGTCAAACGAGTCTCCTCTTTGTTTCTGACGACGTGGCAAAGTGGTGGGTCCCACAGTGGAAGAAATGGGTCAAAGGAGACGGCAACGAGGTGAAGAGCTGACGGCAACTTGCGCTAACGTCGCGCAGGGGCTTCTGTCCAATTTCTTCGCACGAGTTGGTGGCACAGCCATAATTTTGACAAATTCAGTGGTAGACTACGAGTTTAGGAGATGACTAGTGGCACAGCCATAATTCTCCCCAATTTTTACCATTCTAGGGAGTTTCCCCAGAACGGCTCTAGTCCTTCTCTCAAGGTTTTCCCGTAGATGAAGCTCACTTCTCGAGAGGAGGACTAGTATGAGAAGATTAAAGTAGTTAAAGCTCAGCGAAGTGTTCAGGATCTGATAGATGAGATGTTCATGGCCAATCATTTCAAGATGAAGGCTTGTCCTCCTGGGCAATTAGGATTGCCTCCTTCCTTCTGTTCTCCTCACCAAGGTAGGAAACGTAAGTGATCTTTTCACCTATTTTGGCTATTTTTCCTTGACAATTCCTCATGTTTTATTGTCTCTTTGTTCGCAACGGAGATGTCTCATGAGGAGGCGGTGAAGAAAACATAGGAGCTGATTGGTCCTTATTCAAGAGAGGAATAAATGGAGTTCTTGGCTATGGTGGAGGATGATGCATGCCATAACATCGCAGCCAAGTGTTAAAATCAAGATTCTGCAAAGAGAAGATCCTGCCCTTGGTCCCCAAGTGAAGCTATCGGAAGGGAGGTACTTGGGTCGCGTGGTCACCTGTTCTAGTGAGCTAGTGGGTTTCAATAAGAGGGACAGTTTTGGAGCCATGCCAAGGCTTTAGCTGTTCTTCCCATAGCGGCCCCAATAATCTCCTTCGCCTCGTCCTAAGAAAAGCAAGAAACAAACTGAGCAAGCTACCGAGGGCTCTGAGCTTGTCAAAGGTCAACTTTCTCTTGAAGGTGTTCCAGGAGCCAAGTCTGGAGAGAGGAAAAGGGTGAAGAGGTTCATGAAGACGCAAATTGTCGACTACCGCTCTTCTTTTGAACCTATCGAAGAAGATACCACAGCTGAAAGAGACCCATAAGTAGGGAATGAAGTTGAGATTGAGATCGATTCTCCTGCCAAGGCGGTTATTCCTGATGTGAAAGGAGGTGATCTTCCTCTCTTACTTTGGACTTCGGCTTGGACTATGGATCTGATGAGGATGACGCCACCACCAGAGGTAAAAGCTTTTAATACTTGTTGCTTCTGTGTTTGCAACTTACCAAAATCTAATGTGAGAATTTTTGTCTTGTGCAGCTAACAAGGAGAAAGGGCCGACATCTTCCTTAGATTCTAGTGGCTCCTCACTGAGTTCCTCTTCTAGTGGGTCTTCTTCTGAGAGTCCTCTTCTAGCAAGTTTGATGCCGAGGCAAAGGAGAAAGAAGAAAGGGAGGAGTGTTTGGTCGACCTGAGGAAAGCAGGAGATAACACTACCTCAGGAAACACTATCACTGACGGGCGCAAAACGGCAATCTCTCATGGGTCCCGAGCCTGTCAGTAACCTTCTGTCAGTGGAAGTTATACTTCTACTGACGGGCGGAGGGGCCCGTCAGTAGATGTTCACTTTCACTGACGGGTGCATACGGCCCGTCAGTGGAAAGACCTCTTAAAGATATCTTCAAAATTGATGTCGAAGGTGTCATGGTGTCTGTCCAGGAAGAAACCGAAATCTTTTCGCACCTCGATCTTAAAGTGTAGCTCATAATTATCCTGATTCCGTGACCTCATCATGATGGTGTCATGGAGAAGTTTTATCTGTGCGGGCAACCTCGGCACCTCATCATCTGGGAGCAAGGGCTCACCTGCCTCGTACACTTCTCGTCGAGGTTTCTTGATAGTTTGGGCAGATGTCTGGAAGGATAAGGCCTTTTCTTACTCTCCTTGCTTGCCTCCTTCGCAGCGGTGCCGCCCCGTTTGTGTGCTCTTTTTCTTTTCCTCTCCGGCTCTGGAGAGGAGGCCCTCTTGCCTCCCATCAATGCTTCGCCCACTGCCGCATTGAGCGTGCTTGGAGAGAAGACCTTCTTTCCTGCTGCCTTCACGTCGTGGTGATGCTTGGAGCACCTTTCGCGGGGCGGCGAGTCCGTCTTGGGTTGCTCCTCCTCCTGGGACGGAATGATCATCGTGTGTTGTTGCCCGGGAAGATCGTCGTCCCGAACATCGAACGAAACCGGCGTACTGCACAGGCCGAGCGGAGACGGGCCGGCTCCGCTTGATGGAGAGGGGATGGTTGACGTACTAGGAGAGGACACCCCGGGGATTGTTATCTAGCTCTTCGGCCACAGGATGTAGTACCCCATGCAGTCTCCTAGCTTCGTGACATCCTCTTCAGGGGCGACAGGGACTGCGACGTCACTGAACTCGGCCACGACGCGGTCCACTTGCACCCTCGCCATGTGGGAAGGTATAGCAACGTTGTGGCATATCGCGCCCCCTACTGTTGGGAATACTAAGCCATGTGCAACCGTCTTCTTCACGCCGGGCAAAGGGATAGTGAGGTGGCATTTTGTAGGCCCCTGCATAATAAATGTACCCATTGTTATCCACACTATGCTTTGAATTAGAGCCCTCATACAAGTGATTCATGGTGGCGAGGAAGCTTACAGCGATGTCTTCGATGGGACTTGGCGACTCGGGGGCGACGTCGGAGGCTGAGGCGCAGCTGCTCCATCCAGCAGGATGGAGCCCTGATGTCCATGAGGATGCACAGGCGGACGAGATGCATCGCGGGCGGCATCGTAGCCTCTGGACTCTAAAAATTCTTGCGCCGCCAGCTTGCCAGCCTCCTGGGTTGCCCTTATCATCTCTTGCAGAAGAGATGTTTGCCTTCCTCTCCTCCTCTGGCAGGCAGCCTGGCGGTCTTGAGGAAAGACTTCATCCCATATAGCCCCGCTCCCGATCCCTCGGACACGCCCTGTCTTCTCCCTCGTTCCTAGAGCCTTCGAGAGATGGTCTTCCCACCTCTCACTATGGACGGAGTCTTGGGAGCTCGCAGGCTGCTGGGACAGCTGCCTCTGCAAGGAAAACGGCACAACGTACGGGCCGTTAGCGTATTGGAAGCACAACAGTATATTTGAAGAAGACATTGGGTTTCGATCATACCAAACGTTCGGAAACCGCCTGAAGCTCGGGGTCCGTGATAATTGGTGACCCAGTGGCTGGGTCAGAAACTGTGTGCGCCCTCATCCAAATCTAGGCGCGTTCCTGCTCGATATCAGCAAAGGGAACCGGTTTGCCAGCCGCTATCAGCGCGGCGTCCTCTTTCGCCCAGATCGGTCTTTTCCCAGGGACACCTCGGCTGCCAAGGTGGTGGGGGAATTTGTTCCTCGCGCGCAGCTCCTTCCCCCGGCAACTCTTCTCCTTGAATGCGTCACTCTTCTTGTCAGCAACGAACTCCTCCCAGTGTTCGAGTTCTATCTTTGGCCATTTAGTTTTGATAGCAGTTTCGAAATCGGCGTGTAGCAGCTTCGTTGCTTCATATCGCCAAGTCCTTAGCGCAGCACACATGATGCTGTCGACTTTCCTCTGCACTCTTTCCTTGTCAGCCTCTGGGATAACGTACTTATCCCAGAGCTTGTCGAACAGGACCTTTTTCTGGGCGTCCATCATTTTCTTGAAGTCCCGGCATGTGATCTTGACATGCTCGCGGACAATGCACCCGCAGGTGTTGCTGAACGACCTCGCAGCCTTCTCAGGACTAGTAGGAACACCTGTTACGCCGACTCGAGTGACGACGAATGTCTCGTTCGTCAGCTGGTTCCCTCCTCTAGGGTTGTACCGTCTCTTCGGCTTCGATTTTGCTGCTGACGACGGCTCGCGGGGCTCCTGTTCTTTCGATCCCAACTCGCTAGATCGAGAATCGTCAGACGAGCCAGACGCACTCTCTTCATCTCGCGCCGAGGGAAGTGCAGGTGCTAAAGGTACCACAGCCGGCTCGACGGCAGGATCACTGGTCGGCTCCAAGGGAGGTGCAGGTGCTGAAGGTACCACAGCTGGCACCGCCATGTCATCATCTGCGCGGGCTACTTCCCGGGTTGGCGACGAGTCCATTTCTAACTAAGATACTTAAAAAATGAAAACCATGTATCATAACAAGTAACTAGAAATGAAAACTAGGAAGGCTCAATCAAAACATCGAGCAAACATAAAGAATGCAAATATCTACAACCCTTCTCTGATCATAAAGAATGCAAAATATCTACAATGCTAATCATTAAGGAACATATCTCAACAATTAAGGAACAATTAGTATTCACGTTGAAAATAGCAGTACATATAAGCAACCTTTTATAACCTTTACGCAACAAAAAATTGAATGTATAATAGCCAACATCATAAGGATATCAGGTGTTGAAATGGTTTCTCTCTCTCTCTCTCTTCCCTTGGTTCCTTTCCCTCTAAAAAGAAGAAAGAACTAATCTAAAGCCATCTTTTTCACCAAAGTTCAGAATCTGCAAATGCCGAGATATGATTTATCTCACACAAATAAACCTGAGTGCATAGAACTGATCAGCAAAATAGTTGAATGTGATCATCAACCACCAATGTGTAGACTAACAAGTCCAGAGGAGTGTGATCATCAACAACAATGTATAGACTGACAAATCCAGATGTGATTCCAAGGCGATTCGAGTATATCAATTTTGGCGATCCTTTACTGCATTTTTCAAACTCATGTACATGCAATCTTTACGTCCTACAAGGTGAAAAATCTGCAGGCTACAGGATTTTACTGCTAGAAGAACAATGCACAACTGAGTGGACAGAAAAAATAAAGGTGACTCCAATCCAAGACCAAAGAGAAGTATAGTGCTCCACACGGACAGATTTGACTTTAACACCAAGCCAACATGTGGTTGTGCAAAGATAAGTTGTTTCTAGACCACATCAAAATGAAAATTGCTCAGATAATTGGTTTTATAACTAACAAAATAGAGAAGGTGAGACTCGAAGGTCTGCAAACAGATTTTCACACAGCATGACAACATCAGATTTTCACGCAGCATGAAGAACTCCTAGCACTCTGCATAATTCAAATTGTCGAGGCCAAGAAGATCTCCCAGCAAGCCTTACACTCCCAATTGCTAGAGAACATCATATCCAAATCATTACCGAGCCACGGGGTCGATGAGGAGGACGAGAGAACCGAGCTCCTTCGCTTCGAGGAGGAGGAGGAAGAGCAGAGGCCTTCGGGTCTTGGTTTGGCGACGCCGGTCTTGAGAGGAGGCAGCGGCGTCGGCGGACGGTGAGGACGGCACCGGCAGCGTAGCAGGTCAAGGTCGGCGGCGTTGGCCAATATGCGGCTGAGCGAGGGCATGGCGGTGATGGCCGGATCACGGCGGGTGGGAGGAGCGAACGGGGAGAGGACGGGGGTGGCGGACGGGGGTAGTGGACAGCGGCGGTGGCAGCGGCGGATGGGGACGGCGCGGACGGGGGCGACAGCGGCGGCGCGGCAGCCTGGCGGCGGGCTAGGGCTCAGGTGCGCTCGCGGCTGGTTCGAATGAACGCGCAGGTGGAGTGGTTGAAAATTTCACTAAGTCCCGCTTAAGTAGTGCCAGACCATCACTGATGGACACTATATAAGCGCCCGTCAGTGAAAGTTCCCTGGTATTCCACTGACGGGCACACATTAAGATGCCCGTCAGTGAAAGTCTATCTCCACTGACGGGTGTTACCTCATTGCCCGTCAGTGTACTTGATTTAGGGTTGCTTCCTCAGTCTCTTGACACTGACGGCGTGACTTCATTGCCCGTCAGTGGACTTGATTTAGGGTTTCTTCCTCCGGCTGTTCCGGATGTTTGTTCTGGATGTTCTGGATGGTATTTCAGATGGCTTTTTTGGGATATGTTCCGGATGTTATTCAAAATAACATGATGCTTTAATTATATATATTTATTTTCTATTCCTATATTTTACGAATAATGTGAATCAAAGTGATTTAGTAAAAAATGATATTATTACACATTTTCATGGTTTGTTTTCCATTTAGATTTAGTACAAAACCAAACATGTCTATTTCACCAAGTCCGAAACATAACCACATTTAGTTTAATTCATCAAAATAATGTTATTACACATTGAGATTCGTTCTGAATTGATCGGAAAGCTAGGTTTCGTCGTCTTCGATATGCTTCTCAATAGTACTTTTGATCTTCTTGCTGGTATACGTCAGTTCTTCGGCGTGACTGCGTCTTATGTACGGGCACGCATCCTGGATACCTTTGCGCCTCTTACTCATTCGATCATCCACATCTTCTTCTTCTGTGTCCGGATCATTGAATTGGTCGTAGTCCTCTTTGTCAACTACACCATTGACTCCGACAATACTCCTTTTCCCTTTCCTTTTCCTGGCTCAACTTCGTCCATTTCATTCAAGAGATCATAGATTTCTTGTCCGGTCTTCTCGCGAGGCTTTGGACGGATTTCTTTTGTTCCGTCGAACCTTTCCGTGTCCTCTCTCCATGGGTCGTTCATGGTCAGCCACCTTCGGTGTCTCATGAACACGATTTTTCTAGAGCCCTCTAAGAAAATATTTGTGGTTTCTTCCATGCACTTAACACATGTTTTGTATCCTTTGGTGCACTGACATGCGTTGTTCCCGTACGCGGGATAATCTTGCACCGTTGTGAACAACAGGCCTTTCAGAGTGAAGAACTCTTCTCTGTCCGCGTCCTAGACCTGTGCCCCTTCTTCCCACAGCGTAGCTAGTTCGTCCTTCAGTAGCTGTTGATACACGTTAGCATCCATTCCAGGTTGTTTTAGCCCTTGAATGAGAATAGATAGGTGCATGTACTTCCGCTTCATGCACAACCATGGAGGGAGGTTGTAGATTCAAAGAACCACGGGCCATGTGCTATGTCTGCTGCTCATGTTGCCGAATGAATTTATTTCGCCCGTACTCATACCAAACCTGATATTCCTCGGATCACTATCAAAATCTGGGTATTCCACGTCGACTGCCCTCCACTGACAAGCATCAGCTGGGTGTCTCAACACCCCGTCCTTTCTTCGCCCCTCTTCGTGCCAACGCATCAGCTTTGCCTCCTTCTTGTTACCGAATAAACGCTTCAGACGGTGGAGAACTAGAAGGTACCATACAACCTTTGCAGGGGCACCACTCGTCACTTCTTCCTCGTCATCATCTTGGTTTCTGCCCCGCTTATATCGAGATGTGTTGCACACCGGACATTTGTGCAGCTCTCTATACTCTTTGCGATAAATAATGCAGTCGTTCCGACAAGTATGGAGTCTCTCTACATCCAATCTTAGGGGGCAGACCACCTTCTTGGCTTCCTCGGTGCTCGTAGGCAACATGTTCTCCTTTGGAAAAACTGTCGCAAGGTAAGCCAGTGTCTCATCGAAGCTTGCGTCCGGATAGTTGTGGGCTGCCTTGATCCTTAGAAGTTCTAGCGTGACTGACAGACGCGTTGCTCAGGATCACAGGTGGGATACAGTGGTTTTGTCGAGTCTTCCATCAGTTTCGCAAACTTTGCGACCTCTCTTTCATCCTCGGGGTCTTTGACCACCTGGTCCGCCATGTGACTGTCCCTTAACATTTCAGCCAAATTGTTCCCCGCCTCTCCCGTCAAGTCATCCCTACATTCAGAAATATGGTCTTCATCTTCTTCTGCGTCTTCGTGTATGACCTCTTCCTCTAAACATTCAGGAGTAACTAAAATTTCCATCTCCTCACCGTGACTAGTCCACCGTGTATAACCTTCCATGAAACCTCGAGTCAACAAGTGTAGCTGCAACATGCCTCTCTCCCTGAACATTATCGTGTTCTTGCATCCACAACACGGACAACACATCTTGTTCGCACCCTTTTTCTCCCGATCTTCCTCGGCCGCATCTAGAAACCCATTCAAAGTATCAACGAAACTCTGTGTTGCCCTTTCACCGTACATCCAACTTCGATCCATCGATCCCTACAACAACAAACTAATTGATTATATTCCAAATTAATAAAATGAACACAAAATTTATTATTTTCTTCCATGTACTACATCGTACCAAAGGGAGCTCGCTAGCGCCGTCAAGAAGCAGACTCGAGGAGAGCCTTCCGAATAGGGTAAGGAGAGAGAGGAGGGAAGGAGGAAAGAGAAGGGAAAATGGGTGGAGAGGAGGAGGGTGGGTTAAAAGAGATCTAGATTTAGATTGTATATGTAGGAGGAGGAGTGAGGGAGGAGAGGAGGGGGAAAGTGAGGGAAAAAGGGGTGGAGAGGAGGAGGGAGATGATTGAGAGAGATCTTGACCTAGATTGTAGTAGATCTAGAGGGAGGAGGGAGGGAGGAGGGGGAGGATGGGGAGGAGAACCAGCATGGCGACCACGCACTCTTGGGAGGCGCCCGCAGCTGGCCTTGTGAGGCACGCGAGCTCAATGGCCAGCTGCCGGCGCCTCCCCTATTTATATAGGTGCAGAGTTATCATTGACGGGCACAACATTCGGCCCCCGTCAGTGGTAAGTATGACATCGGAGACATACCAGAAGCAATTTTACGTTGATGGGCAAAGTTTGACCAGTCAGTGGAAGTTGTACCTTCACTGACGGGCAGTGTTGTGACGCCCGTCAGTGATGAGTATGCCCTCAGAGGCATACCTCGAGCAACTTTACACTGACAGGCGAAGTTTTACCCGTCAGTGGAAGTAGCATCTTCACTGATGGGCTGTGTTTTGACGCCCGTTAGTGAAGCTTGATGTCAGTGTAGATACCAAGTTTCTTTTATCATGCCACTTCTACTGACGGGTGTTTATCGTGCCCGTCAGTAGAAATTGGCGCCCCGCCTTCTGCATTTCATGTACTGACGGGCCTCAACGCGCCCGTTAGTGTTTTATCTAATCAGCGACAGGCCTCCTCATGCCCGTCAGTGATGTTCATGTAGCAAAAGTATTTTCTGAGGTAGTGTAACACTAGTCAAGTCAAGTACTTAGTGGGGTGAGAATTTTCTAACTCTTCCATTCTTCTTCCACCCTTTCTTTGCTTATACATTGGTTCTAACCTTCATGTTCCTTCCTTTTCTTAGGTGAAAATCTTGGTTTGGAAGGCTAAGAAGATCTCCCTCCTGCTCTCCAAGGTGGACGAGCTTGGCCGTGAGCTTTCCCTCAATGACAAGAAGTTGACATTTTTCAGGAGTTTTCCCTAGATCGTGAGAAGTTTGACTAGAAAGTAATTGAGATAAAGGGTGCTTTGGAGAAGGCGGAGGCAACTTTGGTGACCGAGTCTGAGAATGTGACTTCCATAGAGGGTTTGCTTTTGGCAGCGACTTCCCGCACTGACCAAGCGGAAGCTGGGCTCAAGAAGATGGAGCAGAGAGCCCTTGAAGCTGGGAACAAGCTTTTGGTAGTCACTTCTGAAGGCAATCAAGCCATGATGGATCTCAAGGAGATGGAGCAAAGAGTTGTTCAAGTTAAAAAAGATTTGAGTCTCGAGCGTACAAGAGTGACTTCTGTTGAGGAAGAGCTAAAGGTTACTAGCGAGACTACTACCCATCTGGAGGAGGAGCTGAATGTACTACGAGGAGGCGCGACTGTTAGACCTAGTGCTGATGTTCCTCTTGTCACCTTGCCAATCGAGGGGGAAAGTGCTGAGGTTGCTGGTGTTTGCTCTCTTATGTCTGCCGAGTCTAAAGTGATCTCTGTGCTCAACACTCGGACTTCGAGATTTATTGTGTATTGAAGAAGCTAAATGTCAAAGATTTTGTCTTGCCTCAGCTTGGGGAGGCTGTGCTTGAAGCTAGAGACACCCTTTCATCACAACTGCATCGAATCGAAGGTGCCGTTACAAATTACTGCAGGACACTTGTTGTGCACACTCTTGCAGTAGGTGTCTACTTTGAGGGATCAAGACAACTAGGAAGAGGCCACTTGCTGATTGCTTGACCCCTTCAGTTAATAAGTAATTTAAGAAAGAAGAGAAGAAACTCCTTATGGTGGCTGCGTCTTTTGTCAATAGGATGGTACCAGTGTTAGTGGTTCATGCGAGGAGTGGATCTTATTATAATGACCCATATATGTAACCATGTGTAAATTAAACCCTTAATGGTCAGTATGAAATAAAGTACATTCCATTTTATCCCATATCTGCATTTAGATTAATAAAAATAACCTTGATTAAAAACATGTTATTTGTCAACCTAGAATCAACTCAATTAAAACCCGTGAAAAAAGTCACCCAAATTCATCTCTGATAATTTTTCTAGGTCTTATACACCTCCAAGAAGGCCTCTAAAAATTTTTAAGTGTTTTAGAATTAATTTAAATATTTGAATAGAGTGTTATTTAAACAAGTTACACCTTAGTAGAGCTATAATATATATATTGGGTGAATTTACCTTATACAAAAGTTTATGAATTTTTTTATTTTTGGTTTATTTCTCTTCCTGAACCCAAATATAAATTATTTATAAATTCTTATATTTCACCTACTTGTAGTTTAAACCTAAATGGATCGATGGGTGAGGTGGGCGTATGCACTCTAGTCATCCAGTCAATGCCGATGTCACTGGAAACTACCGTTCACCCTTGGTGGAAGTGTTATGCGGGAGTGTTGGGTAGTCATAGTCGCTTTAGATTTGAGAAAGAATTGGGTTAAGTCTTGGTTGACTTAAGAAAATGTTGAATCAAGCCTTACTGGACTTGATATGATGAAATGATTGAAATCTTGTGTGATTTCATATGTTGTTCCTGACCTAAAATATAATGTTTAAATGTGAGAATTGATGATATGATGAATACATACTGGTGATTGCATTTCCTTCATATTCATGCTATGCCATGTTACTTTTAAATGAATTACTTGTGTAGTATTTTACTTCTTGACTCATGCCATGCTTAAGTTAATTGGAATGAGCATAAAAAGCATCTTGCGAGTACAAAAGTACTGATTGGAATTCCATTCCTTAAAATTTTATTGGTGATCTGAGTGTAGGTGAATACTATGACACAAAAACGCTAGAAGTGATGTCTAGTTTGTTTGGTTTGTCTTAGTTGGTATCTTGTGGGATTTATGAATTTTTTTACTTGATTATGGTTACCATCTCGAGTAGTTTTAATATGTTTCTGCTGTTGTACTTTACTTTGTGTTAGATCTTTATCGACCTTCGAGTCGAGTTTTTTATAAGATAAGTACTACCCCGTCTATGGGATGTGAATTATGTATCTGACGATGTATAGTATAGTATCCCATATACGAGGAGGTATCCGTATATGATTCCCTAGATTATCCAGGTAAGAATACGTATCCGGTAAGGATCCCCAGGAGATAAGGTAACCTCCCGTAAGGAGGAAAAACACCCCTTAAACTAGGAAGTCAATCCCGACGGGAGCCCCCTATAAAAGGATCAGCAATCCCATAGGGGAGGACAGGTCTTACAGGTCTTAGAAGCCAGACAAGTCTCAGAAGATCAAGTTAGACGTCTGAAGCCATCTAGAAGTCCTAGCGATTCCCACGAGAAGACCCGCCGCCTCGAAGGAGTCGAGTCCCGCGGAACTAGTCGAAGTAGCCTCCGATTAGGTCTAGGATAGCCACTAACATACACATCCCTTGTAAGATACTCTTTGATCAATATATACGAACAGGACGTAGGGTTGTTATCCTAAGGGAGGCCCGAACCTGTATAAAATGATCTCTTGGCCTTGTGCCCTAGGGGTCCCTACCCAACAAGTATCTCTGTCTCACGACTACCGTAAGATCGGCGGTATACCAATCGTCGACAGATGGCGCTGACCGTGGGGACCTCTCCGGCTCAAGCTGTCAAGGAAGTACCGGAGTCGGCAAGATGTGCAACTAGTCACGATCAGCCCATGACGCCGACTGCACGGCCCTCCTCGGTTCGATCCGAGGAGGAAGAGGCAAGTTCGGTGGGGGATCCGACCGCTCTCACACGACGTACTGGGTACTCAGATCTGGGCTTCTACGACAATTTCGGCCAGACAAATTTGTACCCAGCAACTGACCGCGTAGACCTTGGAGAATACGCCCTCGGTGAGTACTCGGATTGCGAAGCTGATCACTTCAGGACCGAGTGCGCCAGGGCCTTCGGAGGAATGTTGGTGCTAACCGATGATTCCCAGGCAGGATTGACCAGCCCAATGTCCGGACTGTCGCCTGCAACTTCTGATCGACCAAACGATCAAGATCCCGATTACAATATCCCTCCCGATGAGGAAGATACGATGGAGTGGAACTACACCTCATCTAATCCAGACCCTCGAGTGATTCTTGCGATCCATGACGGTCGAGATCTCGAGGATCCAGATCAGCATGAGGGCTCACAACATCGAAGCCCGACGGCTACTCCCCGCGGAGACGGGAATATGCCGGCGATAAACGGAACTCCTCAAGGAACGGGGGTATACATGTCCCGAGCTGCTCGAAGGCTCGCCGAGGTGCACAATCTGCTATCACGACCACCGGCGATAGATGTGACAACACCCGATGGAACACAATGGCTATAACGGCTAGGAACTGAACTACAGCAGGCCCAAGCTGAAGTCGAGTTTTCTCGACTCCAGCCGGTGACACACAGCTCCAATCGAGGGATGACCCCTCACCGACAAGAGGGAGCAGACGGAGAGGGACGACATCCTAAGAACAGGTCTCACCAGGAGGAACAACATGTCGACCTCCGTGACACGCTCAACGAGCACCGATCCCAAAGGCGCCAGCGAGAGCAATCTCCTCCCTGAAGAGACCACAGGCACCACGCTAACATCCGGGGACGATCTCCGACCCCGAACAGCGGTGAGAATACGCCTCATCGGAGAACCATCAACGGATGCCAAGCGTTGTCTCAGGAGCTCCGACATGTGCGCTGGCCGTCTCGCTTCAAGCCCGGGGCCCTAGAGTCATACGATGGCACCACGAACCCTGCAGAGTTCCTGTAGATCTGCACTACGACGATCGAGGCCGCAGGAGGGAATGAAAAGGTCATGGCCAACTACCTCCCGACTGCTCTCAGAGGAGCAGCCAGGACCTGGTTGACGAACCTACCCCCAGGAACGATCTGCTCCTAGGGACAGCTTTGCGACATGCTTCTCGGAAACTTCCAAGATACCTTCATGCATCTCGGCCGGGTCGATGACTTATTCCTAGTCGTCCAACGCCCAGACGAGACCCTCCGAGAGTTCACCAAGTGGTTTAGTGCTGTTCGCAACACTATTCCTGACTTAGCAGACTTGGACGTCATCCGCGCCTTTGTTCGATGCAGCAGAAAAGAGATGTGCACGCATGACCTGATCATGCATCCTCCAAAGACAATGGCATAGCTGATGAACCTAGCCGAAAAGGCTACCTGTGATGAGGAAACCCTACATTACATGAAGCAGCCACAGAACAGGTTACCCAGGTCTTCCTCCCGGACTAGAGACGACTCCACGAAGACGAATCGCAAGAAGAAATCCTCTAGAGGGAACAAGGAGAAGAGGTCTAAAACCGATGAGGTGTTGGCCAATCTCCCCGAGAAGCGCACCTGGTAGCCACACACTAAGGACAAGCCAATGACTTCCTCCGACAAGACAGGAAAACTCTGGTGCGACTTCCACCAAACCGATTCGTGTGATCTCCGTCAGTGCCGCATCTTCAAGAAGTACCTCAAGGAAGAAAGAGAGAAGTTCCGCGAGGAGAACCCGCAGGTCGCGAATAATAGCCGGGACACGACTTCCGACGATGACTCCACCCTTGAGCCATTCCAGGGGCATGTCAGAGCGATCAAGCATATATTCGGGGGCTCGGCTTCCTACGAGTCGAAGAGGCAATACAAGGCGATTGCCCGAGAAGGTCTCGTGAGTATACCATGAGTCCCTCGGGTGGTCAAGTGGTCAGAAGTCATGATCACTTTCGTCCAAACCGATTGCACCGAGAACTATGTTCGACCAGGACGATACCCAATCGTTGTCGAACCAACGATCAACAACTGCCGAGTGGCCCGGGTGCTGATAGATGGAGGAAGCTCCCTCAACATCCTATTTGCCAACGCCCTCGATGCTAGGCAAGTGCCGCGATCGTCGGTCCATACAGTGACACAAGCATTCCATGGTATCGTCCCAGGCTCGTTGGCTACGCCGATCGGGCAAGTCACACTACCGGTTACCTTCGGGACACCGGAGAACTTCCGAACAGAGAAAATTCTGTTCGACATAGTCAACTTTGAGACAGCATACAATGCCATCTTAGGGCGCCCAACGCTGGCCAAGTTCATGGCAGCAACGCACTACGCCTACCAGTGCATGAAGATGCCTGGCCCAAAGGGTGTCCTCACGATAAAAAGCTCCCCCCAGGAAGCACTACTCTGCGACAAGCGTAGCCTCGACCTCGTAGAAAAGCATCAACTTTCAAGTAGGGAAGCAGACTCCGATGCCACTGCGTGCACCCCCGTGTCAGCAAGATCTCCACCGCAACTACGAGCGACGACTTCGAAAAACACCCCCTCCAAGTCGGAGAGCAGGTTCTACGACTAGTTCGGAACCGGGGCAACAAGGGCTTTCTCCTCAACAGGACAACAGCTCCACAGGAGAAGTCGCCTGATCCAGGTCGCTCGAGTTAGCAGCAAGAGATAGTCGAGTCCCCTTAGAGAGTTCCTCGTGCAAGCACCTTTGGTAAGATCGCACAGTCATTACTCCTCCAACCGCCAGTCCGTCTGAGGTTGCGCCAGTTCCAGCCTCAAGTCATCAAGCTACGAACAAGCCGATGATAAGACGCTTCGGGCGCCGTCGCCTAGCACGCGCACTCGACAAGCTTCTTCAGCGGGTCATGACAAGAGCATGAGTCTCCGGAGCAACCAACGATGACTCAAGAGGAGGAGATGATGTTTTTTACTTCCAGTTTTTTCTAGTAGTATTTTCTTACAGTAGCTTGTAAATGATACTTCAGTCAGTTCACAGTTTTTTAATATCAAGTTTCTAGTTCGATATTGATTTTTTAGACTGCTTATCCGAGAAACTTCTCGAATAAGACAGTCGGGGGCTGGATAAGTATGTGGCATCAAAACTAGCGTAACACATAGACGTAACCAACGATTCGACCTGCACAAAGGGAAAAGGGTTCCGCGCTGCACCCGACTGGGATGTGAGGAAGACCCCTTAACGTGTCTGCAGGTGGCAGGGGAAGCCACTGAGCCCCCTACTTGACCAGACCTAAGGACTGGTCGACTAAGCTCCCCGGTTCCATAGTAAAGTTCCCCGACCACAAGTAAAGAAAGGAGAGAAGGTGCGAATATGACTAAGCCAATAGAACCCGCTTGCTTATCCGCACCCCCGACTACTTTGAGTAGAAGGCATCGTGGACAGAGTGCAATGTTGTCGTAATCAAGGCAAACGTAGGACTTACTAACTGGCGTCCAATATCCCTACGGCAAGGGAACGCGAGTTGCTACTATGGTCATGATAGACTGTACGAAGACCCCTTATCGCGTTTACTGATGACGAGGAGCTAATGAGACCTCCATCCGACTAAACCTAAGGCCTAGTCGATCACAGTTGGCGGCATACGGCTCAACTCGTAAGACCTAAGTCAAGGAAATTGGACGCAAAGTTCGACTAAGTCTATGAGAACCCTCACGTCCGACAAACATTCACAGAGCAGTAAAGTTCAGGTTTTCAGAAAAAAACACACTGATTAAAACACAGTTACTAATCACAGTGTATTACAAAATTATTTAAGTAGACTAGGTGCCTGAACCCGGTCCGCAAAGGTATCTGCTGCACCCTACACAGCATCAAGAAGTCCTTCTTCCTCGTCTTTCGGCAGGTCGGCTTCGAGGGGGTCCAAGGACAACTCCGGGTTCTGGCATTTAAGGAGAGCCAGGGCGAAGGCCAAGGCGTCTCGCACGCCTTGCTTGAGCTCATCGTCAAGAACCTTCTCGACGGCAGACTTCAAGCGGGAGACGGACGCCACTAGCTCCACCAAGCAGATGGCACGCGGAGGGCTGGGGAAAACGGCGACTCCAACCTCTACAAGCGCCATCTCGAGCATGCAAAGAGCGTGCTCGAGGTCCTCCTTCAGCTTCTTTGCATAGGCTTGGCTCCGGTTCAGCGAAGACTCAGCCTCGGATAGGCGAGCCTTCACGACCTGGAGCTCGGCCTCGCTCTCCACCTGCCTCTTCTCGGACTCCTCGAGGCACTTCTTCAGCTCCTCGTTCTCCGCCCGGCGTGCCTCTAGTTCGGACTGCGCCTCCTAGAGTGGAGGAACCCGAGAGATAGCAAGCTAAAAACAATGAGGTCAGTACCGAGTACATTATCTTTTTTGATTACTAACTCCTTGGATTACCTGTAGCAGGGAGTACAAGTTGATATTCTCTGGCACCGACACCCCCAACGCTGGAGGCTTAGCCTGTTCGACCGGGGGCTGCGTCGGCCTCGCCGCCGGGGGCTGCTCCTCTGCAGCAGCCCTAGTCATAGCCCCGGTCGGATGGATGGTCAAACTAGTCAAAGAAAGTAGCCAATCAGCCTTCGCGAGAAAAAGAAAGGAGAATTGTGAAGAGGATCGAGAACAAGACTTACCGTTGGCGCTTCGCCGGGGGTGAGATTCCTTTTGCTGGCACCTCTGAGCTCTGCGTCTTGGCAGGGACTAGCGGTGACTTCCCGTTGCACGGTGGAAGATACCGGCTCCTTCGGGCGGGGGTCGCTCGTGTCCTGTGTTTTGACAACCCACTCTCATCATCCTAATGCATGGAAAGATCAAAGGGAGAAGGCTAGCTGAGCACGAATTCGTACTTGGGGCTGGGGGCGTGGCGGAGGCGAAGGAGCCCGAGTAGGAGACTCTACTTGGACAATCTCCACTGCCACCTCTGCCTCTCAAGGGTTGGAGCGGTCACACCGAGGACTTCGACGTCTTCATCCTAAATAGAGGCACCAGCCTGCTCAGCCTCCGATTCGGGAGCCCCGCGGCCTACTCACTGTAAAAGAAGACCCGGATAGCATTAGTAGCGCTATTTGGATGAACCATGACTATACAAGGTAGAAACAATTGACTCACCAAAAAGATCTCCTTTTGGTTGTCGGAGCTGAGCTTCAGGATCGGTAAGGGCACGTCAGTCCGCCCGCCCTGTGGAGATTGCTCAAATAGGTTGTTCAACCTATTCCGAAGCTCCTCGGGAGAAAGATCTACATGATCCAAAGAATTCTAATGGGTGAGAAGATAGGAGTTCCCTGACTAGAATGACACGGAACGGATCGGATGCTCACCTGTGTCGAAGTCCCTTGTCTGGTCCTTGCCCTCCAGGATCACCCAGGCAGGTGTAACCCTCGACCGGAGAGGGCCGATCCAACACCGAAGGAAGTCCTCGGCGACGTCCCATGCTGACAAGCCTCTGCCGGCAAGGGCGGTGATGTCACCAACGAGGGTCTTGAGCCACCTGGTTTCCTTCGGGGCCTTCGACCAGCTCTTGTTCGGGAGGGGCGCCAGGCCACGGTAGTGGATCCCGGAGGAGAGTGGGGGCTGGCAGTAGAGCTACCTTGAGTGCCAGCCCGACCACGACGAGATATAGGCGTCCTTCCTCCCCTTCCGGAGTCGGAATCCGGTGCCGCCGACGACGCCTCCACCGCTGGCCTTCATTCGACGGAGGTTGTAGTAATACCTCCAGAGCTCCAGGCTCGGCCTGATGTGGAGGTACGCTTCGCACAGATGTGCGAAGACCACCAGCATTAGGACCGAGTTCGGGTTGAGATGTATCAACTCGAGCCCGTAGAACTAGAGCACTAGGAGGAAGAAATGAGAAGGTGAGAATTGGAATCCACACCTGAAGAAATCTGCGAAGACGATGGTCCAGTTCGTGTCTGGACTCGGGACCGTCTCCTTCAAGGCCCCCCGGTGAGGTACGAATACCTCTGGGAGGATGACCTCCTCCGCCGAGCTTTTTGAGGGCGGTGGAATCCATCACTGAGGGCTCGAATTCGGGGATGACAATGATCGGTTCTCCTGAAGGATCCTCCGCTGACTTCTTGGTCTCAGGGGACTTCTTCGCTACGCTCTTCTTTCCCATTATCGTTGACGGTGGTCAACGACGGCGAGGCAGGGATTGGAGACAGGGTGCAAAGAAGAAGATGGAAATGCTGGGGGGCAGAGAGTAATGCGTGCAAAACCCCAACTCTCGGTCTCTTAAGAGATTCGATTTTCGCCTGACCAGAGCATGGCTAACGGCACGATTTGTTCCATCGCATTAAATGTGGACAGTTACTTTTCCCGCATGCGAGACGGCGTGCGTGGGAAAATGAGGGTCTGACAATCCCAGGACCCCGACGAGCGCGCTATGTTTTGGCTAACGTCAGCCGAACAGTAGCGCAGAAAAAGGAAAGATTCTTCATCACCACTTGAAAATTCTGCCACGACTATTCGGTTTCCCAGAAATCTACCAGGCGAACACGTGTTCGTGATCGACGTATCAGATTAAATCAAAGATGCTTCTCAGGCAAGCTAGTCTAGAAAAATCCTTGGACTACTTGGAGGTTATTTCCCGACAAGGATATCACGACTACCCGGTAGAGATAATGCCTACTCGGGATGTTGTCAGCAAAGTACACGATTTCCCCTACTCAGAGTTGCTTCCCGAAAAGGGCGGATTTCCTACAGAACAGTCATGACCTCACTTCACGTACTGATGGGGGGCTTGATGATGTATAGTATAGTATCCCGTATACGAGGAGGTATCCGTATACAATTCCCTGGATTATCGGGGTAAGAATACGTATCCGGTAAGGATCCCCAGGAGATAAGGTAACCCCCCGTAAGGAGGAAAGACACCCCTTAAACTAGGAAGTCAATCCCAACATTTAAGGAAGCCAGAGTTCTACTCGGGCATAAGTCCATGTCCGGTACGACTCGGGGAGCCCCCTATAAAAGGATCAGTAATCCCATAGGGGAGGACAGGTCTTACAGGTCTTAGAAGCCAGACAAGTCTCAGAAGATCAAGTTAGAAGTCTGAAGCTATCTAGAAGTCCTAGCGATTCTCATGAGAAGACCGTCGCCTCGGAGGAGTCGAGCCCCGCGGAACTAGTCGAAGTAGCCTCCGATTAGGTCTAGGATAGCCACTAACATACACATCACTTGTAAGATACTCTTTGATCAATATATACGAACAAGACGTAGGGTTGTTATCCTGAGGGAGGCCCGAACCTGTATAAAAGTGTGTTTTCTTGCCGTCAGATCTCTTGGCCTTGTGCCCTAGGGGTCCCTACCCAAGAAATATCTCTGTCTCACGACTGCTGTAAGATCGGCGGTTTACCAATCTTCGACAGTATCTGTAATTCTTTCTTTAGAGTTTGAGTTGTGATGCTCAAATTGTAATATGTCTACCTCATACACCATGTGTGTGTATTTTTGAATTATATGTGGTAGCCATAAAGAGTTAGAATTCGCCCTATGTTCGTTTTGTGTGATCGTCATGGTTGAGTGACCGACTAGTTATGATGCTTTTGCCGAGTAGGTTAGGATGCGGGGACCTGCCTTGGCGGTTCGGAACTTGTCTCAGGCTCCTCTGAAGTAATTGTATTTAGCAAGGGTGAGGTGAGCACTAAGTCTTTACAAAGGTTCTTCAGAATTTATCTAAACTTTTGCTTGATGTACATTTCTTCCCAGCTTGACCAATGGTGATTGATACATATGGCATCAATTGTGTATGGATTGTTGGGTAGTAGTGGGTATTCGAGTGACACATCAAGTTATGGGGACATGACCCGGACTCTCCGGGTACACACCAACGGTCAGAAAAGCGACCGTTGGAAAATCCAGACTGTTGACCCAGACCCTTCGGGTTGAGGTCCGGGTTGTCCAGTACAGATCCAGACCCTCATCCAGACCCTCCGGATGACACTCCGGAAACCTTCTGTACAACCCGGACCCTCATCTAGACCCTGGTCCGGACCCTTCGGGCTCAACCCGGACTCTCCAGATTCAACACGGACCCTGGCCCGGACCATAGCCCGAAGCGTCCGGATTTTCCCGGACAACAACTCCCATGCAGTACTCGATGAGCCCGGATCACTTCCGAACAAACCCGGAACACGTTGGTTCAACCCGGAACACATTGGGGGCTTGCCTTAGGTCATATACTCTGGAAATGGACCTCCCGGAGTGCACGAACCTAGCTGATCAACCAAACCACTTAGGTCGGTTGGATCGAACACACCTAAACACCAAATCTAGGAACAACACACGCAACACCGAACTACGCCTGAAGCCTCCGAGCACTCGCACCTCAGAACCTCTGGACACACTAGAACACGAGTTCTAACACCTCCACCACAAAGAAAACACGACCGTATGCAACATATGCAAAGACTTAAGCACTCGACACACGACGTGAACAAGCTAATCATCCGATAGCTCCTCTTTATAGTACGGCTATCTAACCAATAATCCGGTCTCTCTCCAAACTCCTTGAGACCGGTCAAACTAGAAAAATCTAGTCTAGATATACCTTTGCCTTGCGTATTCCACTTGAGCTCGATGATGTCCATCTTCCTTGCTCCAAGCGGAATCGTCTTGATCATCATCACCTTATGAAGGCTTCTTCATATAGCTCCCTCATAATCCTTATGGGGAAGTTTTCTCTCGAAATCATCTTCACTTGATAGACCCGCAAGCCTCAAGCATATGTCTTCGCATGATGCCAATCTTGAGCTTGCTGTGATGACCATCGACTTATGATGCCATCCTCTCATGGGCACTTACGATCAGCCTCTCGATGCTTGCCCATGAATGGTACCTAACCCTCAATATACACATAGCACATAGCACATAGGGTTAGTTCATATAATGCAATACACAATTGCTTACCGTCACTTGATCACATGAAGCCACCACTAGTGTTCTTCTCCTAAGCTCCCAGCTTCATGTCTTGATCACCATGGCTCAACAAATGAGCCTACTCTTGACCATCTTGGGTTCAACACGTGAACTTCTTTATCTTGGTCAACTTCACTCTTACATTATGACTTCATCTTGATCCAATGTGGTTCACTCCTTAAACCCATATCTTGATCCTTGAAGTTTACTTCTTGATCACTTGATGCTTCACATGATTTGATGGACTTTAACACATGAATCCATCTCCTAAGCATCACATGCATCATTGATCTTGGGCTTCACTGGCTTGTAGGTTCATCCTCTTGATGTAACCCTACAAAGTGGTACCTAACCCATACATGTTCCAACACTCAAGGAAAATGGTTAGTCCACAAAATCCGTTTGTCATTAATCCCCAAAACCACACTTAGGTTAGATTAACTCTCAATCCATCCTAAACCACACAAGGGCTTGGTGGACTTTTAGATCCACTGTCAACTCATGATCTAATCAAAGGAATTAGAATAGAGAGATGAGTATAAAAGGTACTCAACAAGTCCAAAAATAGCAAAATGGTGTTAGATGCACTATCTCTTTTGAGAACAACGATGTTCTCCCAAAACTAATGCAATTTTGTGAGGAAAGAGGGTCAAGTTATTAATTAAGAGACTATGATCTCATGTCTCACAGGCTGCTACAATCCCTGATGGACTCTTTTCCTGCCGTGTTCACAGTTCCCACCAAGCCGTCTAGGAGTCAGTGGTCTCCAAAAGTAATAGACTCTCGGACTCTCACTCGAACACAAGCAACGCCGAGTGCTCAACAATGTAACTTATGCACACACCTTGTGCAACTTATGCACAAAGGTTTCCCTCAGTCCTCACAAATGGCAACACATGCACTTGAGCCTTTGGAGAGGGAGGAGAGCACTAGAGATGCTCACAAATGAAGTATGGACGCAACAACTCTTATTTCAAGCCAATCCAAGGTGGATACTATATATAGCCAGCCTTGAAAACTAGCCGTTGGAGAGGAATCTGGGCGACTATCTGGATTTGACCCGGACCCTCCGGGTACACACCAACAGTCAGAAAAGTGACCGTTGGAAAATCCGGACTGTTGGCCCAGACCCTCCGGGTTGAGGTCCGGGTTGTCCAGTACAGATCCGGACCCTCCGGATGACACTCCGGAAACCTTCTGTACAACCCGGACCCTCATCCGGACCCTGGCCCGGACCCTCCGGGTTCAACCCGGACTCTCCAGATTCAACCCGGACCCTAGTCTGGACCCTAGCCCGAAGGGTCCGGATCTTCCAGGACAGCAACTCCCACGGAGCACTCGATGAGCCCGGATCACTTCCGAACAAACCCGGAACACCTTGGTTCAACCCGGAACACATTGGGGGCTTGCCTTAGGTCATATACTCCGGAAATGGACCTTCCAAAGTCCACGAACTTAGCCGATCAACCAAACCACTTAGGTCGGTTGGATCGCACACACCTAGACACCAAGTCTAGGAACAACACATGCAACACCGAACTGCGCCCGAAGCCTCTGAGCACTCACTCCTCGGAACCTCCGGACACACTAGAACACGAGTTCTAACACCTCCACCACAAAGGAAACACGACGGTATGCAACATATGCAAAGACTTAAGCACTTGACACACGACGTGAACAAGCTAATCATCCGATAGTCCCTCTTTATAGTATGGCTATCTAACCTATAATCCGGTCTCTCTCCAAACTCCTTGAGACCGGTCAAACTAGAAAAATCTAGTCTAGACATACCTTTGCCTTGCGTATTCCACTTGAGCTCGATGATGTCCATCTTTCTTGCTCCAAGCAGAATCGTCTTGATCATCATCACCTTATGAAGGCTTCTTCATATAGCTCCCTCATAATCCTTATGGGGAAGTTTTCTCTCGAAATCATCTTCACTTGATAGACCTGCAAGCCTCAAGCATATGTCTTCGCATGATGCCAATCTTGAGCTTGCTGTGATGACCATCGACTTATGATGCCATCCTCTCATGGGCACTTACGATCAGCCTCTCGATGCTTGCCCATGAATGGTACCTAACCCTCAACATACACATAGCACATAGCACATAGGGTTAGTTCATATAATACAATACACAATTGCTTACCGTCACTTGATCACATGAAGGCACCACTAGTGTTCTTCTCTTAAGCTCCCAGCTTCATGTCTTGATCACCATGGCTCAACACACGATCCTACTTTTGACCATCTTGGGTTCAACACGTGAACTTCTTCATCTTGGTCAACTTCATTCTTACATTATGACTTCATCTTGATCCAATGCGGTTCACTCCTTGAACCCATATCTTGATCCTTGAAGTTTACTTCTTGATCACTTGATGCTTCACATGATTTGATGGACTTTAACACATGAATCCATCTCCTAAGCATCATATGCATCATTGATCTTGGGCTTCACCGTCTTGTAGGTTCATCCTCTTGATGTAACCCTACAAAGTGGTACCTAACCCATACATGTTCCAACACTCAAGGAAAATGGTTAGTCCACAAAATCCATTTGTCATTAATCACCAAAACCACACTTAGGTTAGATTAACTCTCAATCCATCCTAAACCACACAAGGGCTAGGTGGACTTTTAATCTCCCCTAAAAAGATGACAAACCCACTGAAAAAATATTTATAATGATTTTTTAAATATATGACAAAGGTATATGACAAACAAGTGCGGCATATACTCAGGGATGTGTTCCACTAGCAATGATCCATGTGAATGAGGTAATCTTACTTGATTTAAGATCACTACAAGTGTAACACAAAATATAGTATGAACTCCCCGTTCATCCATGTATTTCTCATAATTTTAGTGAAATCAAATGCATATATCCACTTACAAACAATTTGAGGAGGTCACACTATATTTTGGATCCATAAATGCATCAAGATGATATGATATGTCAATTATGCTTTTAGAGATGTAAAATATGCATTCACATGATCCATAAGAAATATTTTGAACAAATACCAATTAAGATCAAGAATAAGCTCACCAACTCGAACATGTGTCCAAAATACATCCAACATACATGAGTGCAACTTGGGATGTGCAAAATAGAATATAGGCACTCATAACCCTAATTCACTACTCCTCCATAAGCTAATAGTTCCACTAAGGAACAAACTACTCTCACTATCTCATTTTTACTCCCCACGGAACACATCCATAGCTTCTCCTTCTTTTCCACAAGGTTCTGCCTCAAACACACCCCTTTTGCTCAATATGTTTGTCGAATATCTCTCCCCCTTTGTCGTCAAGCACCACAAAAGTGCCAAAGAGATGATAATCAAGAGAGCTAGGAAGAGAGAAAGATTAAATGACCAAGGAGGGATAAGAACTTTCACATGTGTATAGATTTCTACATAGCATATAAACGGAGTGAAATCCATCCATATAAAAAGGTGTACACATAGGAGAGCACAAGAAATAATTGGATTTAGGAAAGATAGATCGAGCTCAATTTAAATTTAGCAAAAATGTTGGCATTACAAGATTTTAGCTTATTACAAGATGCCAACTTCTCATTAGCTTATAAATTCCAAATGAGCCATAAGGAGGAAAGCATTAGGAGTATGAAGATAATTCGAACTATAATTCTAGGCATCCAAACTAGCAAGAAAAGGAAAATTATAGCAATAGTTGAGATGCTTTGAGTAAGGGCTTAGATACAATCGAAAATATATTCATTTTTTTAATTTGCATCAATATTGCAAGTGAGAGTAACTTAGGCATTTGTTATGCAATGTTCATATTTCACATATTTGGGATTAATGAATCATCATCATGATTATAGATATCCCACATTATATGCTATTTCTTAAGTTGCTCATATTTGCAATAGGGAGTTTTTATATTGCAGGAAACACATTTGTAGCGATTTTTCATGCTATGATGCGATCTACATAAGGTCAAACCCTTTTCACTACATGCATTAAATGAAATATAAGTTACCGAAGAAATATTGGAGTGATGTAGTAGATCCTTGTTCATCCTCATTTGGCTGCATTAAGCACATGGTGCCCCCACCTTCTTGATGAGTCAAACCTCTAATAGATCTCCGATGGGCCTAAAACTTATTTAAGTACAATTTGGTCCCCAAACAAATTGGATACAATGAAGTTAGCACAACTTTAACATATAGGACAAACTCTCCCTAAATATGTGCATGTGAATATGAAATTGAATTTTATGCACATCTTTAACCAATTAGGAGCCTGGTGGAGTTTTCCCTATACGTTGGATCAATGAAATCAAGCAAGCAACAATTATCATCTACAATTAGCATATTCATGCAAGACACTTCAAAGATCCAAAGGAGACATAACTTGGACAGGGTACCAATTGAAAATCTAGTTGAAAGAGAATACTAATTGAAAGACAATGGCACGAAGCATGCATGATGTCCAAATTATATCCAAACAAAAAATCAACACATGATCATGAGTTAGATTTTTTTTTACACACAAGAACTAAAGCATACATGAATAGACATTTAAGAGGATACTGATAAGCTAATCTCACATAAGTAGATAAATAATTATACACACAATGAGATAACTAATCCCCATAACACCCATAAAGCAAGATTCCCACAAAGGAAACGTAACTCTCTAGACTCCTCTCTCAAGGGCAACAAATGCAAGGAGAGAAATCCCTTCTACCCTTGACCACACACCTGGAAGGAAACAAGAGGAAAGAAGAAAAAGAGAGCAAATGGGAGATAGGAGGATCATCACGGCAAAAGATGGAACAAGAAGAAGCAACGACTGAGATGAGGATTCAAGCACAAAGCTTGAAGAACAGCTCAAAGTAGCTGCCAGAATACTCCAGCCACAAAGCCTAGAGACTCCGGACCAAGAAGAGATCAGGAGCTGCACTGCATATCCGGACCGTTCGGGGAAACCCCGGAGGCTCTAGACACTCGGATACTCCGGGTTTGTCCCGGACCCTTCAGACGGCCGGACACTCCGAGCTGACATCTGGGTAGTCCAGTAGCAATCTGGACTGCCAGTCGGACTATGCGGGCTAGGGTCCGGATCTCCTCTGAGATCTTTGACAATGATTTTTGTGTTGTGACTTTTGGCGACTAGTTTGATTTTGCTCGGCAAAGACCCTTCTCAAGAATGTTCATCTGAAGGAGCAGCATCTGGAGTGTCCCAAACGAACACTCCGGAAGGAGAATAGATAAGAGGTTGGACTTTAAGCACTTAGCTTAGGATTCTTATTTTTCATAACTCTGACTAGCAACAAATAATCACACAAAACTATAGTTGGAGTTAATCCAAATGAGGAGATGATCCAAATAAATCTTTGAGGTTATAGGAGCACAAGAAGCATCAAATACCTCAAATTTCAATGAAATCCAAATAGAGACAAAAACTTGGATATTTTGCGATATAGACGATTGGATGAGTTTCTCATGCCACCAAGAGACTAGATAATCATGTATATCAATTCTTAGTAGCATTCCTCGTATTTTCATATATTCTAGGATTGTTATATGCACAAAGCACAACACTCCCCCATAATGTGATACTCCATTAATTTTTCACAAGAGCCAATTAAAATCGAATAAGAGATAAATGGAGCTCAACTTTATACAATCAACTACATGATGCACTAAGCAATCAAGAGATGCTAGGTTTCTCAAATTGAGCATATTGTTTAACAATTTTACTTGTATGTATTGAGAGTGAGAATTATACATGTTTGTCAATTATGAACTATCATACTATTATGTACCACTTATTCATGCTAGTCATCTAAAACATAGCATATTATGATATATACAATGTAGAAGCACATAAGGTATAAAATCTACACATCCCAGGGGCTAGTTAACTTTTATTGAGTTGAGTTTAGATACATGTTACCGCCATGGAGAGGCATTGGACAATTGATGAATAATTTGTCCACTTGGCTTGAGTTGAAACATATGATGGTGAGTTCCATCCATTATTCTAGCCAAGCCCCCAATGCCCTCCCGAATACCTATTGATTAAGTTTGAGCTTCTAGGTCCCCAACCTTGTTGGGTCCTATAAAGTTAGTCACAATAGGCTTGGCTACCCAAATGGTATTTTTTCCTTTTCAAAGCACTTTGAGTACCAATAAATTTGGCAAACACATTGCCATTTATCTCCTTACTAAGTGAGTAATGGTCATTGACAATGATAGGCTTAGGAAAGGTACCTTTGGGACATGATGCAATCATATGTCCCTTTTCATGGTATATGTAGCACTTAGTGATTCCCCTGCCTCTTCTTTTTGATCTTGTCAACTTGGGGTTCACTTGTTTGGGACCTCACTTGTTGTGTCTTTACTTGAACTTGAGGTCGCTTCCCTTTTTGCTTCTCACTTAAGGGCTTCTTGTTTGTTGGACATATTCTCACATGGTGTCCCTCCTTCTTGGACTTGAAGCAAGTGATGAGATCCGGTTTAGTTGCTTGAGCTTGACCCTTCCTCCCGATGTTTATGGACTTCTTGTGGTTGGAGTTAAATCCAAGTCCTCTCTTGTCACGAGGATGTCTCGGGTCACTAAGGATCCCATCAAGGGTTGTTTTGCCCTTGAAGCATTTGTAAAAGTCATTCTTCAAAGACTTGACTTGATCCTTGAGCTCTTTTAGTTCCTCTACAATGTTAGTATCAACAAGAGTACTAGAGGGTATGGTAGCATTTTTGTTAGAGCAACAAGGTTTGGAAAGCAATTCATCACAAGATGTATCATCATTAGGAACGGATGAATGTAAAAACCCATTTCTACCTTACGATTTAATTCATGCATTCCATCCAGCATACATGTCATCATCCCTGCATCAACTCTTGCATAAACTCAATTGTGGAAAAACTAGGTTTTATAGATTATGTGCATATCTCATCTTTCGTCAATAGTTTCGGCAAACACCAATCAACTATAGCAACAGGTGAAGGAATCAGTGGAACTTCTGCTAGATTACCACACCATGTATTTTCTTCACATTTCATCTAAAAATATTAGGTCTTACTAGCTCAAATGAAGCATTTGGATTCAAATTCCTAGAATAGCAGAACTGTAGGTAAATGGTTAGGCAATGTTTCTATGGGTGAAAAGTTCTGAAAATTTATATTTAGCCATGAAAATGGGTACTCTAGCTACATATAAATATTTGGAATTTTTGAAAATATTTATGGCCTAGCTACAGTTCAAACCCTCTCTAGGGGCAGATTTGAATTTGAATTCAAAACTAGGTCAAACTATTTCCAAATAATTTCAAAACTTTATTGTAGGCTCTATATGCCATTTTATAATTTCTGTAAAATTTTCACATTTTTCTGAGCTTATTTGGATGCTCAAATGAAATTTTGTTTCTGGTTCTGCTGATGGATGGGCCGTCCGGAGGTTAGGTCTGGAGCCTCCGGGATGACCCTCCGGCCGGGCTGAGTCTCCGAGATTTTCGGATGCCTCCAAGGTGAAATTTTCTTTTCTTTTTCTTTTTCTTCTTTTCTTTTCTCTTCACGGGTTGTTCTCCGGGCAAGCCTCATCCGGCCTGGCCCACTTGTCAAGCTTTGTCCTCCACGTCGCCACCGCCGGTTGGCAATGGTGGGCGGTGACTGCCACCGCGGTGCACCTCTGGCCGCCCTATTTAAGCCGCCGGCACCCCCGCTCCTCCCCTTTTCCTTCCCCGTGCAAACTCTAGCTCCTCCTCCTCCCGTTGCCGGAACCCCCGCCGCTCGCAGCCTTCTTTCCCCGCCTCCGGTTGCAGCTCAAGCAAGCTCTGGTTCCACATCCAGTGAGCCCCGGCCTCCCCTACCTTGCTCCCGAGCTTGCGCGCCACCTCCCTCATCTCCTCCGCTTCTCCCCTTCGCAGATCCGTGCTCGGAGGAACTGCGCCGATGACCGCCGCCGCCTGCCGCCGGGAGCTCCTCCTCGACCTCCACATCTGTGAGACGAGGGTTAGAGTTAGGGTTGATTTTTGGGTACGCATAGCAATTTTATTTCTATCATTTTTGCAGGGAATAATGCCAAAAATTAAATTTTAGGGTTTTCCCGAATAAGGATTTGAAAATGCCGTAACTTTGCACTCGTAGCTCCAAATTTAGCAAATTTTATATATTTGGAATCCTTGTGAAAATCTCTACAACTTGGTTCAGACACAATTTCAAAATTCGTAATTGAAAATTTGACCAACTTTGAGTGTGCTATATTCCATCCCCTGTTGTGCGCTGATTTTCAAAAATCCATAACTAAATCTCTATAACTCTAAACACATAATTCCAACTGTGTTGGTCTTGTATCTCAGAGTACTTTCATGATAAAAATACTTTAGGGCATGACCATTCACTGTGAAGAGCAGTTTCAACCCTAATTTGAAATTGAATGCACTTTGACATGCATGCATGGTTAGGGCAACCATTTAATTTCCACAAGTGCAAATTGAGGTATTCTTGCTGCTGTGCATTCTGAACATCCATACGTCACCTTAAAAATTCATACCAATTATTTTCCATCATGCACTCATGCTGTACTTATTGTTCTTCCTTCGCCATTTTGTTTCCGGTATCTCATGTTGCTTGCGATAGAGCCCGAAGAAGAAGGACATCAAGCTTTTGACGCTGCTTAAAACCTAGAGTCTTGTGACCAAGGCAAGCAGAGCTTGTTGCATGTTCATATTGTTATTTATATGCCTTACCTATATATATGCTTGTGTGTGGAATGTTTGCTTGAGTAGTATGATCGGTATGTTGAGTAAACTAGCATGTTTAGGATGTGGTGTGCGATCACGTCCAGCCATGCCTGGGACTTAAACTTGTTTCCCTATCAACCTTAACCTAAGGTGAGATGTGAGAGCCGAGGGTGTACCCAAAGAATACGGTTGGTATATTACTGAAGTTTCGAATGCGACCCTCGATGTTATGAAGCGTTTTTGTCGCTATACCAACCTAAGGTAACTTCATCACGGTACTCCCTTATCACCACGTGGACGTCACCAGAATTGACGCTAGGGTATATCTGAGGTTAATCTCAACATCCCTTGGGGCCATGCAAACCCCAAGAGAAATGCACTCGTTATACTCATGGTAGTCGCATTGCCGGTGGCGGTCCAAGAGATTGCTTGGAAATATGGTTGTGATGTACCCATGATTGAAGTGGGACTGTGGGCCACCCCAAATAACTTGGAAATGATGATATGGGTATTATTGAGGTTGTGTTTTGATACATATGAATCCTGGACTGCAAGTTACTTTCAATGCTTTTTCCTCATACTGTAAATGCCATGTCGTATATGCTTCTGTCTTGTTAACTTGGTATGCATCATGTTTACTTGCAGCTATAGTAAAGCATGTGTAGGACATTTAATCAAGCACGGATAAGACTTGCGAGTACCATTGTACTCACCTAGGATATTCCTAGACTTTTGCAGGTGAGCCAATGGTTGCGGACTATTATGATGATGCTTAGTCGCATGGTTTCTTTGGTTGGCGTTCGACTCGTGAGATCTCTTTGGCTTTTGGACAGTGGTTGATGCTCCACTGTGGGATTTGTTTACCTTAATCCGCTGTTGTATGACTATTTCAGATTCGACTATGTTTCCGGTTATCACCGAATGATGTATCTTCCATAGTTCACTATGTGGACAGTTAGTTTTATTATCATATCGTAGTGGCTTGTGTGATGATATTCTTGCTGTCCAACATGTGCACCCACCTCCCCTCTGTCATGCGTGTATGTTGGAATGGGGAGTGCGGTTGTATGCATATGGAGGTACTCGTTATTTCCCTTCGATTCAATTGAAATGCAGGGTGAATGTACGAGCCATGGTCGTGGTTGTCATCTTCACTAGTTGTGAGTTCATTTGAATCGAATGAAAACACGCGGGTCCCCCGCAATGAACTATTAGGACTAGTACATGGCAATATTTCATTTTGAGTAACAATAGTGCTAGTGTCCACATGAGGCATAGTTGATGTTACCTTTATAATTTGGCCTCATGAGCCAACTTAAGTTCATCATGGGAGATTACAAAGTTTTTATGTATGCTTAATAGCTTTTCATGATTTCTTTATAATTCCCCATGATACTAGTTAGCTTTGCAAGTTGAGCCTTAAGCTCAACATTTTCCTTCATAATGGATGGTTCACATGATGTAGAGTTAGTAGTACGAGCATCATTAGAAGAACTAGTAGATATGTCCTTAGATAAAGAATTGCATTTGGGACATTGTTTTTCTAAGTTCACTAGAGATATGACATTGTTCTTCTCAAGCAAGGATGCATGATCACTTTTAAGTTCATCAAAAACAATAGTGAAGTCATCATGAGATTCTTTTAATTTATCATGCTCAATAGTTAAATCTCTTAGCTCTTTAATTTTATCAATAAACATATCTTCTTGTTTATCTAGAGTCTCATATTGTTCATTTATGGTTGACTCTTGAGCTTCTATAGTTGATACTAGTTGAGTGATTTAAGATATGGTATCTTTGTTTAAAGAGCTCAAAAACTTAGCATCAAGCATGTTATCCTCACCATCACTATCTAGATCACTAATACCCTTTAGACTTGCTAGTGAGGGTTTCTTGGAAGGTGATACCTAAGTGCCTTTTGCCATGAGGCATTTTGGTGCATTGGAGCGTGAAGATTCTTCACTGGAAGAAGTGGATTCTTCAAGTCCAATGTTTGGACACTCCATGGCTGAGTGTCCATGCTTGTAAAACTCAAGGCATGACTTGCTCCTTTTTTATCATTTTCTTGGTGGAGCTTTCTTTCTAGATCTTTTGATAAGCTTGCCACCAAGATCATGAGCCATATAGTTATTGGTTTCCTCTATAAGATTAGTCTCACAAGAACTAGAGAAAGCATAAGCAATGGAATTTGAGCAACATGGCAAATTTTTCATATCATCATTATGTATAAGCAATGTAGCACTAGATGGTATGCATGAACTAACAACATTTGCAAGTGTATTACTTTTGTTGCTAGAGGTATGTAAGCCCAACGATGAGTTAGAGGTAGCATTGACAAGAGAAAGATTATTGTAAATATCTTTTAGCTTCTCATGTTCTAATTTTAGTTCCTCATGAGAATTGGTTAGATTTTATTTGAGATTTCAACTAGCACATGAGAGCTAGTTAATTCTTCTAGTGAATTTTTGGTTAAAAGAAACTCATTCTTCCAATGTTCATAATATTCTTTCAATTTGTCAACAACAAGCTTTGCATTCTTGATTATACTATATAGATCATCAAAGCTAAGCATAGTATCATCATCACTTACCGTATCATTACCTTGTGCCTTGTCGCACGTTGGTGAAATAGATGATGGTGTGATGTCCATGCAAGCGGAGGTGGAGACAATGGTTGCTCTTCTTGATGTGAAGGCGAAATAGAGCAATCTTCAATTGACTCTTCCGAGAGAAGATCATCCTCGTTAAAGTTGAACCAATACCTCCTTTCAAGGGTGATCCAAATCTCGTGGGCATCCTCAAGAGGAATGATCAACTCTAGCACTTCAACACTCAAAGCATCAAATATGGCGTTAGTAGCTTGAGCATTGAGATGTAGGTTTCTCTCTTCCTCAATTGATAGGTCATTATCCCAATCACTTGGAGGAGAAAAACTCACATCTACAACTTTCTCAAATTGTGGACCCATGGTCCGAAGTATATTAAGCATGCTAGTTCTCCATAACAAATAATTTGTGCCATCTAGTAGAAGTGAATCAATGTGTACAAACATACTAGTCGACATCTTTACTCTCTAGGCGGTAAAGCCCTAAAAGAGAGACCTTGCTCTGATACCAATTGAAAGGACCTTAATGACTAAGATGTCGCCTAGAGGGGGGTGAATAGGCATTTTAAATTCACTTACAGATTTAGTTTAATCCTAATGCGGAAGTATACTAATTGGATTTTCACAAGCTCAAATCCTAATATGCTAGTTTTTCATATGAGTATAACCACCCTATGTTAATATATCAATGTTTGCAATCCTAGGGTGACAAGCAAGCAATTCAACTTTCATAGGAGATATACAATTAATATATTGCAAGTATGAAATGCGATAAGTAAAGGAGACAAGAGACAAACGATGTATGACCTGGAGTTCGGATAACCACCGATATCCTATGTCTCCATTTGAGGACCCGATCACGCTTGATCAAAGGTGGGCTCTCTCTCAAGCCACTTTCTCTCGAGGACTCTCCGGAGTCTCCCCGATCACTATGGTTAGCTCTTTCCTCCACTCCCGGAGATGGCGAGCTCCACAACCACTTCACAATCTCCCGGGCCTCCTCACAAGCTTCTTGAGGAGATCACTGAGCCACAACCACCAAGCCATCTAGGAGTTGGTGGCCTTCAAGAGTAATAGACTCTCGGACTCTTGCTCGAACACAATCGACGCCGAGTGCTCAACAATGCAACTTATGCACACACCTTGTGCAACTTATGCACGAAGGTTTTCCTCACTCCTCACAAATGGCAACACATGCACTTGAGCCTTTGGAGAGGGAGGAGAGCACTAGAGATGCTCACAAATGAAGTATGTAAGTAGCAACTCTTATTTCAAGCCAACCCAAGGTGGAGACTATATATAGCCAACCTTAAAAACTAGCCGTTGGAGAGGAATCTGGGCAAATCTGGACTGTCCGGATTTGACTCGGACCCTCTAGGTACACACCAACGGTCAGAAAAGTGATCGTTGGAAAATCTGGACTGTTGACCCGGAACCTCCGGGTTGAGGTCCGGGTTGTCCAGTACAGATCCGGACCCTCACCCGGACCCTCCGGATGACACTCCAGAAACCTTCTGTATAACCCGGACCCTCATCCAGACCCTGGCCCGGACCCTCCGAGTTCTACCCGGACTCTCCAGATTCAACCCGGACCCTGGCCCGGACCCTAGCTCGGAGGGTCCGGATTTTCCAGGACAGCAACTCCCACGGAGCACTCGATGAGCCCAGATCACTTCCGAACAAACCTGGAACACCTTGGTTCAACCCGGAACACATTGGGGGCTTGCCTTAGGTCATATACTCCAGAAATGGACCTCTTGGAGTCCACGAACCTAGCTGATCAACCAAACCACTTAGGTCGGTTGGATCGCACACACCTAGACACCAACTCTAGGAACAACACATGCAACACCGAACTACGCCCGAAGCCTCTGAGCACTCACACCTCGGAACCTCCGGACACACTACAACACGAGTTCTAACACCTCCACCACAAAGGAAACACGACGGTATGCAACATATGCAAAAACTTTAACACATGAATCCATCTCCTAATCATCACATGCATCATTGATCTTGGGCTTCACCGGCTTGTAGGTTCATCCTCTTGATGTAATCCTACAAAGTGGTACCTAACCCATACATGTTCCTGTTCGCGCGAAAATTGGATCCGCGGAACACCTAGGTGATGTGGAGTCGCCAATCGTACTTTCGTGTACGATAAACGATTACTTTCTAGGCAAAGCAACAAAGAATAACTATCGTACTTTCGTGTACGACGAACGATTGCTTTCCAGGCAAAGCAACAAAGATCTTCTTACTAACGTGAAGAAGGAACGACTGTTTTCCGACGCAAAACAGCAAAGATCTACTGCTAAGAATGAAAAGGTAAAAGGTAAAGGTAATAGATTGATTTGTGTCGATTGTTGGATGCCTCAATCGGCCATCACCCTTTACATATTTATAGGGCGGCTGGTCTTTCCGTAGGAGATCGGGACTCCTGATCCTAACTGAATACAGATATGCAATCTTTCCTTATTTAAAGGATCCTGATCCTAACATACATATAAATCATAATCATCTTTGACCAGGACTCCTCGTTGTATACGAATTGTAAACCGAATGCCTTTCCAAATCCGCGATCGACTTTCCTCCTGTGATTCCCCGCGGTTTCTTGTTCTCCAAGCCGAAGTCTTCGGGTATCTCCGAGCCGATGATTTTGTCGTCGAGAGCGGACTTGGAGGCGGTCGACTTGATGTAGCACCGCGACCTGTTTCCAGTACTCGGGCTATGCGGCTACTCGGTTTCCAAATTGATCCGGACGACGCCCTGGTACTCGGGAAAACTGCTCGAGTTCCCGAGCCGATCCACTCGATGCTTGGGGACGTAAGTATTCGAGAACATGGGTACTCGGGCTGCGAGTACTCGGGGTTACAGGTACTCGGGACCACCAGTACTCGGGGACGCAGGTACTCGGGGTCGAAGTGAACCACGTGGATCGGGGTTTCTGCGGGTACCTTAGTACTCGGGGACACTACTAGGGTCCCGAGAACTCCTGCAAGCTTGTGCTCGTGGCTGTAGGTACTTGGCAACCCGGGTACTCGGACTGCGAGTGCTCGGGGTCACAGGCACTCGGGCAACACCAGTACTCGAGGATGCGGTCGCACTAGTGCTCGGTGTCCAGAGGTTCCATTCGGAATGCTGCAATCATCAAGCCTGCATAAAAGTTTAACGCTAAAGCCACAGCTTGTTAGTCCATCATTTCGACTCCCAACTGCAACATTAATTTGGCCAACCGGATAAATCTCAAAGCCAAATTTAAACTATAAACACATGCCCCCCTATTTTCGGTATAATAGTATTTACCGAAAATACTACATCACTTTTTAGGGCGATATCACATATCAGCCACACCGGCTGTCAAGCCTCCTGCCATAAGCTCGGATAAAACTTCTTCAAATACTTCCCATTAAGTGCTCTATGCAACTCTTCTCCTTGTAGAGTTTGTACAAAATAGGAATTTCCAGGAGCAATTCTTACAACCTTATACGGGCCCTCCCAACTTGGCGACCATTTGTCGAATTTATTATCTCTAGTCCCAACGGGTAAAATCGTCTTCCACACCAAGTCCCCTATTTGAAACGATTTCTCCCTTACTCTCTTGTTGTAAGCCTTCGCTACTCTCAACTTCTCTTTTTCAATCTCCCGCAAGGCCTTTAACCTTTCTTCCGGGACTTCATCTACTCTATCTAGCATCAAATTATGGTAGTCCACAGCCAACAAGTCATTTTGTCTGGCTATTCTGAGAGCTTGTAAATTGATCTCGACAGGCAACACTGCCTCCTGTCATATACCAACTCGTACGGCGTCACCCGAGTCGCCCCATGCCTGGATACTCGATGAGCCCATAGAGCTTCTGAAAGCACTTCATGCCATCTTCTCGGATGTTCCTCAATTTTCTTCTTTATCAGTTTAATCAATGTTTTATTGCTAGACTCGGCCTGTCCATTGGTTTGGGCATAATAAGGCGACGAGTTCAACAATTTAATTCCAAAAGACTCGGCAAACTAATTAAATTGATGAGACATGAAGGAAGCACCCTGATCAGTTGTCAAAGTTTGAGGAATGCCGAACCTATGAATAATATGCTCTAGAACAAAGCCAATCACCTCCTTATGAGTCATATTTCTCAAAGGAACTGCTTCGGTTAATTTAGTAAAGTAATCCGTAGCCACAAGGACGAAGCGATGACCTTTGGATGAAGCGGGATGTATCTGACCAATGAAGTCTAAGCCCCATCCTCTAAACGGCCACGGCTTTATAATAGGGTTCATCATAGCCGCGGGTGCGAATTGCACATTTCTGAATCTCTGGCATGCTTCGCATCCTCTATAGTAAAGGAAACAATCTTCTAGCATAGTCGGCCAATAAAAACCTGCTCTTTTTAATAGCCATTGCATCTTTGGCGCCGACTGATGTGTTTCATATATTCCTTCGTGTATTTCCCCCATAGCTACTCTCGACTGGTCGGGACCCAAACACTTTAATAGTACTCCATCCATCGTTCGGCAATATAACTCGTCATTCAACATGGTATATTTTACAGCTTGCCGCCGAATCTTCCTATCTCTTGTTTGACTCGGATCCCTTAAATAGCTAGCTAGAGGTACTCTCCAGTCTTTTAATTCTAAGCCGCCCGCCGACTCGGCTACTTGCGGTTCTTGCACTAACCTAGTGCCCACCGAGTCGATATCGCCTCTAAGCAAGTCGGCTTCGAGTTCCGACAGGTCGGCTTCGACTTCAAACAAGTCGGCCTTGCCTTTAACAGTAGCTAGCATCGGTTCCTTTGATATAAAGAATATCCCTCTGCCGACTTGATACCCGGATGCTTGCTGTGCTAGAGAATTTGCTCTAGAATTATCTTCCCTAAGCACATGGCTGATAGTAAAAGTATCTAGGGATTTGATTACATCTAAGCATCGGTCTAAATAACTATTCAATAGCCCATCAAAACACTGAAACCTACCATTAAGTTGTTGGACTACTAACAGTGAATCTCCAAAAGCATCTATGTCTTTTACACCCATATCTATCAAGTTCTGTAAACCAAACAACAGTGCTTCATACTCTGCCTGGTTATTAGTGCAAAAATATTCTAGTCGGACTGATGCCTCATAGACAACTGATGATGAATAGTACGGCATCCCGCGTATTAGGGGATCCGTATACATAATCCCGTGACTTTAGGAAGGTACGGTGTGCCCGGGAAGGATCCCCGGACGATAAGGTAACCCCTCCCGGGAAGAGAAGACTCCCCTTAAGCTAGGAAGACGATCCCGACGTTTAAGGAGACCAGAGTCCTACTCGGGTGTAAGTCCATGTCCGGTACGACCCTGGGAACCCCCTATATAAGGATCAGCCATCCCATAGGCGAGGGAGAGAGCGAATTAGGCCAAGATATCTAGTCGCAGCTCCAGAAGACGAAGCCCTAGAAGACCCACCGCCTCGAAGGAGTTGAGCCCGGCGGTTTAGAATAGTTAGTCTATGATTAGGCCTAGGGTAGCCACTAACATACACCCCCTGTTGTAAAGCGTGTTCTTCATCAATATATAGTAACAGGACGTAGGGTTATTATCCTGAGGGAGGCCCGAACCTGTATAAAAACGGCTGTCCCCTGCTGTCAGATCTCCTGACACTTGGGCCCTAGAGGTCCCTACCCCCCAGCAATCTTCACTCCACGAATACCGTAAGATCGCCGATTCACCGATCGTCGACAGATGGCGCCGACCGTGGGGACCTCTCCGGACCAAGCCGCCCAGGAAAGATCAGAGTCGGCAGGACGTGCAACTAATCGCGATCAGATCCCAGCGCCGTTTGCGCAGCCCTCACCGGTTCCGACCAAGGAGGAGGAAGCAAACTCGGCAGGAAAACCGATCGCACCCTCGCCCCGCACTGGGTACTCGGACCAGGGTTTCTACGACAACTTTGGCCCTATGGATCCGTACCCGGTTACGGACTGAGTGGATTTCGGAGAATACGCCCCTGAAGAAGACTCGGATGGCGAAGCAGATCACTTCAGAACCGAATGCGCCAGGGCCTTCAGCGGGAAACTGGTCTTGAATGACGACTTCCCGGCAGGAACGACCAGCCCCATGGTTGGAGTCTCTCCTGCAAACTCTGATCGTGAGAGCGATCAAGATCCTAACCACGTTGTGCCCGATGACGACAACGTGATGGAATACGAGTACACGTCATCCAGCAAAGGACCTCGGATGGTACTCGCGATCAAGGACGGTCGAGAGGACCTCGAAGATCCCAATCTGCCCGGGGGCTTGCACGTAGGTGCCTCCCACATGAATGGGGGCCTACCCGCCGCTGGGGAAAAAACTTCTCGCCGGAACGAAGACTTGCCTACCGCTGGGGAGAGATCTCCCTCGGGAACAAGGGAGTACGTGTCCCGAACTGCTCGAAGACTTGCGGAAGTGCGCAATTTGCTGTCACAGCCTCCCGTGGCGGACCTATCGACGCCCGCGGGTGTGCAATGGCTGCAACGGCTGGGGGCTGACCTCCAAGAGGCGTAGAACCAGGCCGAATCTTCTCGAGCCCAATCGGTGGGCCGTAGCTCTTCTCGGGTGGACACCCCTCCGCCAGAAGAGCGCGATCGGGAGGGACAACACCCCAGGAACAGGCCTCATCAGGAGGAGCTACCTGTCGACCTCCGAGCACAGCTCGAAAGACGCCGCCGCCAAAGGCGCCAGCAAGAGCAGCAGCCTTCTCGGAGAGACCATGCACAAAACGCCAATGCTCGGGGTCGATCTTCGACCTCAAACAGCGGCGAGATTACACCTTATCGGGGCTCCTTCAGCGGATGCCAGGCGCTATCCCAGGAACTCCGACAGGTACGTTGGCCTTCTCATTTCAAGCCCGGCTCGCTAGAGTCGTATGACGGAACCACGAACCCCGTGGAGTTCCTCCAGATCTACACCACCGCGATCGAAGCGGCCGACGGGGACGAAAAGGTTATGGCCAACTATCTTCCTACCGCTCTCAGAGGAGCCGCTAGGACATGGTTGACGAATCTACCCCCAGGAACAATCCGTTCGTGGGGACAGCTATGCGACATGCTACTCGGGAACTTCCAAGGTACCTTCCCAAGGCCTGGTCGGGTTGACGACCTATTTCTTGTCGTCCAACGACCAGACAAGACTTTCCGAGAGTTCACCAAAAGGTTCAGTGCTGTACGCAACACTATCCCGGAGATAACCGACTCGGACGCCATCCGCGCCTTCACTCGAGGCAGCCGAAACGACATGTGCACGCACGATCTGATCATACGGCCACCTAGAACCACGAGGCAACTCATGGACCTGGCCGAGAAGGCCGCCTATGCGGAGGAAACCCTGCGCTACATCAAATAGCAGCGGGGTGAGTCGACAAGCCCTCCCCTCCAATCAAGGGGCGATTCACGCAAAACCAAGCGCAAGAAGAAGCCCTCCGGAGGGAATAAGGAGAAAAGGATCAGATCCGACGAGGTGATGGCCGAGGTTTCCGAGAAGCGCAACTGGCGGCCACGCTCCAAGGATAAACCCACCACATCCTCCGACAAGTCATCCAAGCCCTGGTGCGACTTTCATCAGACCGACTCGCATGATCTGCGACAGTGTCGCATCTTCAAGAAATACCTTCGGGAAGAAAGAGAGAGATTCCGAGAGGAGAACCCTCAAGTCACGAATAACAGTTGGGAAACTACTTCCGACGACGATGATTCCACCCCTGAGCCTTTCCAGGGGCATGTTAGAGCAATCGAGCATATATTCGGGGGCTCAACCTCTTATGAGTCCAAGAGGCAGTATAAGGCGATCGCCCGGGAAGTCCTCGCGAATGTCCCGCGGGTCCCTCGAGCGATCAAGTGGTCTGAGGTCACAATATTTTTCGACCAGACCGATTGCCCCGAAAATTATGCTCGACCGGGACGGTACCCCATTGTGGTCGAGCCGACGATCAACAACTGCCGGGTAGGCCGCGTGTTAATAGACGGAGGGAGCTCCCTCAATATCCTATTTGCCAACGCCCTCGACGCAATGCAAGTGCCACGGTCATCGGTTCAGACGGTGACGCACGCTTTTCACGGCATCGTCCCGGGCTCATCGGCCACGCCGATTGGGCAAGTCACGCTCCCGGTTACCTTCGGTACACCGGAGAATTTTCGGACAGAAAAAATCTTGTTCGACGTAGTCGACTTCGAGATAGCCTACAACGCTATCTTGGGACGACCCACTCTGGCCAAGTTCATGGCAGCTACGCACTATGCCTACCAGTGCGTAAAGATGCCCGGCCCAAAAGGCGTCTTCACGATGAAGAGCTCCCCCAGAGAAGCACTCCTCTGCGACAAGCGCAGCCTCGACCTCGCAGAGCAGCACCTACCCTCCAACCAAGACGCTAGCGTGACGCCTCCAGCCTCCGCGTCGCCAAGACCACCTCCACGACTACGAGCGACGGCCTCGGAAAGTACCCCCTCCAAGTCGGAGAAAGAGTCCCACGACTAGGTCAGAACAGGGGGAAAACAGGGCCTTCCCCTAAATAGGACAACTGCTCCTCGGGGGAAGTCGCTCGATCCAAGTCGCTCGCGTCAGTGTGAGGAAGGTCGCGTCCATTAGAGAGTCCAGTACAACTACCCTCGGTAAGATCGTCCAGCCGCCGCCTCCCCGTCTGCAGAGTCCAAGGTGGCACCAGCTCCATCCTCAAAGATCGTCAAGCTACGAACAAGTCGATGATAAGACGCTCCGGGCGCCGTCGCCCAGTACGCGCACTCAACTAAAATTCCGTCAGCAGGTCACGACAAGAGGACGCGAGTCTCTGGGGCAACCGGCGGCAAGCTAAACGAGGAGGGAACGGCCCAGTTTTGTCTTAGAGTTATCTTTTCTTCGAGTTATTTTTCTTACAGTAGCCTGTAAAAGACACAGTTTTCTTTAAGTAATATCAAGTCTCTAGTTCAATGTTTTTCAGTATTAATTCAGACTGCCTATCTGAGATATCTCTCGCACAGTCAGTCGGGGGCTGGATAAGAATACGGTAAAGTCGAAATACGAGTACGAGTACCGATTTCTCCAAACCGCACAAAGGAAAAAGGGTTCTACGCTGCAACTGTTAGGGATGCAAAGAAAACCCCTTAACGCGTTTGCAGGTGACAGGGGAGCCACTGAGCCCCCCACCTGACCAGACCTAAGGCCTGGTTGACTAAGCTCCCCAGTTCCGTAGCAAGGTCCCCCGATCCTGAGTAAAGGAAGGGAAAGAAGTACGAATACGACTAGATCAACGGAACCCGCATGCTTATCCACGAATTCGACCACTCGGAGCAGAAGGTATCTTGGGTAGAGTGGAACTTCGTTGATCGGGCAAGCGTGGAATTTACCGGCCAAGTACCGAAGTCTTCCCTTAGCAGAGGAATACGGAAGTGCTGCTACGGCCACGACAAACTGTATGAAAGGCCCCTTATCGCGTTTACTGATGACAAGGGGCCACTGAGCCTTTTCATCCGACTAAACCTAAGGACTGGTCGATCACAGCAAGTGCGACCTGTGGCTCTATTCGTACACCTACACCAAAGGAAGGCAAAGGGTACCGGCTCCGACTAAAGTCTACCCTTGCACCCGACAAGTTTTCACGAGACAAGGTTTTCAAAAAACCAAAAAACACACAAGTTATCGCACAGTTACTAACCACTGTATTTATGTGAGAGTACATTGTTACAGGACCCTACTCTAGACCAGGCGCCTGGACTCGATCAGCAAAAGCATCCGCCGCTGCCTGCACGGCGCCAAGAAGCTCCTCCTCCTCGCCCTCAGGCAAATCGGCAGCAAGCGCCTCCAGAGGCAAGTCCGAGTACCCGCGCTTCAGGAGAGCCAAAGCGAAGGCCAGAGCGTCGCGTACGCCTTGCCGGAGCTCGTCTTCGAGAAGCTTCTCGACGGTAGGCTTCAGCTTGGAGACGGACGCCGTTAGCTCGGCCAAGCGGCTGGACAGAGCAAGGCCCGGAGGGACAGCGACGCCGACCTCACCCAGCGCCTTCTCGAGCGTACCTAGGGCCCGCTCGAGATCTCCCTCCAGCTTCCGCGCGTAGGATCGACTCTGTTGCAGGGAAGGCTCCAGGTCCGAAAGGCGCGCCTTCGAAGACGAAAGGTCAGCCTTCAGGGCCGAAAGATCAGTCCTCGAGGCCGAAAGATCAGCTTCGACTGCCTCCCGCCGCTTCTCGGAGTCCTCAAGACGCTTTTGCAGCTCTTCATTCTCCGACCGCCATCTCTCGGACTCATCGAGATGCTTCTTCAGTTCTTCACGCGCCAAGTCCAGGTCTTCTTGGGCCTTCTCGAGCGGGGTGACCTAGGAGATAGCAAGCTGGAAGAAAACAGGTTAGTACGGGTAAAGGTGAAGCTACCTTATCGCTAATGTCCCTTACGCTACCTGCAGCAAGGAGGAGAGGCGAAGACCTTCCGGCACCGACGTGCTCGGAGGCAAGACCCGCTCGACCAGGGCCGTTTCCGACTCCAGCGCTGGGGGCTGCGGCTTCTCGATGGAGGCCGACGGCGATTTGGGCGCGGGGATCTGCTGCTCGACGGGGGCCGGTGCCAGAGTCGGCGCCGGAGGCCGCTGCCCTGTGGCCACCGGAATCTGATTCCCGGCGGGGCGGATCGACAATCTACTCGCCAAATGAAATCGAATCAAGTCGCCGGCAAGGCAGGGTCAAAAGAAAGAGGCGGCAAAGGAAAACTAACCTCGAGCGCTTCCCAGTCGAAGGAGGCTTCCTGGCCAAAGCGCTCGAACTTCGCTTACCGGAAGCCAGCGGCGCCTCCCCCTTGTCCGCCACGGACTCCTCCCCAAGAGCAGTCGAGGGAGGGGGAGTTGGTTCCTTGACAAGGGGGCTGCTCGCTTCAGGCTGTCCAACACGTCCTTCCTTATGATGTCCATCCAGGAAAGAATAAGGAAAAAAGGAAGTAGTCGGGCAAGAGCACAAACCTGCGGCACAAGGTCCCGGGTAGGAGAACTTGTCGAGAAGGTCTCCGCCCCCTCCTCGGCCGTGGAAGAACCTTCCTCCCTCTTCTCGGGGGGTGGCGGGGTAGTCTCGAACATCTCGATGTCATCGTCCTCAATGGGGGCGCCAGCTCTTTCGGCCTCCGAGTCAGGACCTCCGCGGCCTGTGCACTGCGAATGAAGAAGCCCGAAGGCCTTCAGTAAGGCTACCCGGGCGACCCCAAGATTGACAAGGGGATGAGTTAGATGACTTACCGAAAACACTTCTTGTCGGCCTTCCGGACTCTGCTTCAGAAGGGGCAGGGGCACGCCCGTGCGCCCTCCTTCACTACTGCAAGTTGACCCTTTCCTGAACGTCATTACTGACGGGCATAACATAGACCGTCAGTGGTAAACAAACCACTGACGGGCGGATTAATACGACCGTCAGTGGAGACATGAGCTTGACTGATTTTACTTGGAAAAAATAACACTGACGGGCCCAAAACTACGCCCGTCAGTGGTGCTGTTATACCACTGACGGGCCCGAAACTCAGCCCGTCAGAGGTTATTTTGGCCCACTAAAAGCCCGTGCAGATCCCTAGCAGCCCGCCTCCTCTCTCTTCCTATAAATTGGATTCTAACCCTAGCAGCCCGCCTCCTCTCTCTTCTCTTCTCTCCCTCTCTCCCCCAACCCGCCGCCCCCTCTCTCCCCCGAAATCCCTCTCTCCCCCAGCCCGCCGCTCCCTCCGGCCTCCCCTCCGGCCTCCCCTCCCTCTCTCCCCTCCGGCCTCCCCTCCCCTCCGGCCTCCCCCTCCCCTCCCCCGCTCCCTCTCTCCCTCTCTCCCCCCTCTCCCCCTCCCCTCCCCCGCTCCCTCTCTCCCGGATCCAACGGCGCGTTGGCGCTTCGGGGCGGCGCGGGGCCAGCGGCGCAAGGCAGCGGCGCGGAGGCCGGCGGCAACGGGCCAGCGGCGCGGGGGGGGCGGCCGGGGCAGCGGCGGGGGGGGGCGGCCGGGGCAGCGGCGGGGGGGAGCGGCCGGGGGCAGCGCGGGGGTGGGCGGCCGGAGCAGCACGGGGGGGCGACCGGAGCAGCGCGGGGGGGGCGGCCGGGGCAGCGGCGCGGGGGGGGCGGCACGAGGGGGCGGCGCGGGGCCAGCGGCGGATCTGGCGGCGCGGGGGGCAGCGGCGCGGGGCAGCGGTGCGGGGGGGCGGCCCGGGGCAGCGGCGCGGGGGGGGCGGCCCGGGGCGGCGGCGCGGAGCGGCGGCGTGCGGCGCCCAGGGTAGCGGTGGATCCAGCGGGCTACCCGGGCCCGGCCCAACCTTTTTTTTTGCTCCCCAGCTGTATCTCCACTGACGGGCATGGAGCCCGTCAGTGGATTTTTTAGCACCACTGACATTTAATTAGTGACGGGCCCGAATGCCCGTCAGTAGACGTGTTTTTTGCCCGTCAGTGCTAGGTGATTCTGCAGTAGTGCTTGGGGGGCCTGCTCGAATAGGTTGTTCAACCTACTCCGAAGCTCCTCCGAGGATAGCTCTGTATGGCACGACAAGGCAAAAGTGTGTAAGAACCTGTATAAAAACGGCTGTCCCCTGCTGTCAGATCTCCTGGCACTTGGGCCCTAGAGGTCCCTACCCCCCAGCAATCTTCACTCCACGAATACCGTAAGATCGCCGATTCACCGATCGTCGACAACAACATCGTTCGGTGAAACTAAGACATTGCCAATACCTTGCCCACTTCTACAAACCGATCCATCAAAATAAAGCTTCCATGGGCACACGCTAACATAGTTAATATCCTCCTCATCTTTAACCCTATGATCAACAATGAAGTCGGCGATGACTTGACCTTTCATAGAGCGCAACGACTCATATATCAGATCATATTCTATTAATGCATAAGCCCATTTCCCAATCCCTACCGCTGAGAATCGGTTGTTGCAACATGTATTTGATCACGTCGACTTGGCAAGCTACCACGCAAGTACTTGAAAGGAGATAATGCCGAAACTTGGTACATGCATAGAATAAAGATAAACATAACTTCTCAATGAACACGTACCGACTTTCGGTGTCGAGCAAACGGTGACTTATATATGCAATAGTGCACTCCTTCCTGTCGACCTCTTGAGTCAGCACTGCGCCGATCACTCTGTCTTGCGCCGCAATATACAGTCGGAACGGTACGCCCGACTTGGGTGCTCGAGCACCGGAGGACTCGACAAATACCTCTTAATGTTATTGAAAGCATCTCGCTGCTCTGCCCCCCAAGTGAACTCGGCTCCGTGTTTCAGTCAGAGTAAAGGGCACAAACGATTCAATCTTCCTCGCCAGGTTAGATATAAATCGTCTTAAGTAATTTACTTTTCCCAATAGACTCTGCACATCCTTTTTACATGTGGGTTCTGCTAACTTCCTGATGGCTTCTACCTTCTTAGGGTCAATCTCTATACCACGTTCGTGAATTATAAACCCTAAGAATTTGCCAGCCGAAACTCCAAAAGCACACTTGAGTGGATTCATTTTTAAACCCATACCGACGCATTCTCTCAAAGGCTAGTCGCAAGTCGGCTAAATGATGATCAAATCCATCCGACTTGACAACAACGTCATCAATGTATACTTCTACTACAATGCCCAACAGATCATGAAAAATTAAGTTCATGGCGCGTTGATATGTGGCGCCGGCATTCTTCAACCCGAACGTCATGACAACCCACTCGAACAACCCGACAAAACTGGGGCAACGAAAGGCAGTCTTGAACATGTCCTCTTCGGCCATAAAGATTTGATTGTACCCGGCATTGCGTCTAAAAAGCTAATCACCTTATGTCCCTGAAGAGTCATTTATTAACATGTCGGCTATTGGCATGGGATACTCATCTTTAGGGGTAGCCTTATTTAAATCCGTAAAGTCGATGCATACTCTAATTTTACCAGTGTTCTTCTTCTCGACCGGCACAATATTAGAGATCCACTCGGCATACCTACATGGCCGAATAAACCCGGCTTTCACCAGCCGATCGACTTCCTCTTTGATACGGTCGTACAGATTAGGGTTGAAACGCCTAGGAGGTTGCTTGTGTGGTCTGAAACCTGACTTAATAGGTAATTTGTGCTCGACTAGACTTCTACTCAACCCGGGCATTTCAGTGTAGTTCCAAGCAAAGCAGTCAACGAACTTTTTAAGTAATGTGCATACCTTGCTCTTCTGGTCGGCTTTCATATTGGCGTTAACAAACGTAGGTCGGGGAGTACGGCCGTCGCCAATATCGACTTCCTCGAGTGGGTCGGCCGATGAGAATCCCTGTCCCGAGTTTCTCCATATCGTCAAAGTCTTCGATAGTTTCATGCATATCGTTCTTTCCGGAACGAGACTCTTCGGTGCGCTTTTGCAACCACTTAATGCTATCCTCTTTATTCATTACTTACAAAGATAAATCGTTAAGCCGAGCTATACAACCGACTGTGCCTGTATTGGTACAAACCCATCCCTACCGATACTAATGTAATCGTAATCTGATAAATTCCGACCCGACAGGCATCTCATATCGCCGTGCTGCCAATCAACTGTTGCTTCCGCAAGAGCGATGCAAGCTGAGTTGTCCGCCTCGATGATTTCCACATCGTCATCTGCCCATTGGATCAAGCATTGGTGCATGGTAGAAGGGATGCAGCAATTTGCATGAATCCAGTCGCGTCCCAAAAGCACGCTGTACCGGCCTTTGACATCAACGACGAAGAAAGCAGTCGGCAATGTCTTGCTTCCGACTGTAAGCTCTACCGAGATCACGCCCTTGGCTTCAGATAGCTCTCCTGAGAAACCGCTAAGCCCCATGTTGGTCTTCATCAACTCGTCTTCCTTTCGGCCCAACTTAGAGAAGACCGAAAGAGGCATGATGTTAACTCCAGCGCCGCCATCGACAAGCATACGACCAACTGGTCTCCCGTCGATGTGACCTTTGACGAACAACAGTTTCAGATGTTGCCCATGTTTCCTTGGCTTCTCGAATATAGCGTTCTTCGGTCCGAGTACAAGTTCTGCAATTTCCGACTCGGGTGCACGAAAATCCATGGGTAACTCGAACACCATGTTGACATCCATGTCGGCAAGTGTTTCCTTGATATCGCCATAGGCCATGTCGTCTCCTTCCTTCGAGATGCGCTTCTCCCTCCAGGTCATCTTTGCTGGGGTCATTGGCCTTGCTCGGTTGAACCACTCGTCGCGCTTCTTCTCAACCAGTTCTTCTCTGAGCTCGATCGCCCGCAGTCGCTGTACCCTCCGCTTCTGAGTGTGCGTTAATCCTGTAGGGCACCACTGAGGTTTTGGCTTCACTCCTGGCTCAACCGATTTGATCTTGCTGGCCTGTTTACTCGGCATAGACTTGCTGGCTTCATCTTTCGTGCGCCGGGCTTGGCTGCACTGCTGGTCTCTGGAATGTCTGAGTTATCTATCGTGCCGAATTGTACACGCTGAGTCCCTGCTGGTGATGCCGAGTTGATCTGTGAATCGATCAGCACGGCAGACTGTCTGCACCGACTTCCTTCTGGAACCCGGGTACCATCCGAGTCGGACGCAAGCTGGACTGTGATAGTGCCGCCTGCCTTGGACTCGTCATGCTTAACCGGTACCCAAATACGTTTCACTGGCGAGTTGTTTCTCTGTGCTCCCTTCAATGCTGCCAAGTGACTCTGTGCGCCGAGCTCCTTACGTCGAGTGGCAATCTCACTCGGTGACCTGGCTCTCGGGTTAAACCGAGTTCTCTTCTCACACGGGTGTTCCCTGAATCCGGGTTCGGATGGGATCCAACCCGGCTGGATGATGCCGACTGGTCCAGGAGGATGTGGCGCCCAGGGGTTGAAACCCCATGGAGGAAACTGTGGATAGAACGGAGGCGCGCATCCCCAATATGCCGGGCCCGCCGCGAAGTATGGCGGCCGAACGTATGAATCTCCTTGCCAATACTCGGGACCACAAAGGACTGGTCGGGGAGGCGACCTCGGACGCTTACTGCTTCTAGGCCGAGTGAACACATTGTTCGACGCACGTGAGGTGTACTTGTCCAGCAGTTGTTTCACCGTCGGCTTTGGCTTTGCGACTTGCCCTTTTCCTTTGTTGATCTTCCAGACTCCGACTTCAGGACTCTTAGGCTTAATCATCCTTGGAGCCGCATTATCGTCAATGATGATGTTCTTTCTTTTGTTGACTCGGCCTGATCTGACCGAATTAACACCTTCTTCTTTTCCAAGTCAATCACGTTGATTGGAAAAGGGTCACTGTCGAGCTACATCTTAGTGCTCTGAGCAAATGTCAATCGTCCGTCATTAATGGCCAATTGCACCTGTCGACGAAACACATTGCACCTGTCTGAACCATGATGAGCCATTCCAATTTGGACTGTCGAGGGTGATGTTGCCACAAACAGAGGTTCTGGCCACTGTGTGTGGGGGAAACATGACAAGATCTTACTGAGCAATTGGTGCTTGTGAGGTTTTGAGGAGCGCGAAGTGCATTAATGTTGGGAGTTTCAGCACTGAGCATGGCTTTCAGGTTAGCGACGAGTTCCTCGAACATTTGTGGGATTCCTCTTGTGGGCCCTTTGGTCCCCACTGGAGTAGCAGATAAGACATTTATTGGATTTGGCATGGTCGTTTCTTTGAGCGTCATGGCAACCACTCTCGTGATGTTTTGTCCTTCGCCTGTTTCCTGAACATCCTTCTTTTTGGTGGCTCAACTTGTACGAGACTTTTTGGTGCCATCGGCGGTGGCGGTGGCCTCTTGGTCAGTGGGAGACATGGCGAATTAGGATGGTTGATTTTTAGCGATTGTAAAGATGTCGAGCTCTTGATGAAGGGGACATGGGTTGTTTCTTGTTAGCGGGTCCCCATGGATGGCGTCACTATTCTCGTTGTCAGAAATGACTTAGAGAGAGGGGGTGTGTGTCAAAAATAAATAACTTGCATATAATAGCATTTAAGTAAAATGGCATGTACGATGACCGCGATGTAGGATGTCAAGCTCTAACACAAGGAGGCAACATCGACAATATTTTTTAACCGTGTTCTGCCCCGAGGAGGCAAAGTCCTGTTGTGGGACTTGGATTCCCTGGATCCTCGACTAGAATAGTGTCTTTGGACACCAGAAGGATTTCCCTCAAGCCAAGGGAGGAACTGTCAGACAAGAGAGAAATAACCCCATAGGAATGTCGACTTGGACCTTAGAGAGGTGACAACTTATATTCCAATGAGAGGTGAGGCTACAATTGACCCATGTGGTGCCTTTTTTAGGCCAAGAGTGAGGGACAAAAGAGCCCACATGCCCTTGGTGGAAGGGAAAAGTGTGGTAGTCTAGTAAAAATTAGTCCATAAACTTGGTTCATGCCTCTTTGGTGGACTTGGTTCATGCTCCCTTGGTGGACATGGTTCATGCTCCTTTGGTGGACTTGCTTTATGTTTCCTTGTTGATTTCTTCTCTGATGCTTGTAATTGTTGTAGGGGTTAAAACTACATCGACAAGGGGGCTGAAAGTGAAGCCCCCTTGTCGATGTAGTTTTAACCCCTACAACAATTTTTGGTGTAGTTATTTATCACTCATCATCAATTGTCATTTGATTTTATTGGCTCCTATGTTAGTTGTGATATGTGACTCAAAATATAGAAAAAATTGTAACCAAATGTACGTCCTGGAGTTTGGTAGAAATATTTTCGTTAAATGTATATAGTGTTAGCCTTTAGTTGGAAGTACCCTCTTAGTACTCCATCTATGCTGCTCTCTCGCTCTATTTTTCATTTTTCTTCCTTTTTAGTATCGATAGATAGTTAGGCAGCAATACGAGGACCTTAGAGTGTAAAAATGAAAACTAACGGCATCGAGATCCATAGTCAGCCACGCAAAACCATACTTTTGTACTAATCTCTAGGTTTCCCTCTTTTACTCCTCACCCCTCGGTGTCTACCTTTCTAGCAATATTTTTTTGATGAATTTCCACCAAAAATTAAATCTAAACAATGATGGCTCATACATAAACCTTGTATGATCTTTCTCCATCTACCTCATAACCGGTTGTATTATACTTGCATTATTTGATAAGTGCAATATCAAGCCTCTAGATACTTCCACGCATGCCCCTCTTACTTGCCTCTGCCATTTGCCCATTTAGTCGATGGCAAAAGACGAAGCAAATGTCCTTGTCATCTTCAAGCCCACTCTTTATTAAACCTATTTCATTCTAACATTTTGTGGCCCGCAAGCACTCATCCGGCTTCTGCTCTTGGACCTGCGTGCATTAGAGTGATTCGGATGGCCATAAACCAAGCTTTTTCCCGAGAGTCTAAACCTCAGTGGTTCCTTTACATCTTTGAAAACCGTTTCTAGGGGCGTATCACCATCAATCTCGCCTGCTCTTGACTAAATCTATCACGTCCTAACATTCTGTCGCCCCCAAACACTGGCCCAGCTTTTGTTCTTGGATCCGCTTGCATTAGAGCGATCTGAGTGGTCATGTTACAGAGCTTTTTGCAAGAATCTAAACCTTAGCGTTTCATTCTGCTAGTTTTCATTAAAAACTAATTCCAAAGTTTAGCCATTTAGGGAAGCAAAGTTGTATTCTTATCCACCTAAGATATATATCCGCTACAAATTTTAATTTTAATATTAATTTTTGTTCCACGTTTCAGTTTTAGGTTGTATTTATATATAAATCCGACTGCTAATTTTTATTTAAAATTAATTCTAAAATTAGTTATCCGACAAATATATACATAAAATTTGCTAATTTTCATTTGAAGTTATTCTGAAATTAAATTTAGGATAACATAGTTGTACTATTTATTTAAATAATAGTTTTCATTTGAAATTAATCAAAAGTTAATTATTTAGTGAAACATAGTTGTACTTTTATTGACCTAATATGTAAATCAAATTGCTAATTTCCATTTAAAGTTATTTCTGAAATAAAATTTAGGAGAATAGAATTGTACTCTTCATCTACATAATAAGAGTTGTATCTACTATGGACTTTTATAAAAATTTGATTCATCTATATTGTTATAATCTCGACCGATACCATGATCAATGGTGTAGATATTTTAGCCTATATGAATGATATGCTGGCTTCTTTTCCTATCATTTTAGTAATATAACAGATTTACAATATGCATTTCATCATAGATATTATCTAGAAAACCATATTAATTAACATATAAATTTAAGGAGGGGATTTCATCTTTCATATCTAATATTCAACATCTGAATTAATTAAACTCAAGAATAATAAATATGATAATAAAGGCATCTATAAAGGTAGAGTTGGTCATTGACTCTTCAGCCCCTCCATGTCGTCTAGAGTTGATATTAAATCTAACTCATAGAATAGGTCACTTTTTGAATGGACTCTACATAAAAAGTTAGCATTAAATGGAGTAACATACAAAGGCAATGACATTGACTCTAGAACTCCCATTCCTTGTAGAGTCTGAATCTTCACTAAGATTCAATTTTATTCTCTTTCTTTCTCCTCTCTCCTATATCAATAATTATACTATGTGGTATTATGAAGAGTCAGCTAATTCATGTCTTCGTGGATGATCTAAGAAGAGTATAGAGGAAAATAAAATATGTATTTCATTATTTTGAATACCTAAACTCAAGCAGTGCTAATTTGCTAATCCAAGCCTTATCAATAATACAAACACGCCGTCTGATCCAAGATTAGCAACCTCTCTTTCTCTCATAGAGGGAACCTCACTGATGCATTCAGGGCTTTTAATAGAAAGCAAAAGCCTTCTCTCAGACTTCAAGGTCAATGAAAGCGGGATGTACATGCTTACAAGTTCAAATGGAAATCTCACATGTGGCATAGGGGAGGATACAAGGATATAGTGGTCACTATAGTGGCTCCAGTGGTTGTAGTTGTGATCGTGGAATTTATTCAATCGTAGCATTTTGTGTTCATAGCGGGCTTTTTGAATCACTGCTACTACATTGCAATCTTTTCGTTTTTCTTCTGCAAGAGAGGACCTAGAAGAACCAGCTAGTACTGAATATATTAGAAAAATTGGCTAGCTAGGGTTGTCGATGTGCTACAGTTCTACGGTGTTAGCTAGCTAGGGTTGTTGCGCTAGGGGCTTAAATAGGTCCATTTAATGGGTCTGTGTGGAATAGAAGAACTATAAACGACTTTTGCTAAAAAACTGCTTTGTGAGACATCATGGGGTTTTTTCTAGCAAAAACCGTACCTGATGACCTATATATCATAAACAGTTTATCATATCAACTTAGACAAAAAAGTCTATGATAAGTCTTATCACATATATTCTTTTCAATCGTTTGTAATGAGATGTCTTGAATGGGCCCTTCCATAGTAGTGAAATGCATCCAGTTTATTTTTTCACCCATTAGTTATTCTTTTTACCACTGAACAATGGTTGTGGAGCCAAGTCAGAGAATCCTGATCCGGTTTATTTCTACCAAGAACGGTTCTCTTGTGGCAAGCAAAAAATGGGAAAATCAACAAAAGATCGTGGATTATGTTCTCACTTGGAAGATGCATAGCACAAAGGAGTTGGATTGGGTAGCCTAAACAAGGAGAAAGAGGGCTGGAATTGTAGGGGGAAATCAACCAACTAGCTTAAGAAGAACATGAACAAGAGAGCAGACGGTGCAAATTTCAACGGATAGAGAGGGAGCTGACCACCGGATTTGCCTATGTAGTGGTTACCCGCTAGCAGCCACCACCTACATGGATTGATTTCATGATTTTTCTGCTCTACGAGAAACCCTAAGCTCAGAGTGAGAGGGGTGAAAGTGATTTGGACAGAGGAAATGCGAGAGGGAGAGCGGTGATTTTACTTAGGCAGGAAGGTGTGGAGTTGAAGAGATTCTCGGGCCACTGAATTTCTAGGTTTGAGTTCGGCAGCCTTGCACAGGCAGCTCTTGTCAGGCCCTTAGGGTGGTCACATGTAGTGGCTCTAGCCAGGCATTTTAGCTCAAGGTGGCAACCAAACAGCCCCTTAATGCAACACATGGTAAACAACATAATTACAATTTAGACTTGCCTTTTTGCAACAAGCACCTCCAAAAAAAACACATGCCTCAGTCCTGATCTTCATATTGATCTTGTCAGAGCTTGATCACCAACGATCCGCTTCGCACAAACGTTATCCGGAGTCGTGAAGGATGATTGTAACCTTTGAACTTCCGGACAACGAGAGTCTGAGGCTTGCAGCTTCAAAGCCACTGATGCTGCAGATGGCACTAGGAATCAAGGGATAACCACAACAACACTGAACTAAGGACAACCGAGATAACAGGCGTTGAGATCTTCATTATGGCTGCCGACCTCATGTACACATGAGATGGAGAGGAGAACTAACTGTATAACCTCGCAACGAAGGGGAAAAGAAGCTGGGACCAGATCTAGATCTGGATCATAGTGTTTGTTCACCGACAGATAGGGATCTGGACATGACGACCATAGCTCTATCCCGCAATGATGATAGCGGAGTAGGATGGCCAGACGAAGATCTTGGAGCTCCAAGGTGACATCAGCCATATAAGAAAAACTCCACAATGACAAAATATTTAATATTAGTCTCTCCTCTATCTCTCGAGGCAAGTTCGGTAGAGAAGGGAGAGAAACTAAAGGAAAAAGAAAGAACGAGACAACATGGTACAGAGAAAGAAGAGGCATACTAGGGTTCAACTTCAGCTTTAATAAAACCAGCCCAACCAATACTCAAAACAAAACGAAATAAGCCATTTCTGTCACACTACAGTTCAACCTCAGTCTCGCTATAATTGATTTCTGTCAATACGAAGCAAAACAAAATAAACGATTTAAAGCACACTGCTGCTTAAGATCCGATTGCGGTGTACCGCAGAGAGACGTTTCCTCCGATGGCTCGGACGGTCGAGAGCATGGGCACAGGGCAAGCCCATTTGCAGCATCCGCGTCCAACGCTTCGAAGGCACACACGGCTTTGCCGACTGTACTTACCACATAAGTATGCCACGTACTAAAACCCAACCTGCACCGCCTTTCCCATCCTTATTAAATTGAGCTCTCTTCAGCTGCTCCTCCACCAAATCCCAAGGTAACATCTAATCTTCTTCCAGCGAGACAAAACGAGAAGGCGAACAAGCGCGCCTTCTAGAAGCTGTCCATCAGCAGTCGGCCTGAATCTTATCGAAAATAATCGGCCTGAATCTCCGGTCTCCCTCGTTTCCTCCTCGAGATCCCCACGCTCCTCCCGCACAGCGACCCCCCTCTTTTTTCCCTTCCCAACTCCTCTGCGCCCAGGCACCTGTTCGACGCGTCGACGAGGCCGCCGGCATGATCCAGCTGCTCTTCGTGCTGCTGGCCGCGGAGGCGGCGCTGGTGCTCGTGCTGCTCTTCCGCACCCCCGCGCGCCGCCTGGCGCTTCTCGCCGTAGACTGCAGCAAGCGCGGCCGCGGGCCCGTGATGGCGCGGACCGTCGCCGCCAGCATGTTCCTCGTGCTCGGCTCCAGCGGGTACAGCATCGCCAAGATCCGTCGCCGCGAAGGGGAGTTCGCCCAGCTCACGCCCACTGACCAGGTGCTCGCCAGCCGCCACCTCCTCGAGGCCTCCCTCATGGGTATGTCAATATCTGCCCTTCTTTCTCCTCTCCGTGGAACTCATCAGTTGGGAATCTCGCATGCCTCCTTTGGATAAGCTGACATGGATTGGTAAATTAGGGGCAAGAATTAATTCGTTGATAAATGGATTTTGTTGTCTCATGTTGGGATGGTTATTGCTTTACAAGAACTTTAGAGGATCTCTTTGTGGTAATGAAGAAACCTATCTGCAGCAAGTCTTGATAGGAGCACTTATATCAGAATTGCACATGAGAATTTAAAATTCTGTTCAGTTTTGATGTCGAAAACATCAGGACAATTGAAGATTCTTCTATGTAAAAGAATTGTCAAGAGAATAACAATTGAAGATTACTACAAGTGTGAGAGCTGTGCCTTACTCATTCCTAGGCATATAGAATGTATCATGAACAACGGGGTATTGCAATGGAGTTATTGATTAGACATAGTTTGGTATTAGTGATATTATTGTTGTTACTTTTTCTCATGGAACCATGTTAGAATTTACTGAAGCAGTTGTTGATGTGATGTACCTCTCTTGTTCCATGGTTCCATGGAGCAACAGGCACTGCCAGAGTTAGACACATCATGGACGCATGCTCACAAAATCTCCAAAGAAATAAGTCTTGATTTGGATAGATTTACATATCTTGGCATGAGTTGGACATTTTTGAATGCTACATGCCCATGAACTTGGATCCAAACGCTTTACATATATGGTCTGGTTCTGAAGCTCACTTGTGGATGCTAGTTTATGTTTTGAGAATGTCCTATTGAGGTTTATGATATAATAAAAAAAACTATCTATCTTTTTCTTTTAATATATAAAGTGGTGTCTCCTATCGATATACTAGATAAATACTGTGCCTGTAGTTTTTATTTCTATTTTCATGCAAACTACTGCTTCTAGTTAACAGGCTTGCTCAGCACAGCATTGTTCAAAGAAATTCGTCAAGAATCATGTGGTTCATCATGGTTTTAATTGTGTAAATTCAATTGGAAATTTGTAACGTCTAATTCGTTTTGCCAACGTAAATTTAACCTGGAATGTTCTTTCCTTCGGCATGTAATGTAACAACCAAACATATGATACATTCTGAGTGAACATTTTTTGGGCATCATTGGTCTTGTAGACGTATTGGTATGAATAGTTTTCTCAAAATTTCTGCATAAATTGTTATTCTCCATTTGTGATTAAGAGGTCCTTGCACAGCTCCACATTCCGACAGACACCCAGCATGGAACAAATGACGAGTTGAATACGCTGGCTAGTCAAGTCCACTACATAACTAGTTTAGTGGTCTAAGTTGTTGAAATGTCGGCTCAAATATCTTTACTTGAAATATCATCCTACCTCGTTTTCTTTCTTCCTTTTTCTTTTGCATATGCCCCTCCCTCCCCACCCTCCCGTCTTCCTCGTTTTCTTTGTGTTGTGGACTAGAATAAGGGGGTCCAAACAAAGGACAACTACGATGAAAAGAGTCTAATTCGTCAGAATTTCTAATACAATACTATTTCTTAACATACTATTCCTTTTGTTTAGTCACACATGTTTCTAGGACTGAAGTCAAAGGTAGCCTTCACGTAATGAGTTATATATATATATATTGTAGGTATGATCTTAGATAATGTATTTTATGCACCTTCTCGGTAAATCATAGTACAATGAGGGACCAAGGGACTCATGTACGTGCCGTGGGTGTAACACGGGTGCGACAGAGAGGTCTACTCGTGTTCAGCTTGCGTAGAGTCCGTGTTATCGTCATGCTCTGTACACAACTCGGTATGGGGTTTCCTCTACCTCTCAAGTGTTATTCAAATAAATGAAGAAATTATAAACTTTACTGAGAGAGAATCCAACCCCTTGGGCTCCCCTATTTATAGAATGAGGGTTGGCTTAGTGTGTGATTACAAAGTTGCCCCTAGGCAATTTACAATAATACCCCTCAGTTTATAGCTTCACGGAAGCTATCTTGGTCATTTCCCTCACCCAGGGGGCATCTTCGATGAATCTTGCATCAGGAGGTGCCATGGTATGAGTTGAAGGCGGATGTCGAAGTGTGCACGGACAATAGAGGCTTGTCGGATGATGGAGTCGTGGTGGATGACAAGAGTCGTGGCGAATGACGGAGTCGTGAGGGACGACAGAGTCATGGCAGATGATGGAATCATGTCGGGCGATGGAGTCGTGACAGATGTCAAAGTTGTGGCAGACAATGGGGTCACGTCGAGTGACAGAGGCACGCCGGGTGACGGGGTCATGTCAGATGATAGATTCGTGTTGGACATTGGAGGCTTGATGGACGACGAAGTCGTCTTGGATGTTCTAGGCATGACGTAAGACAGAGGTGTGATAGACGATGGAGTTGTGTTGGATGTCGGAGGCGTGACAGACGACAGAGTCGTGCCGAACCCTTAAAGGACAGTGGTGAGTTAAAGTATTGACAAAGCGGTCAAGTTTGGGTTACCGAGTTATTTGTATCGATCCGGGGTAGCGTGTGGATTCTTGCCACAACAGTAGCCTCTTGCCGCTTCGGACTGTCATGGAGCACCTGTTTGGATCAAGCATCAATTCAGCAGGGTTGACATTGGTCCGGATCTTCATTGTTCAACATTTGTGGGTATTTGGTAGGACATGGAATGGAGCTGGGATCCCATACTATCCGCGAAGCCTTCATATTTTTTAGGGACTTCTTTCAAGCCTCCCGCAAGCTTTCTTTAATATTTCTGGATTTTCTAATTTTAAGCAATTTTTGTAGTGTTTGGATGGTGGGCTATAAATACTCCACTGCGCCTAGTCTCCTTTCCTTTATTCTTTTCCCACTTCTACCCTCCATTGCCTACTCCCTGCACTGTCGTTGCCAGCCAAACGGTGCTCTAGGTTGGTGCGAGGCACCTCATTGGGCTGACCTCCTGCTATATATCAGTTCCTCGGGAGGCTGTCTCGTGCTGGTGCCCCACTCCGGGCCGCTGCGCACCTGGTAGGCCACGCCTAGGCAGGTCAACGCCCGCGATGGAGCATGCCGCGACGGAGCTATGAGCAGTTGACGTCTTGGCGAAGTGTTGAGCTTGACGCCACGATGATGAGGTGAGCTCGACACCGTGACGGAGTGTTGAGCTCGACGTCGTGGCACACCATAACGAGTTGAGCTCGATGCTGTGATGGAGCAATAAGTTCAGCACTGCGACAGAACATTGAGATCGTTGCTGCCATGGAGCACTAAGATCGACGCCGCATTGGAATGTTGAGCTCGACACCGCAACGGAGTTCTGCAACAAAGAGATGATCTCGACACCGCAACAAAGTGTTGAGGTTGACGCCTCGACGAAGTGTTCAGCTCGACGTTGTGACATACACCGCGATGGAGTGCCGAGCTCGACTTTGCAATGCACATCGTGATGGAGTGTTGAGGTCGACGCCGTGGCAGAGCAGTGAGCTTCACGCCATGACGGAGAGTTGAGCTCGATGCTGCGACGGAGTGCTGAGCTCAATGCTGCGACGGAGTGCTGAGCTCGACATCACGGTGCATGCCACGACGAAGCGCTGAGCTCGACGTCGCGATGGAGCACTAAGCTCGAGGCCGTGACAGAGTGCTCAGCTTGACCTGGCGACGGAGCACATAGCTTGACGCCATGATTGAGCGCTGAGCTCGACACCGTAAAGGAGTGTTGAGCTCAATGTCACGATGCATGCCACGATGGAGCGCTTAGCTCGATTCCGAGACGGCGTGTTCAGCTCGGCATCGCAACGGAGCACTGAGCTCGACATTGCGAACGAAGTGTTCAGCTCGGCATAGCGACGGAGTCTTTGGCTAACGTCGCGACGGAGCACTGAGCTCGACACTACGACAGAGTGCTGAGTTGGACGCCACGATGGAGCATTGAGCTCAATGCCACGATGGAGTATTCAGCTCGATGTCGTGACCCACGCCATGATAGAGCGCTAAGGACTCGACGTAGATTGTTGTATAGGTCCCCAACTATCGTAGGTTTGATCCTAAATAATGTATTTGATGCACCCCTGTTAGGCTGGAAGGACCAACCGGGGTGCAATGGGGGACCAAACGACTTGTGTACATGCCGCGAATGTCACATGGACACACTGCGGAGGTTGACTTGTGTTCAGCCAGCATAGAGTCCATGTTATCATCATGCTCCATATATGATTCAGGGTGGCGTTGCATCCACCTCTCCCAAGTGCTATTCAAATAAATGAAGAAATTACAAGTTCTATTGACAAAATCCAATCCCTAAATGAGAGGGTCTCCCCTATTTATAGGATGAGGGTTGACTTGGTGTACAATTATAAAGTTGGCCCTAGGTAATTTACGATAATACCCCTCGGTTTATAGCATCATCTGGGCTATCTTGGTCATTTCCCCCTAATCCTAGAGGAATATACTAGAGCATCTTAGGGGCACCTTTGGTGACTCTTGCTTCGGGAGGTGTGATGGTACGAGGTGATGGCGGATGTCGGATTGTAGATGGATGATGAAGGCTTGACGGATGACGGGTGTCAGAGTCATTGCAGAAGACGGAGTGGCATTTGGAATCGTGTCGGATGTCGGAGTTGTGTCTGATATCGGAGGCTTGATGGACGAGCGAGTCGTGTTGGACCTTGGAGCCGTGTCGGATGTCGGAGGCGTGTCGGACCTTGGAGGCATGTCGGATGTTGGAGGCGTGTCGGACCTTGGAGGCATGTGAGCCCTGATGGATGATGGAGGTGTGATGAACGATGGAGTCGTGTCAGACGTCGGAGCCGTGTCAGATGTCGCAGATGTGACAGACGATGGAGTAGTGCTAAAACCACTTAAAGACAATAGTGAGTATAAATGTCGCAGATGTGACAGACGATGGAGTAGTGCTAAAACCACTTAAAGACAATAGTGAGTATAAATTTTGTAACGAAGCGGTCAAGTTTGGGTCACCGAGTTATTTGTGTCAATTCGGAATAGTGCGTGGACTCTTTCCACAACATTATATTTTCGCCTTTTCTGTATATCTAATAGATTTTCACAAAATTTAATATTTCAGTTTGATTGAATGTTACAGTGTTTTTTATTTTGCAGGATACTCTCTGTTTCTTGGGTTAATTATTGATCGATTACATCACTATATCAGAGAATTACGGACAATGAAGAAAAACATGGAGGCTGTAACAAAGCAGAACCGGGTCTTGGAAGAAGCAAAACTCGGAGATGCAGAGGAAATTCAAGGATATCAACAAAAGATAGGCAGTTTGAATGAGCAGTTGCAAGTACTGAAACACCAGTCTGTAACTAAAACAGAGGAACTGAAAACTGCTGAAGCGAATATCTTGGCTTTACGAAAACAATCTGAAGGTTTGCTTACTGAGTATGAGCGTCTCATTGCAGAGAATGAGGACTTAAGGAACAAACTGCAGTCCATGGAAGTCAACTTGTCACATTCTGACGGCAAGAAGAATTCGTAAAGGGAAGTGTACAATTTTTACGTTCTTTTGCTGTACATTTTGGTCCGCAGGTGTTATTGTTTGTTGCTGATATACCTAGTAGTAGATATAACTATCTCAATTGGATGTAATATTTTGAGTGTGACTGGGCGGCCAATTCTGTGTAATCTTAGTTGTGTACCTGAACAAAGAGAAATATTATATACGTCCAAATAATTTTATTCATGTTAAGGAGTGGTGACTGATATCCTAACCTACTAGGATTTAAAGATATATGCTATAAGGAAAGACTAAAGGATACTTTCTAGGATTTGAAGATCTCTTTGCTTTGGAATAGGCCAAATGAGAACCTATATAAACTCATGAGAGTTGTCACAGGGATATAACCCAAGCAATCGAATAATCCAAGATGAAGGTGCAAGCAATAGGTGATTAGAGGTTATGTTTTTTAGCACTAAATTCTTGTATAGTACAGGATTTGAGAGTCTCAAAAGATGTGAGAGGTTTATGAGATGAAGATCGTACTTAAAGAATTCGCAGTTGGTTTCATGAAAGTTTTTCTCTTTTGTTATGATCGTCTATTGTTGTTATTTTAGTACTCTTCATGGTGTTTATCTACTTCTGTCTTGATACAACACGTGATCATGTCGTATCTCACATAATTTGATCAGATTTGGAAGCTGTTGTGCGTCAGAAAGAGTATTAGAATATAACAATTCAAATATTAGTTGTTTCAGCAGCACAGGTAGATATCATGATTTTTTCTTTTTAAAATTTTCTGAAGTTGGCACATGTCCATGCAATGAACTCAACATTTCCTGGTTCAATACGTGCCCCCTCACTTCTCAACATCTTTGAGGTGTACTAGTGCACTGGGTCCCCAATTCAACATCCAAAAAGTCACGAATTTTTTTGAAATTTTTTGTCAATATTCATACAACATGTGTCTATCATGTTTAATAATGTAAAATCTAAATTCAATCCACAGCTTGAGAAACAAAAAAGACAAATCTAATTGTGAATAGTACAATTGTGGTATCGGTCACTCCAGATTACAATTTGGTACTATTCACGGCCGGATTTGTCATTTTTGTTTATTGATCTGTGGATCAAATTTGGATTTGAAAGTTGTGGCATGATAGAAGCATGTTATTTTTTGCAACTTTTGGAGATATTTCTAGGTGGCCTAGTGCACTAGTACATCTAAAGATACTAGTGCAAGTAATTTGCCCCCTCATTTTTCTATTCGGTCCTTAATTATCAGTTTCCATTATCAACTGCCCGGATTGATTTCACAAACTATAAAAAACATCATCGTTCGAAGAAAATGTAGAAATATAGAAAATTCTAAATACTGCCTCTGTTCTCCAATTTAGAATTTTTGATCACTAATATATGTAAAAATACACTTATATACTTAAAAAAATAATTTTATTAGATTCGTCTTAAAAATCCTTTCATACCATGCACTTTCTATTATCTTTGATAGCATATCATGGTCAAAAAATTTAGTCAATATCTTGTCTTGAGACTGTGAAAAGTTAAAAAAGACCTACATTTGAGAATGAACAGAATAGCATTTAGAATAAAAGAATAGCTGTGGATGATGCGAGGCAGAGCTAGAGATGGAGGCTGAGCCTGAAGAGGTGATGCTGCCGGAGAGATTGGATGTAAGGGTTCGGGGATGGTTCACGATGGTTGGGGAAATTTCTTTGCTTTCTGGGCTTAGAGAGATGGTCAGGAGTGAGCAATATATAAGTGGTAGAGGCACGTGATTAACAGAGAGCAGCAAGGCAGCGGCAGTGACACCGGTCGCGGGCTAGGAAGACAACTGGTGGGTCAAAGCTATCAGACGGGTCCACGGCCAAGGCACTATGATTAGGTGATAGTGGCCACTAGCGTGAACATACGAAAACAAATGGTGAATTCAGTAACCAAATATACAAGCATTCGATCACACAAGCACAAGAAAATTACAACAATGCACTCAATCAGAAATTCAGGATCTATATCACCCGATGACAACAAACACAAGTAGTCAAGCACTCACCAATGTGGGCGCAGCTGCGGGCACGAGATCGGCACCAACACTAGTTGACCAGATCGTGGGGGCTTTGGACGATTAGCCGATGATGAGGATGTGGAGTGGGGAGCGGAGACCAATGCCGATTATGCTACCAACATAGACGTGGAGCCAAATGATTGCTTCATTCCCTTGTTCTTCGACTCCATGCTCAGTTATTTTTCTGTCACCCAACGTAGGAGGAGTGGCAGACTAATTCTTTGTTTGGTTTGGCCGGGATGGGCCAAGATTGCGGGCCAATCCCCATGGATCAACCCGGCCGGGCCAGTTCCCATCAAAACATTTTTTATGTGTTTGGTTTTTGGGCTTACCTGGGAAAAACCATCAAATCCCTGTGTGGCGGCCCGTTTCCCCGGGGCTAACAATCATCTCCCTAGCCCCCATGGAAGTTCCTAGATGATGCGACGCCACTCCTCTCTTCCCATCGTGATGTGACGCCACTCCTCCCGATGGCGCCGTCATCCTCTCCTTCCCGGCGGCATTCTTCTCCGAGGGTGGCGTTCTCCCCAGTAAGCTCCTCCTTCTCCTCTCCCTTTCCCTCTCCTCCCTCCCCGGCGGTGTTCTTCTCCAACGTGTCTAGATTTCTGGGGTTTCTTGGCCGAGCTCCGCGAGTGATGAGTCCGCTGGGTTCTTGTTCTGTATCTGGCCACCGACGCAGTAGCAAAATCATGTCCGGTTCCTCGGTTCCAGATCAGATCCCACCTGCTGTGCCGAGTTCTACTCTACGGAGTGCTCTTCTAATCTTCTTTCGTTAATCAGAGCCCGGACCCAGGCCTGGCCATCTAGCCTAGTGGAGCTTGACGGGAGGCCTCATAAAATATTTTAGGGATCCGGTGAGATGCGATGTGGCAGGAGCGAGAGATCCCCATGGCACGGCTTCTTGCAAGTTGCAGCCCCGTTGCTTCATTATTATCGTGATGAGTGTTGTCGAAGTTTGGAGTGAGTGGAGTCATGGTCCTGTGGTCCAGTCCTAAGTCCTGTTCTCACGGGAACAAAAAAAATCTTCTCTACATCGTTGTTAGATTTTGTCAAAATTCAGTTGATAGTGTTTATCTCATGGTGGCAAAAGGCCTAAGATCATTACAGAAGAAAAAGAAAAGGAGCTAAAACGAGACTATAGGATGCTCAAGGAAGCAAGAAAACAGAGCGGAGCCTCATGGAATGAACAAAGATGTATGATAGAAGCTGAACCAACTCTTTGGAATAGCATCATCATTGTAAGATATTCTTTGAAATCTTATCTGATTCATTTATGAGCTAAATTCTGTAGCCATTTATTTTTTTCATTCCTACACTTTGCAGTCCTTCCCTAGAGCCAAGAAGTTTCGTAGTAAAGCTTTTCCACTCTTTGATGCTTTAGGTGAACTTTATGGTGGTAAGATAAACTAATGGCAGCTTGTACTTTTATTGCTTGTTTGTACTTTATGCTTATCTCTATTTTGTCAATTTGTTTCTTTTGTATAGGACAAACTGCTGAGAGTAGTTATAACTTCACATCATTTGCTGATCCATTACAACATCCTATTCTTACACAAGTAGACCTTGTTGATGACTCTACCGACACAGAGGTGTATTTTCCTGATATTCAAGAAACAATGGATTATGATGATGAGGATCTAGGCTTCTCAAGTGAGCAACCAGAGGCTAGAGTAGAGCATGAGAAAATTAGCAAAGGAAGAATCACGCTATCACAAGGAAGAAAGTTGAAAAGGAGCCAAAAAAGCGTAAGCAAAATGAAGATGTTGTTGGTATATGATGGAGAGGTATCTTGCATTGCGAACAAAACAAGCCGAGGAGGAAGCTGCAGCATTAGCTAGAGAAAGAGCCGAGGAGGCAAAGACTGTGGATGATTTCTCCATCAAGAAATATATTTCAGTAGTGGACACAATGGGAGAGTTATCAATTGATGAGAAAGCTGATGCCTTTGAGGTGTTCAAGAGTGAACAGAATAGGAAAATTTTCCTTAGTGGAGATGAAGCTAGTTGTCTTGTGTGGTTAAGAAGGCGGATGGGTCATTACATATCAATGCAGTAGAAAAGGTATAAATATTTTTGGTTTTAGTTGTGCTTTTACACAAAGGTATTATTATTTTTAAAGCATTATTCAGTGTTTGCTTATTATAAAGCTGAAATAGTTGATGTTATAAAGCTATTTTACTTTAGATTGTTTTCTTGCCTTTGTGTGCTGCTACTCAATGTGTAAGATGTATTGCTGCTAGTCTTTTTTTTTGACAACTCAAGACTTTATTAAAGATCAAAGGCATGAGACTAACGTTAATGTGCAACACTGCACATTAAGAGCACTGATTACAGCTTTCATCGGGCAAGATTCTGAATTGTGCTTGACTGATAAACAACGATAGCTACAAGACCCTATATTATGTGATCTATAGGCGTGTTGAGCTTGCCTATGAGCTATCCTATTATGCTCCCGATTAATTTTGAAGATTCTTGCATCGGAGTTGTTGATGGAGGCTAGGATCTGATTTAAATGTGGTCTTATAGACCAATGATCTGGATACTTTATAGGATTTCCTCTTGAAACTGCTTCCGCTAGGATCTGACTATCTGTTAAGAAGTTCGGCTGGAAAACACTCATAGCAGCCGAGATCCTAGTCGCTAGCTCTAATGCTTGAGCTTCAGCTTGAAGAGCAGACCCTGCAAAGGATGTAGCTTCAATGAAGGTGATATGTTGCTCTATGTGTAGCTTCCGTATCATGCATACTCCAAGACCTGCTTTACTCAACGATTCTGCATAGAAAGGAAAACATGAAGCTTCTGGCTTCCAAGCTGCATCGATAAAAAAATTAGGTCCTTTATCCATCCTCTGCTTGTTAACGCGCATTATTGTTGGAGAAACATTCCGTTGTTGCTTCAGCGCTGTAATCGGTTCTTGAGTTTTTCCTTCAATGCTTTCACCTGTATTCATAAGAGCGTTAGTAGCATAAAGAACCTGCATAGGATGAGCTTCTTTTTTATTGAATAGAAGACTGTTTCTGGCTTTCCAAATATTCTAGAGAGTGACAAAGATTAGAGTAACAGAGTCCTTAGTGGAGTAAATTGCCATCATGTGAAATATAGCCTCCTCCACTTGATTTATTCCCTGATCAGTTAGGCCCTGCACTCTCATTCCTAGATTAGAGGCAAACCAGATTGCATGAACAAATTGGCAATCAAAGAAAAGATGAAAGTTGGTTTCAATCTTGCCACATCTTACGCATCTTTGATCAATGTGAGACGATTTTGCAGCAGCACGAGAACCTGAAGGAATAGCTTTTCTAAGAAGTCTCCAACCAAAAACCTGGACCCTGGGAGGCATCTGTTTGTTTAACCATATGGTTTTGATCATATGTCTTGCTTGATCTGTTAGATTTGAATGACCACCTGCATTTAAACCATAGAAAGCTTGATGGAAAATTTGATAAGCACTTTTCGAAGAGCAAATACCTGAAGGAGTATATTTCCAAACAAGGATATCATTATTATCATCATTGGAAACTAGAATTTGAGATATTATGTTAGCATTAAAAGAACCAAAGAGATTGGTAATCAAGTCTGTATTCCAGATTTTGGTTCCAGGGATCCATAAATCCGAAATGGTAGTAGGATACTTAAAGCCAGGATCTTGAATATTAAGGTAATCATGAATATTTCTCCAAAGGGCACACCAATAAGTAGACCAAATGCAAGTGTTACCTTTAGCTACTTGAAAGGTTGTGGCATTGATTAACGGTTCCCTAATTTTAAGAATAGAAGTCCAGAAAGCAGACTTAGGAATATCATTTGGAGCCTTCTAGAAGGAGGTGTGAGGAAAATACTTAGCCTTGAGGATTTTAAAGATGGTACTATCTTGATCAGAGACTATTTTCCAAGCAAAATTGGTACGCATAGATTTGTTGACAGCTTCCAGATTTCTAATTCCTAAACCACCTTCTTTTTTAGATTTACAGATTTCAGACCAGGATCTAAGATAGAGAGGTTTTGAATGCATACCTTGCTGAATCCCAGTCCACCAGAATTCTCTTATAACTACATTCATCTTATGCAAGAGTTTCTTAGGAAACAGAATAGTTGACATGTAGTAAACCGGGAGGGAAGAAAAGACAGATTTGATTAAAACCAATCTACCAGCGTGAGATAGTTTATTCGCCTTGTAGCAATTCAACTTGAACTTAAACTTTTCAAACAGGAAAGCATAAGCATTAGATCTATTTTTTGCTGGCATTCTCAGGGGGTGACCTAAATAAGTCGAGTGATTATCCATGTCTACAACTTTAAATATATATTTAACAATACTTCTCTGAGCATCGCTAATTGTTTACTAAAAAGAACTGAGGATTTAGACCAGTTTGGCGTCTGACCAGAGAGGCTGCAGAAGTGTTGAATGGTATTCCAAATTGTCCTTGCTTCCTGCTCATTAGCCTGTCCACAAACTATTAAATCACCTGCAAACATTAGAGAAAAAACTGGTGGAGAATTAGGACCTAACACTTCTCCTTGTAAATTCTGATGTTGCATTTCTTCCTTCAGTTTAGCAGCTAGCTCATTGATTACAATTACAAAAAGGTAAGGAGATAGGGGGCATCCTTGCCTAATACCACGCTGTCCTCTAAATCTGCCGTGATGATTGCCATTAATAATAATAGAAAACAGAGAGTAGTGATACAAGCTTTAATTAAACTAATGAAATGGTCATTGAAACCCATTTTACTAAGAGCATTGAAAATGAAATTCCACTCAAGTCTGTCAAAAGCTTTAGCCAAGTCAATTTTAAGCATAAAAGCAGATTGATTCCATGAAGAAAGACCAAAAGAGTGAGTAATTTCTTGAGCCAAAATGATATTATTAGTAATCCTTCTTCCTTCAATGAAAGCTTGCTGGGCATTAAGAATAGCACTTGGAAGACGAGGTTTGATACGATTTGCTAAAGACTTTGCAATGATTTTGTAGATGACATTACAAAGATTATAGGTCTAAAGTCCTGAGGTTGAGTTGTTAAAGTCTTCTTAGGGATTAAAGCAATGGTAGTCTCGTTCAAGTTGAATGGAAGCGTACCTTGAACATAGAAGTTTTGAATTAATTTTGTGACATCATCTCCAATCTAGCTCCAAGCGGCTTTGTAAAATGCAGCATTTAGCCCATCTGGTCCTGGAGAGGCATCATTGCGCATCCCTTTCAAAATATTCAAGATTTCATCTTTTTGAGGAATGGAATTTGTGAATTCATCTTGGATAGCACCTGCATTGTGAGCTTGACCATACTGGAAGTTTGTTGTGTTAGAGGAGGTAAAAATATTTTTAAAGTAATTAACAAAGCATATTGCTATTTCCTCAGGATCTAAGGTAGTCTGCCCCTCTGCATTAGAAATAGAAACTATTCTATTTCTTCTTCTCTTCTTGAGAACAGAAACATGAAAGTACTTGGTGTTTCTGTCTCCTTGAATGGCCCAATGTTTCTTTGCCCTTTGCTTGGAAAAGTGAGTTAGCCTTGCCATTGTTTCTTCATGGGCCTTGACTAATTCCTCTTCCTTTGTGTGATCTTGAAGATGGATAGGTTGTTCCTGGATACCTGTTATCTGCTCCTCAATATCCTGCAAATGTTGCTGCAAAGGCTTCTTTTTCTTGCTCCAAACCTTTAGAGTTGCTGCTAAATGATTAGTTCTTAAGGGAAAAGATTGACAAGATGAGGTTCTCCAAGCTTTAATAGCAATATCCTGAAAATCATCCTCAAGAAGCCACCAGTTTTCAAATTTAAAATGATAAGCAGGTTTATTGAACTTAGAGTGAAGAACAGCCAGAACAGGAACATGATCACTAAATAAAATGGGAAGGCTGTAGATGTTAGCATTGGGACAAAGGTCACACCATTCGGCATTAGCAAGAAATCTGTCAAGCCTTTCATACAAAGGATTAGAAGCATACCTTTTATTAGTCCATGTATAAGCTGGACCATTATAACCCAAGTCTATTAAGCCATAACTTTAACAAAGGAACGGAAGGCATGCAAACGAGAGTAATTAACAGAATTTACATTACTTTTTTCATGGGGATACATAAGTTTGTTCAAATCCCCAAAACACAAAAGAGGCTTACCACTATTGACATTAGCAAAAGTAGAAACTTCTTTCCAAATATCACTAGATCTAGAGTGAGTGGCATCACCATATACACACAAAAGGTTAAAAGCCTCACTAGTGGTAGAGTTTACCACAGAGGCTAAAATTAAGCTAGAACTACTTTTGACAACTTGGAGATCAATGTCGCTATCCCAGAGAAGCCATAACCCTCTTGAACAGCCAGCAGAAGGAACTATATGACTATTAGCAATATTAAAGCGATTAGCTAAATGGGTTTCAGAAAATTTAGAGGACTTAGTTTCAGAGAGGAAGATTACCTTGGCATGAGTCGATTGAATCAATCGAGCAAGATAAGTCATTTTGTTACTGTCGAGGCTCCTGCCCACACCTCGACAGTTCCAGGAGATAATACTCATGGCCCATGTGGCACCTTAAAGGCTGGCGCCGCTGCCTGATCTTGATGAAGTTGCATATTATCTTCAATCCCTTCCATACTATCTGCCCCAAGAACATCTGCTGCCCTCTCGTCATGCACTAGAGCTTGAGTGATATTCTTCTCCCCATTACCAATTGTGTCCACATCCAACTGGGATTGACTGTCCAATTGAGCCGGTTTTAAACCCCAGTGCTGATCAGTTTCTGAAGCAGGGCCAAAGGTTGCCGCAGCAGCATGTTCTACCCATTCTTTGTATTGCAGCGGATTAGGGCCTCTCTGCATTTCAGCTGGCATACTAGCTGCAGCAGTACTTGTGAGCATTTGTGAAGACATAGGAACATTGACATGGTTACCAATACGGAAATTATGAGCAATCTGTTTGGACTGCAATATAGCTTCTTCAATATTATCATTAGACAGAGAATCCGTGAACTTTGGATCAATACTAGAGTAAGATTTCCTTCCCCTGCTTCTGATATCCCAATGGTTACGGCGCTTTGGGTGGAATTTCCTCCTGGTTTCTTGCTGTTTGTTGGAATCTACCTGGTGAAAACTGAAACTCTGCATCTGGACCTTTGTAAGAATCATGACGAGTATACTGAGAAAACCTAGCATTTACCATACTGACTTCATCTTGGTTTCAGCGTTTATGTGGAGGTTTGTAAAGATTGTGCCAATCTGAAGACAAAGGCCTAGAAGATGCAGTACCCGAATACTGAGGAGAGGCAGAGGGAGAAGACATAAAACGGACATGGAGCTATTCATTAAAATGCTCTTTTTTCCCTAGAAGAGAAGGTTCTTCTGTAGCTTGTCTTTTTGAGCGATGCTGGATAATAGAAGTATCTGAGAGCTGCTGTGATTTGAGAGTAGCTTGAGTTGAAAGGTTAACCTCTTTTGTTTGCAAGAAAGGAGATTGGAAGATCTGATCATGGAGATGTATATTGGCTTCTGAAGGTAGCTGCAGCTGAGGCACACATGGGCTTTCCATGAGTTTAGTTAGGCCTGAAACTGGTGGGAGCCCAAGAAGACTGCTCTTGTAAATATGGGTTTTAGTGGGCCTTGAAGAAGCTATCAGCTCCTTATCTTCTTTTTCTTTTGCTATTTGCAAATTTTGAATTTCCCTCTCTTTTTGACTGCTGATTGCACTCTTGTTAGAGATTGTGAACTTGGCTAGCAGAGGTCCAGAATTATCAGCAGATTTGTTAACTTTCATATGTTCTCTGAACTGCATTGAGAGACCTCCTATAATGTTTGATTGATCCAGGACAGTCTGTGGAATCTGAGTGGATTGGCAAGTCCATGATCCAATATGAGAAAACGGAACAGATGCCGTACTTGCTCTAATACTTTGCAAGTGCAAAATGAGTTTCCTTCTATTTGGACAGTATGAACATTATGAAACATCAATCCACAGAAGGTGCATATTCTTCTTATTTTGTGATAGTTTATATAGAGCATAATGTAATCAATTGGAGAGACATAATACTTTACAGTATCCACTACCGGCTTATTGATGTCCATCTTTGCATAGGCTGAGACATAGTCCTTCTTGATTTCCATAGCCATATCAGGAGGTGGATGAATATCAGACGGTTGCGCAACTTTATCAATGATATACTTCATCAGATGAGGAGTTCAAAATCTGCCTGGAATCCCATACGCTCTTATTGGAACATAAATGAAATTGAAAGGCATATTCATCTAGATTCTTCTGTTCATATGTTGGATTAATCCATTCCAGCAGTAAATTATCATTGTTGAGAGACCAGGGCTGCCTTTTAAGAACAAAATCCATGGCATCTTCATTTTTGAAATAAACTTTATAGACATACCCCCATGCTCTATGCATCGCCTCATTCAGAGCTTGTAAAGGCAGATTTCTAGGGGTTCCACTCGAACAAGCAACCTTCATAAGAAGTTTAAACGGAGATTCTTCTTCAGGCCGACTGAGATCTTCATCTTGATAGCCATACTCAATCTGACGTGGAATTGATGTCTGCAATCTTTCCATGATATTGTTGAGATCAAGTTCCTCTGTCTCTGAATTAAGAATCGCTCTCTGCTCTTCAACAACTCTTGCGCTAGCCATCTCTGATTCACCTTCCTCATGGATTCTGAACTGCTGCCCTTGCATTTGGATCTGAAGATTTGACTGACTTGGAACATCAGCTTGGAAGGATGGCGATGGAGGTTGTGTTGTTCTTCACGGTTGGTTCCCTCTGCCGAAGCATTTGGATTCTGAGAGATAGGGTGGGAGGGTAGATTGATGTTTGGATCAGGCGGCGGTGGTTGGGAGAGTGGATCAGGCGAGGAGATGGGGTTCATGATCGGGAAAGAGGGAGAGCGGCGACGGCAAGACCTAGAGGCGGAGGAGACGAGAACAACAAAGACTCCTAAAAGAAAGAGAGAGACAGCATACCACCGAACCGACTAGAAACTCCGACCACTCTCTATTGCTGCTAGTCTACTAGTATATTATGATCTTAATTTATAACTAGAATTTTGTGGTGGTTGACTTCTGACATATATATGTAAAAAATATGTAGTTTTGCATGGCACGATTTTTCCTCTTCCCACGAAATTAAGTGATTTTGGATTGAATAGTCTTGGCAAGATAAAATATCATATTAAATTTGTAATTGAACCATATAATAAATCTGTATGTGTAAATGTAGATGCACTTCAATCTGGACAGACGTTTATATGTTTGTTTGTTCGCAGACCTGAACATCTATTGCAGATGATCATTTTTTTTATTGTTATTGTTGCAGCTTTGTGTTCCAGGAGAAGACTGAATTATATCAGAGACAGGAGAGGTAGTTATCGGCTTTATGAATTTCTACAGCGCATGTTCTTTCAAGTGGTCGAGCCTTTGATACAATATGCAACTTTTGCAGCTTAATCCTTTCTTCTTGGTCTTCATATTTCACTTCTGTTTACATGATGATGTGGAAAGAATTTTCCCCACGAAGGAATTAGTGCAGCCACCACACTTTGAGACAGAAATTCTATGTTACCCAAAACCAAAGATAATTTGTGATTATTTGTCGTGGAGGCAAGCAGAATGCGAGTTATTTGCCCTAAAAGACGAGTACATCTTAACTAGTCAAAAATGTCTATGGAGTTCTCTACAGTTGTATAGTGTAATGTCTGAGCTAGTGGGGTAAATTTTGGTGCTTGTATGCTATATGCTGTGATGAATATGATCAATGCACATGCCCCTTTGTTTTAGCGATATTATTTTGGAAGGGCTCAATTCTTCCATTAGTAGCTAAAAGAAACCACAAGAAAAGCACATGAGCTTACTCATTTTACACACTGACACTAGTACAGAAAAGGTGATTACTGACGGGCAGATATTGCCCATTTGTGACGGGTGGGCAGCCCGTCAGCAATCAATCGTCAGTGATAACACAAGTTACCTCCGACGGGTGGGTCAACAACCCGTCAGAGATAGCACATTATCTTTGACGGGCCGGCAATTGGCACCCGTCAGGGATGACTGTGGAGAGGACCGCATGATCGACCTGTAGCAGACATTTCTGACGGGTGAGGTCTAGTCAACCGTCAATCATGACATCTACCTTTGACGGCTATTAGTCCGGGCCCGTCAGAGATGACTGCTGGAAAGGACCCAAGGAAGTCATCACTGACGGGCAAAAACAGACACCCGTCAGTGAAGATAGTTAACCTGTGACGGGTGATCCTCTCCGACCTGTCAGAGTAGGAAGTTATCACTAATGGGGTACGTACAGAGGCCCGTTAGTGCTGATAATTACCTTTGACGGCTCACTTTATAGCACCCGTCAGTGATAACTTCCATCACTGACGGTTGCACCACCAGCGCCTGTCAGTGATGACCCTGTTCTGGTTCCTACATAAACCTGTTTTGCTAGCTAGCCTCAGGATTTGCTAGCCATGCCCTTTGAAAAAAAGTCCCAGCTGTGCAGCCCTAGCTACACAGCCTCTCAGCAGCCCCAGCTGTGAGGCACAGGCACAAAGTATATATCACAAATAATTGAAATAACAACATCACATAGCATCACAAAATCAGAAACCACATTTACAACACATTCACAAATATATGAAATTCACAAATCGAAATGCACATATATTGCAATGACACAATCACTTTCAAATTCACACACATATATATATGTCGCCGAGCTTCTATGTTGTTGCGGAGTAGTCGATCGATTAACCTCAAAGATATCCTGCATAGATAGCACCATAGCAACGTTGCATTGAAGAGAGCAGAGTTACAAATATGAACTAAGTTATCAATAAATCAACATTTTCCGGAGGTGGGGGGCAGGTCTACGCCGGCATAAAATTCATTGCCTGGCCGGATGACATATTGGTTCAAGAAGTATGCAAACACATCTCTCATGCGGCATTGATCTCGTAAGTAGTCGTAGTCGAGAGACAGGTAGTCCTTGAAGTCTTTTTCACTTGAATGTGGGTTGTAGTGACGGACCATCACGTCCATGTGCGTGCACACATAAACCCACATGTCACGCTATTCGCCGGCAGCTGCCTGCACGGGAAGTCAAACATGTGGCTGAGCCTAGGATTTGACTTTTTCTAGCGCGCCGTCCCTCCCATTGCCCTAAATTTAGCGTACGCCTCGTCAACGCACCGTCGAATCTTGGAGAAGTCCCTAGGGGGTAGTACTTCTCGACGCCTAAGAGAATCAAGGTAAAATACCTTGTTCCAAGGTACGACTATCACGAGAAGGACCCAATGGTCGCTGCATAGACCAGATGAGATGCATGTGAAAACACGCAGCTATTTAATGAAGTGCTTGAAGAAAAATTGACACAATTAGTAAAGAACTCACTGAGGATTGTAGGGCAAGATTATCATTTCACTATCCCTCTGCGCGAGCCATGCCTGGGAGATGAAAGCAACGACCGACTCAAATGCGTCGTCAATTTGGCGGTCGTGCAAGATGCACGGATCGATGAACCCAATGCTCGCTTTGTTACGCCTGGCCTCTTTGGATTGCCAGAGTGTCCAAACCCTCATTAGCGTGGTGTCTAGTCTCTTCAGGATATACATGCTCCATACGTCTTGAAAGTCGACGTTGAATGTAGGACTGTCAAACTCTTGATAAAAGTGGTAACTTTCTGGCACTTCGAGTTTGATGAAGGATACAAATCGATCTGGTTGACTTGAATGTAGCACAATCATGTCATGCAGCAATTTTGCCTGGGCTCCCAAAGTTTGTATTTCATTGTCTGAGAGGAGCTGCTGACCGGGAATGTAGTTGTCTGCCCTTGCTTTCTGTTGAACGTCAGGAGTTGATGCGTACGACAGGGACTTAGTGGCGCTATCTTGTTTTGCTAACCTCTTTGTTGTGCCGCCCCGTTTGGTGTTCCTTTTCTTTGGAGCTTTTTGGGCCACACTTGGATCACTCTCCGTACGTATTATGTTTTCCTTAGGCATAGGGCCGGCAAATGCCTCCTTCATAGCTCCGTAAAGTGTGCTTAGAGATAAAGTCTTCGCGGCACCTTGCGCACTAATGGGCTCCGCTGGCAGTAGGGCATTCTTCAGGTCCTGCCTATGCTTGGAGCGTCTTTCTTTTCTCGGTGGCTCGGGTGCGTCGACAAGTGCCGGCTCAACTTCCATAATGGTGTCATGTGCCACCGGGTCCTCATGGGCTGGTATCGAGTCTTCATCTCTCCGGTCGAATGACAGATGTGTTTGGCTCAAGGCCAAAGGAGATACCCGGGTTGATGGAGAGGCGCTGGCCAGAGATGTGCGAGTCAAGGCCCCTTCTAAAATCGCTTGAGCCTTTGGCCACTGGATGAAGGTCATCAAGCATTGTCCTAGCGTGGTAGCATCCTCTTCAGGAGGTACAGGGATAGTCATGGCACTGAACTCCGCAACTACCCTATCCACCTGTACCTTCACCATATCCAGCGATGTTAACTGATGGCGCGTCAGGGCCCCCGAAGAAGCTGGCATCAGTACGCCGTGTGCAACGGTAACATTGGCGCCCGGCACAGGATAAACCAATCGGCATTTCGTGGGCACCTGCACCTGTGAAACAGTTAAAGCTTGGTTCTCGGCCATTAGGGTAGTGTTTAAAATATAGGATGTGTACGAAAGATTCTACTAAGTACCATGAACTTACATTTACGTTGTCGCACGGATATGATGTAGCTACCCCATCGGAGGTGGCCGCGTTGGTAGAGGCGCAACTGCTCCATCCAGGAATGTTCGGCGCCCGATGCATGGGTGGCAGATCCCCATATAACCTTGCGAACTCCTATTGTGCCGCCTCTCGTGCCACCTCTTCTGACCGTCTCAGAAAATCCTCGTTGATCCCCTGTCTCACCGCCTCTCTCGCCTTCTCCATCATCGCTTCCATTAAAGCATCGTGCCTGCTCCTCTTCCTTCGGCGGGAGACGTCAGGTGATTTGGAAAGGTTCTATCCCATGTAGCGGCTACACCCACACCTCGTGTACGCCCAGTTTTCTCCCGGTTTCCTAGAGCAACCGATAGAGGCGTTTGCCACCTCTCGGAATGTACGGAGTCTTGAGAGGATTCTTGCTGGCTCAACTGTATCTGCAATAGAGACGTTTCATATTTCACTATCGAGCATTTAGGAAACAAATTAGTTATGATGGATTGCCAGGATAGGTCGAGATAGTACCAATCGATTGGACACTGCCTGAACCTCGTCTTTGGGGAACGTCACATCCCTCGTCGTCGGGTTCACTTTCGTGTGACCCCTCGCCCAGTTTCTGGCGCGAGGCTCCAATATTTCCTCGAACGGAACTGGTTTCCCAGCCGCTCGTAGTGCAACATCTTCTCTTTCCCATTTACCCTTTATCCTGGCGTACCCGCGGCTGCCAACATTGTGGTTGAATTTATTCCTCATGTGCAGCTCCTTGTTCTTCTCACTCTTCGCCTTGAACTTGTCAGTGCTCCTAGAGGCGACAAATTGGTCCCACTGCTCATCAGTTACTTTTGACCATCTTCTTCCCGGATGGCGATGTTTCATCACGTACTCCTTGGTCACAGTGTGTCTCCAGTTCTTGTGAGCATTACACATCGTGATCTCGGCGTGGTGCTTCACCGTCTCCTTAAGGTGCTCCGGGACCTCGAACAGGTTAAACAGTGAGGTCAACAGGGCATCTATCTCTAATCGGGGCACCTGGTTCCAATCGGGAGTAGTGATCGGGATGTTCTCCCATACGAGCACCCCACAGGTGTTGTTGAACTTCGATGCCGAGCTCGTTGGTTCACATGGTGCGCCTGTATCGGGGTTGACCTCCATGATGACTAAGGTCTGTGTCGGCAACTTGTTCCCCGTTCTTGGTTTGCGTTGCCTTTTTGGTGGCGGTACAATTTCGGCCTCGACCTCGTCCCCGGGCCTGAACGGACCCCGAGATAAGTTTCTTTATGTTTGCCAAATATCCGGAAGGAACTTTCACCTCAGCAAGACACTCGCACAATCTCTTCTTCTCTGCTTTGCTCAGAGTGTAACAGGTGGGAGGTAGGCGCGTCTTGACTCTCAAATCACCCTTTTTTGTCTTTGACGTTATCTGTTTGGACCACAGCTCTAGTCTAACGCCCATCTGTTCCATGTCAAGCCGTGCCTTGACACCATCTTTTGTCTTGTTTGGAATGTTCAGCAAAATACCAACCAAGCTGTCGCACACATTTTTCTCAACATGCATGACATCAATACTGTGACGGGTGTGTAGAACTTGCCAGTAAGGTAGGTCCCAAAATACCGATTTCCTCTTCCAGATGCCCGGTCTTAGCTCTTGTGTCTTTCCGGGTACAATCTCGATATCCTTGACAATCTCATATATCTGTGCACCGGTCTTCTCCACCGGCTTCGAACGATTTTCCACTTCTCCATTAAACTTAATTGGGCACTGCCTCCATGGATCATTTTTGGCCAGCCACCTTTGGTGACCCATGTATACAATTTTCCTCGAGTTCTGTAAGAATAAACTCACTGTCTCTTCTTGGCACGAGACACAAGCTTCGTATCCTTTCACACTCTGGTCGGACGAGTTTCTAAGCGCTGGATAGTCATTGGCCATAGCGAACAACTTAGCTCGTAGCTGGAAATACTCTAGTTTATCAGCGTCCCAAACCTCAGCCCCCTGGTGCCAGAGTGTCTCTAGTTCTTCCTTCATTGGTTGCATGTACACATCAATATCATTTCCAGGTTGCTTTGGCCCTTGGATGAGAACGGAGAGGTGTATATACTTTTGCTTCATCGACAGCCATGGAGGAAGGTTGTACATCCATAGAAGGACTGGCCATATGCTGTGTCTGCTACTCATGTTGCCGAATGGATTGATCCCGTCCGTACTCATCCCAAACCTTATATTTCTCGCCTCCTCCCCGAAATTAGGAAATGCATCATCCACTACCCTCTATTGGCATGCATCGGCAGGGTGCCTCAGGATTCCATCTTCAATTCGACCCTCCGTATGCCAACGCATTCGTTTTGCATCTTTCTTGTTGGCAAAAAACCGCTTCAAATGGGGAAGAACAGGAAGATACCAGCAAACCTTCGCAGGGGGCCCTTCACTTCATCGTCGTCCTCGTCACAATCGACCTCATTCGTAATACACTTGTAGCGAGATGTCTTGCACACCAAACATCTTTGTAGGTCTACGTATTCTTTGCGGTACAAGATGCAGTCGTTTGGACACGCATGGAATTTTTCAACATCCAATCCGAGAGGGCATATAACCTTCTTCGCCCTGTAAGTGCTTGTAGGCAAGACGTTCCCCTCCGGCAGAACGTTGGAAAGGAGCTCTAATAATTTTGTGAAACTTGTGTCTGGCCAGTTGTAGGCTGCCTTTAGCTTTAGAAGTTCTAATGAGACGGACAACCGCGTATGTTCGAGTTTACATCCAACAAACAACGGTACTCTCACGTCTTCCAACAATCTTACAAACTTTGTGAACTCTCTTTCATTCTTCGGGTTCGCAGTCATCTCTTCCATATCACGCAACATGTCATCGAAATTCCCCATGCTATCCTCATCCGAAGATTCTTAATTAGCTTCTTCCTCGATAGCTACATGCTCATCCTCAACGAGCTCCACCACTTCTGCCGAGTTTGCAACTTCTTTCTCTTCACCGTGACATGTCCAACGTGTATAGCCTTCCATGAAACCCTTCGTCAGCAAATGTAGTTGCAACTCCCCCGTCGTCGATAACATTTGCGTGTTACTACATTTACGACATGGACAACACATCTTCACTTTTCCCTTGATCGCCATGCCCTCTTGAGTGACTCGAAGAAACTCATTCAAAGCAGTGAAGAAACTCTGTGTGGCACGATCACCATACATCCAATTTCGATCAATCGATCCCTACGACAATATAAAAATAATTTCATAAAATAAATATATTAGATTAGCCATTTCTTCTCTCACGTCAAAGAAAATAAAGTAATTACCATGTTAAAGGTTCAAAGAGTAGTTAGGAGCGACGGATATCATGGGCCTTCGGGGAGAAGGATATTGATGAGGAGGCAGGAGTCTTTGAGAGGGGGAGGGGGACCAGAGGAGGAGAAAAATGGCCTTTTGAGAGGGGGGAGGGAGATGAGGAATTAAGAAGCCTTTGAGAGAGGCATCAAGAGGGCCGGAGAGACGAGGGCCTTCGGGAGAGAAGAGGGCCGAGCGCGGGCCACAGCAGTTTAGGTGGCGATGGCAGCGCACGTAGCTGGTCCTGGGGACGCGCGGGCATAGATCTGCTTCGAGCTTGGGCAGGATATATATAAGTAGGAGTCACCACTGACGGGCGAGTCAAAAGGAACCGTCAGCGATGCCCGCAGGACAAATTTGAGTGAACAACGAGCACTGACGGGCGGTGCATAACGGCCCGTCAGTGAAATTGAATTTGACTTCACTGACGGGCAAGACAAAAGTAACCGTCAGTGGTCACTTGACCAGCGAAGCCAATTTTATGGGCCAAGTCACTACAGACGGGCAAGTAGGGAGCCCGTCAGAGCTGTGTATATCGCCGCTGACGGGTTTTTCCACTGACCGTCAGTGGTGAGACAACTGGGTAAGCCTTTCTTTGTCCTCACATCACTGACGGGTGCATTTTCGTGACCGTCATAGGTGATTGTTACAGCTCTAACGGGTGTAACCTTAGGCCCGTCAGTGATGACTTTCCTGTGAAATCTAGTGTTTCTGCTGAAGTCATTACTGACGGGCTGTCGTTTTGCCCGTTAGTTATGACTCCCCCTCCCCGAAACGGATCATCTGATAGAGTCACCACTGACGGCTATCCGGTGCCCGTCAGTGATAGATAAGAAGCCTGACGGGCTTTTCCCGGCCCGTCAGTGATACGGTATAGCGGATGACCTTTTTTGTAGTAGTGTGATTTGCAACAATTCTTTTTCTAGCAATCCATATGGCACTTGTATTATCCAAAGAGAATTTTAGTATAGCAGGGATTGAGGTGGGAGAGGGATTGAGATGGGGGAGGGATTGGATGGAGGAAAGGGGATCAACCCAATCCCTACTTGGATTGGTTCCCCTAAGGGATTTAATCCCCACCTGCCAAACAAGGCCTAAAGAGAATGCGAAGGGGTAATGCATGGAGGGTGGCAAAGGGTGTCATGAGCGCTAAGACGGCGGAGTGTTAGCGACTTGCCGAAATCCTAGGGACGGTGGCCACTTACACCTCTCCCCTTTGTGGCTTAGTGCGTGTGCTTGATCTCATGCCCTCACCCTTTGGTGCTATGTTCTAAGGTGTCTAACCGGCTAAGTGCAAGTGAGTGGCAAGGAGTGGGTTAGGCCTGCACCGTCGTTAACAAGGCTAAGGAGTTAACAAGTGGCTTGTTAGACTCATTATCTTAATGAGAAAAATACCTACTCGATTCGACTTGTTAAGGTACGAGTTCAAACTAACTCACCGAGTATTTGTTTAGGTCGTGAGTTTCGAGCTTTTTTCCACCCCTAACTACGCCATCACTAGTGCTTAAAGGGAGGTGTAGGTGGTGTTCCAACAGTTGGAGATGGTGGTGGTGGTGCACTACGAGGCAGTGGTGGTGGTGACTGCCATGGGTCTGGTGAATTGCGGTAGGCAATGGTAGTAGGCAGGTCAATATAAAGGAAAACAAAAGTTAGAGTTGGTGCGGATGGGTGGGACCGATGGGGGAGTGGTGGCACTTTAGCATGCGTCGGAGGCCACATGTGAGGTGGGCCAGCAGGGCTAGTGCTAATGTTATGACGGTACACCTAGAACTTACAAAAAGGACTAGAAGAAAATATAAAATTATGACATGGTCCTAATTGTAGCCCAGATAGAGACAACAGTAGGGTGACACCTTGTAGGAGAACGCACAGTCCCACCCTATGCGATGTACGACAACTAGAAAAACAATCGCTATGGCCATGCTGTAGTTGCAAATAATATATAAAGATATCATAAGAGTTGGTCCCCTTCTAAAGTAGATAGCACGGTGTAACTTAATACTAGGAACTATCCTTCTAGTTAGGTATAAACACACTCTAAAATAGGGTAAAAAGTCGGGCAAATTCTGAAGCCTCACGCAACATTTGATGCCCTGGACAAGTAGCCTTAGAATAGTACATCTTTTGACTCGAGTCTCCAAATAATGCACTGTTTGTTAAATTAGAAAGATAAATTTATTCCATATCCATTTTAGCCTCGTAGGCATGTTAGGTGCTCCCGGAATTAATCGGGATCATGTTGAATGTTGTGGGACGAAATTCTAGACCTGCACATATATGTGCGACAATTAAAGGCTTGGACAACTTGCTAGTCTTCTTTGCCGCCTTCTTCACGCCCCACTTGTTCATCACTTGTATCCGTGACATCAAGCAATGCTCGTCGTGCAAAATATCATCTCTGTTCTGGTGTTCATCAAACCTGAGCACAAACAACATACGACTTTTAGGTAGTATTTTTGCGTGCGTACTCTTTTAGTTGGCCCAGTTGGCAAACGTGAAACTTGAGCACTAGCAGTTTGGGCTTTGGAGTTCTAAAATAATTCACGATCTGCTCTGTACGATGGTTTTGGTCGAGACTATTTTGTACGGGTTATGAGAGAGTTTTAGGGCGTCAAATCAAATGCTTGGTTTGTAGTTAAGTTGCGGAATCCACGTGAGTTTACGGGGTGAAATGGACATATTACCTTTGTAAAAAGGTACATGTTAAACAACAGTGTTGTCCCTTGTATTCCTTTGTAGCAGAGGTATTCGTCACGAGAAATTAAAATAAGCTATTCAGTGTTGCTTTCTTTGGTCATACAGCAAGCAAATCGAGGCTTCTTATTCTTATGTACTCCGTATATATCATTAGGAATTTAGATGAAACGTGCACGCTTGTATATACTCTGTTTATTGCAACTAGAAATGCCTTTCGTAAAGAAACGTGATATTCCATTTGTCAGATCAGTCCTGCGTGTTACTGAAAAGCGTGTGCTACTATACGTACCTATGAAAATAACCATTCACCTACGTAGCAACGACTGCTGATGGTTTCTCCTTGTGACTTCATACAATCGTTGGGAACAAGGATGTCGAACCCACTCAGCGTCCACTCCGCCTCGGCGTTCTCGCTAACGTATATCTCCGTGCCGACGTCGAGAGACAACCACCGCCTGGATCCTGCAAAACCGTTGAAACATCCCCATCATTTTTCGTAGCTGCATTCAAAATCATTGTCGATGAAAACAGTCACAGCAGAATGCGAACTTGACTCACACAGAGCGCCTGTGACATGGCCCCAACACCGATCCATACTTGCCCTTTCGTCCTGGGCCTGGGGTACCCAAACTCACTCCACACCGGTATTATTTGCAACAATATGTTAACTTACGTGTTGTGCAAAAGGATTCATAAATGAGGAGGGTCTAATACACCAATCGTAATTGTACACAAATTTTTCGTTTTGCACAGCACAGATTGTACAAAATTTTGACTTAAATTTGCATGTGCACATTTTGTCCCATGTGCATCTATAAATTTTATTGATTTTTTACAAAACTTGGAAAAATATGTTTTATGAATGGCGATCAAATTCACCCGCTACTACAGAAATAGTCATCCAAAAAACCTTGTCATAGACGGATAACAAAAACCATATGTGTGAGAAGTAGGTAACTAGAAACAATTTTTGCTAACAAAACCATCTAAGATGTTGCAGAGACGGTTTTTGCTAAAGACAGTCTTTTTAGCAAAAACCATCTCTGATGTGGCCTAGCTCACATAGACCCATGAAATCTTCATATAAAAACCCTGACCCCACCCTTCTAACCCTAATCCTGCCTCTTCCCCTTATCCAGATCTGTGCTGCTCTCCTCCTCTTGCCTACCATCTTCGAGGGTGACGGCGGCCACACCGAGCTCGACGAATGCATCGTCTAGGGTGACGCCGGTGGCAGCGGTGTCTTCGGCCCTTGTGATAATGGCGATCTCACTGCGGAAGCATTGGAGCCCGCGGATCTGGAGGCGGAGGCTTCAATGCCCACAGATCTAGCAGCTACGTCAATGGCTACGGCAGAGGAAGGAGATCTCGCGGGGAAGGCTCGAGAGGCGTGACGGCTAGGGTTGCATGGTAGGACCGGTGCCACATGACTACACCGTTAACGTCACCGCGCTCTAAGCCATTCTTAACCCCCTTCCTACACTCTTGGATCTGCGCCCGTGACCGTGCCCGTCAGTGATGAAATAACTTCACTGACGGGTAGGAAAACTACCCGTCAGTGATGAATATGCGATGAGCCTCAAAGCTATTATCAAAGATTTCATCACTGACGGGTAGGAAAACTACTCGTCAGTGATGACATTCAGTGACGGGTAGATTTTTCAGCCCGTCAGTGATGACATCATTTATCACAGACGGGTAGGAAAACTACCCGTCAGTGATGACTTGCAGTGTCATCATGGACGGGTAGAAAACTGACCGTCAAAGATGACCAAACTAGCACTGGCGGGACATAATTTTGGCCCGTCCGTGATGACTTCTTCTATGTATAAATGCCGGACGTAGTCATTTTTGCCGCGTTGAAACCCTAGCTTTCTTTCGCACCGCGCTGTGGCCGCTGCCTCCTCCCCGAGCCCCCCCCGAGCCCGGATGCGGTCACCGCCTCTTCCTCAAGCCCGGATCCGACCGCTGCCTCCTCCCCGAGCCCCCCCGAGCCCGGATCTGGTCGTCGCCTCTTCCTCGAGGCCGGCGACCGCTCCTCTGCCTTGCAGTAGCGCCGGCGCCAGTGGAGGCCACCGTTCTCCCCTCTCCGTCGCGTTTGTGACACTGCGCTGCACTGCACAAGACACTTTATTTGGAAAGAGTGTCTCGTGCAGTGTAAATGCAATGTCACAATGGTGATGACGCTCTATTGCGGTTACACTGCACAAGAAAACTACGTGACGTATCAGACGCCTTCCGCTAGGTATTACCTTTCCGAACCTCTCTACTTTGTTATATGCTGATTATACGTGCTAAATTGTGAATTGTGACTGACATGATTGTGTGCTTCGATTAGAGGTCAGGATGAAGCCCGAGCATAAGAGAGAGTGCACGATACAGATATCGCATTCTAATGCGTCATCGCATTCTAATGCGTCCATTTGTAGTCAGTGTGTAAACACTCTAGCTAGCACTTTCTACCCATGAACCAAGCCCTAGATAGTTCGTTTCCATATGAAACTGAGATGTGCAAAATTCTTTAGCAACTTGTGCGATGTCGAATGTGTTGTACATATATATATATTTGAGATGTGGACTTGTCAAATTTGAGATGTGGAATTGAGATGCAGAAAATTCTTTAATTTGTGTTGTGCATGCTTGTGATATATATTGTCCTGCGCATGCTGGGGCTGTGCAGAGGCTGTACATGCAGCTGGGATGTTATTCTGTTTTTCAGAGGTGGCAAGCAAAATGAACTGATGAGGCCAGGAAACATGCATAGAAAACACTGCCTGGTATGTAAGTCTCATCATAGACGGTCACATTTCTACCCGTCAGTGATGACTCATCACAGATGGGTAAAAATACAACCCGTCTGTGATAATGACTCATCACTGACGGGTAAGTAATACTAATCCGTCACTGACGGGTTATTTTTGGTCCGTCAGTGATGACTACCTCGGGCGAAACGGCTCGAGCAGGATCATCACAGACGGGTGGTACTTCTACCCGTCAGTGATGATTATCACAGACAGGTGAGAATACAACCCGTCTGTGATGATCCTGCTCTAGGCGAACGACTAAGACTGTCATCACTGACGGGTGTTGAAGTCCTTGTAATGGCGGGAAAGTCATCACAGACGGGTCACATTTCTACCCGTCAGTGATGACTCATCATAGACGGGTAAAAATCCGTCTATGATGAGTCATCACTGACGGGTAAGTAATACTTATACTTACCCATCAGTGATCAGTTTCCCACATCATCACTGACTTTCATCTGCTTCCGGTGACTCTCTTATGAATGGGAGGAACACAATAGAACATATATTTGCGATTTTTGGACACTAAGGCAGAGATCGAACATATATTTGAACATATATATATATTACGAAGTAGCAGTAATAATTACATAGTAGTAATTAGTAGACTAATTAATTATCTAATAAGGCCTACGCCTCTTCCTGGGCGGGCCCGATCGTGCCGTCGTTGCCGTGGAGGCCGCGTCGTCGTCGATGTCGTTATTACCGTCGCCTCCGTCGTCGAAGCCGTCGAGGTCATCGCGTCCTCGTCCTCGTCCGTGTGCTCCCAGCAATCGTCCTCGTCCTCGTCAGTGTGCTCCCAGCAGTCGTCGGTACAGTAGCCCTTTCGGGCAGCGGTGGCGCCGTGCTGCTCGTTGTCGTCACTGCCGTCGTCCTCCTCGTTGTCATCATCACTGTTGTCCTCGTCCTCGTCCGCTGCATCGTCCTCCTCCTCCTCATGGTTGGCCTCGTCGGCGTCGTCCTCTGCGCGTAGCATTGAATCATCGTCGGCCATCCAATCGTCGTCGGAGGAGGTCGGTAGCATCCAATCGTCATCGGAGGAGACCACCATTGGCGAGTCCTCGTCGGACGAGTAGTTGGTGGTGGTGGATGGCTAACTAATCGGCGACGGAACAGACAGTGGCCCTGATGATGACGGCAGACTGGCCATGGCGGAGGAGAAATGCAGTAGGCGGGAATGGATTGGGCGGAGGCGGATTGAGTATTGATGCGGAGGGAGAGAAGCAGCGGGAAGATGAAGATAGAAGAGACGAATGGGCACAGTCAGTTTACCGCCTAAATATATTATGCTGGAAATTCACATCTGAAATGGTTAATACAGAAAAGCCGTTTGGGATGTGCGTCCCTTAAAATTCCACAGCGCGCACATCACAAACGGGTCACATTTCTACCCGTCAGTGATAACTCATCACAGACGGGTAAAAATACAACCCGTCTGTGATGAGACTACTGGAGTCCTTGGGCTAAGATTATCATCACTGATGGGTAAGTAATACTAACCCGTCAGTGATCAGATTCCCACATCATCATTGACGGGTTATTTTTCGGTCCGTCAGTGATGACTACCTCGGGCGCACGGCTTGAGCAGGATCATCACAGACTAGTGGTACTTCTACCCATCAGTGATGACTTATCACAGACAGGGTGAGTATACAACCCGTCTGTGATGATCCTGCTCTAGGCGAACGACTAAGGCTATCATCACTGACGGGTGTAATACCCACCCGTCAGTGATCAGTCTCCCATGACTCACGGGTTATTTTTCGGGTCGTCAGTGTTGAAGTCCTTGTAATGGCGGGAAAGTCATCACTGACGTGTTTGGATTTGGCCCGTCCGTGATGAATTGTTCCTATATAGCTTTCTAACCGAGCGACTTGTCATTTGCGCCGCGCATCGAACCCGAGATTTTGCTCCTAAGTTCCGATCAGCAGTGGCGCCTCCTCACGTCCAGAGCAATGTTGCGGCCACCGAGAAGCGTGATTTGTGGGCAATTTGGTGAGAGGAGAGCTAAGGGTCGCATTTGGACCTTGGACAGTGCTATATATATTTTTTGAGTTGGAGACGAGAGCAGGTTAGTAGTTGCTCTCTCTATATCATTTATTAAGTGTGTACATCCCCTAAAGGATGTGGATTAAAGCCTTCATATTTATCCATTGTAATTTCATACTAAAATAGAAATCGGCCGCTTTGGATATTAAGCCAAACTTTCTAGAATGAAAGCCGCTTTATGCTCTTATTAATAAAATTTATGAACCTTAAACCAATTTACTTGTGGATTTTGGATAAGCTAGATAGGTAGAAGTTGTAAGTGGCCTATTGCAAAAATACTCCACTTTTCATAATAGAATCCTCATATTTTAGTAATCAATTAATGTGGTCGATGGATTGAATTGTACGTAGTACAAAGTAACACTAATTGTATATGATCAAACTTTATAATTAAGTGGATAATTTTGTGCTATCATTTATTACTATAGGATCGATGGATCGAAGTTGGATGTACGGGGATCGTGCTACCAGAGGGTACATAGATGCTTTATCTGGGTTTCTTAGAGTTGCCCGAGAAGATATGTTGAGCAAGAGAAAGAATGAAATGTGTTGTCCATGTCGTAATTGCAATAACGTGGAGATGGTGCAGACGACAAAGGACTTGCAATTACACTTGCTTATAAAGGGTTTCATGGATGGTTATACCCTATTGGACAAGTCTCGGTGAGGAGGAAGAAGTTGCCACTGGCGAAGAGGCAGAAGTCATCCCAAGTGGCGAAGAGCAGGTAGGAGTGGGTGTTGGCAAAGGGGTAGAAGTCGAGGCTAGACATGTTGCGTCGCTCGACGAACCGGTGGAAGAAGCCAATTCGGAATCCTCAAATGAGGATATGGTTGACGTACACAATGATTTGGACCAAATGTTGCGTGACGCGGAAGGGACGAACCATGGTGGAAGAGAGTACGATGAGTTCTTAGGCTTGTTGGGAGACTCGGAAATACCCTTATTTCTAGGATGCAAACTGAAGCACACGCGATTGGCTGTCACGCTAGAACTGTTGAAGATCAAGGCAAGCAATAACTGGTAGGACACAAGTTTCACAAAGCTATTGGTGCTCCTGGAGGACATTCTTCCAGAAGGGAAACGTGTTGCCAACAACAACTTACAAGGCCAAGAAGGTTATATGCCCTCTTGGATTAGAACTAAAAAAAATACATGCAAGTCCGAATGACTATTCTATACCGCAAAGAGTACGTGAACCTGCATAGATGTCCATCGTGCAAGACATCCCGATACAAGCGTATTACAAATGAAGAAAATTGTTATGATGATGAGGATGAAGGTGGGGGTGCGGTGAAGGGGCCTCCAGCAAAGGTGGCTTGGTATCTTCCGATCGTTCCCCGTTTGAAACGTTTGTTCGCTAATAAGAAGGAGGCAAAGATGATGCGTTGGCACTCGGAGGGGCGTAAGGAAGATGGAATAATGAGACACCCTGCCGACACATGCCAGTGGAGGGCTGTCGATAGGGTATTTCCAGAATTCGGTAAGGAGCCGAGGAACATAAGGTTTGGGATGAGTACGGACGAAATCAATCCATTCGGTAACATGAGCTGGTAGTGGAAAAAGGTCTCGGTGATACCCAAAGCTCTCTGCCGTGGAGAGTGGCTAGTGGCCCGCTGCGAGGCGTATCATGAATTCCGAATGGATCCGAGTTGCGTCTGGGCTTATCCGAGTCGGTCGTTGCCAGCTAGTGTCCGTAGGGGAACGCTCTCGATTTTCAGCTTCGGAACCGAGTCTTCGGACTTAGGCATTTGACTCTGAATGAATTCAAAAATCAACTTGCGCCACCAGGGATGCCGAGTCCGTCCTTCGCTCTGGCGTTGCCGAGTAGCCCACGAACCCTGTTGAGCTGGCCATCGACGCCCATGTGCAGAGCTGGTCTGCTTCTAAGTGAGCGCAATCGGTGCGCCTCGGGATGTGTGTATGCTGCTTGGTGGTGCTGACGCAGTCAGTATTCGGTTGGCCGACTTCTGCGATCAGTCTTCGTTGTGGCGCGGTGGGTCAAATCCGGCTCTAAACTGGTTCAGAGACCGTGCGTGGTTACACATGGTCCAGCCGAACCCAAACAAAACTGTCTCGCGGAAAAACGGAACGTCGCGACTGTTGATGATGTCACGCGGAGTCTTTTGCGTGCCGTCGCTTCGACTGGCGCATTTAATGCGTTCAGTCAACTGGACAGTCGCTTGTGATGAAGGGTCGTGACGGGACATCACGGCGGTTGATGATGACGCCTCGAGTTCCGCGCGAGGCGTGCGCGAGACAGCCGTTACCATGGCGAGTCGTGGCCGCGTGTAACGCGTCGACTGGCCAAGGCGGTTCGACTGCTTCGCCTTTAAAAATTGAAGCAGTGGGGGCGGAGCGGTTCCCATCTGCCTGCCTTCGTCTTCCTCGCGCACACCACCACAACTTTCTCTGCTCACCGCTGCGCAAACTCCTTTCCTTGCCTTCCGACCCCCGTCGAGCACTCCACCGCCAAGCCGACAATGTCGTGCGCCAGCAAAGGCAAGAAAGCCGAGATTGCTGCCGCCGCCGCCCTTCCCGAAGGTTGGAAGAGGGGCGACTGGCTGCCGTCCGTGGTGACGGAGAGGCTGCTGGAGGGCCTCGCCGGCGAGGGCTTGATTCTAGCGCGGGAGATCGGTGGTTGGAGGGCGCCCGCCACTGAGAACAAGCCACGCTCCTCACTCGCACGAGCGGGTGCTTCTCGTCCCATTCATTGAACGGGGCCTGTCCTTGCCCCCGCATGACTACGTGCGGGGCTTGCTCCACTTCTACGACATCCAGATGCATCATCTGACCCCCAATGGCGTCTTGCGCATCACGTGTTTTATCACGCTATGCGAGTGCTTCTTGGGGACTCGGCCCCACTGGGGGCTCTGGAAAAGGCACAGCCGAGTTCTGACGGGCACTTGGCAACCTGCGGGGGAGTCGGCATCCAGTTGAAGCCCGGCTCCAACTACTTCAAGATCTCCCCGGTGGACACCATCAAGAAGTGGCAGGAGGTCTGGTTCTACTGCCCCAACGAGCGCACGCCGAGTGCACAAGAAGGCCTCCCGTGTACACCGAAGGGCCCCCCGTGTGGCAGAAACGCTGGGGTGCCAAGCCGTCGAAGGAGGAGATGCCTGACGTCGAGCACCTCATGGAGAGGGTGAAGATGCTCCAAGCCGAAGGGCTTACCGGCGTCAACCTCATCGTCACCTGGCTGGATCTATGGATCTAGCCTCTCCAGGCGAGGGAGCACCCGATGTGGGAGTACTCGGGAGTCTCCGACTCGACCAGGGGGAGGGCCGAGGAGCTCTTGGACAGGGACTTCATGAATCTGCTGAAGAACCTGACCAAGGAGCGCTCTAACCTCTGCAGGGAGCCGCACGTGGCGCCGTATTCCACCAGCAATCCTCCCCCCAATGTGAGTATTTTTGCCTTCCTAGTCGAGTCCTTTGCTGTACGGTGCATTATTTGTTCTGAATCCGAATCCTTCATTTTTGTAGGTCTTTTTGCTCTTGAACTCCATGCCGCCCCTTCCCGAGAATAATCCGGCTCTAGGGCTCCTTGATGACAAGGACGTCGATGAGGATGCCTTTGAAGGCGGGGACGCGGAGGACTCGGAAGATGAAGCCTCCGAGGCTGCGCCTCTGGCTCCCTTGGCCCAGAAACGGAAACAAGCCGCTGGGGCGTCCGGCTCAGGACCTTCGCAGACACCACCGGAGTTGGTGCCAGAGGAGTTAGCCCACAAGTGATCGAGGGCAGAGCTCGCCGGCGTGACGGGGGGAAGTCCTATCTCCGTCAGCAAAACAGTCCTCGCCGGAACGACGGCGCCTTCCTCCTCCGAAGCACCGACTGCTACGGGGAGATTGAAGAAGAAGTCGGGGGTCAAGATGATCCCCACAACCGCCAGCCGCCCCAAAAAGGTGGCTGCCAAGGGGGCCGGCCAGTGCAGCGTTCCGTCGCCAGCACTGACTCCTGCGGCGCAGACGGCGCCATCGAAGAGCCCGCTGCGGGTCGTCCTGCCGGAGGCGGCACCCGCAGCTCTGCTGGCGCAGCCGCCTGTTCCGCTGACGCTCGAGCCGGATGCGACCACCAATGTCGCCGAGTCGGTAACACCGACTCCTACTCCCGTGCCGAGTCCGGAGCCGGGCCCGACACCAATGGAGGCACCAGGAACCGACTCCCCGGCACCTGCTCAGACCGAGGACGCCACAGCCACCGACTCCCCGTGCCAGCCTGCCGCACCGAAGGGATCAACGGCAGGGGAGCTGATTGCCAGGACCGGCCCAACGGTGGAGCGGAGCCTGGCTCTGATCACTTCGTCCGTGTTGGCGGGAACAGCCGCTGGCCAGCCGAGTAGCAGCACGGGGGAGTCTGCGGCGGATCGTGAGGCCGTGGCGTGCATCACCACCTTCGGTGCCAAGCTGAGGGAATTGGTGGGCTCGGCCGATACGCTCGAAAGCTCCATCGTGGTAAGTCTTTGCAGTCAAATTTTCTCTGCTTCTGGTACTTGTTGGGGGATTAACCCCCGAGCCTCTGGCCGACTCGCTCGAGTCGGTGAGGGGCTCGCTCTTTTTCTTCTTTGCTTTGACGCTGGAGGCACGATCAATGCACCCAGCGGGTGTAGCCCCCGAGTCTCTGGTCGATTGCTAGAGTTGGCCGGAGACTCCATTTACTTTGAAGTGTTGGTGTGCTTCATTTTCTAATTCGAATCTTCCTTTTGACCAGGAGCTGGCTCGACTCGGCGGGAATAGCCAGGCCCTCTTGGAGAGGAACGCCGTCCTCGAGAAGGAGCTGTCGGATGAGAGGGCCCGGAGTCGGCTGCTCGAAAGGAAGCTCTCCACCGTGAAGAGTAAGCACCCGAATCGTGGATCCTTGTCTTGGAATTCCTTTGCTAATCTGATCTTTCTGGGTTGATAGACGCCGAGGCCGAAGTTGCTCGACTGAAGAAGGAGCTAAAGAACTCCATCTCGATGGAGAAAGCGAGGGAGATGCTCGACACTAAGGAGGCTGAGTTCCATGACGAGCTTAGGCAGGCTCGTGAGAACATGAAGACTACTGCTTTGCTACAGGCGGAGCACCAGCAGCTGGCGGACCAGTACAAGGAGCTCGATGCCATGAATCATGAGCTGCAGAAGCAAGTCGACTACTTCCACTCGAAGATGAATGAGCGGGAGAAGCGGCACGAGGCAACCGTCACCGAGTGCCAGAAGCACGAGAAGGAGCTCATAGAGCAGCTCAAAGCCGCCAATGAGACCTTGCTCGGTAAGTTTCTGAGTCCTTCGCCAGCTTCTTCAGTATGCACTTCCTTGTCGGTCTCCTTGTAGTAATTCGTGCCCAGATGCTTGCCCAGAGCTAGAGGAGTAGGCAAGACGAGCTACACGCCGACTGCAAGCGTTGGCAAACCCCGCGGAAGCGGCACTCGAAGCCTTCTGAACACCCGAGGCGATGTCCGAATGCGTCGTTACGCTGGAGGACCGATCGCTCCAAGTTAAGAGCTTGGTGCAGAACATGAAGATGGCATCGCAAGACCTCTGCGCCACCTTGTGGCCCAACGACGAGCCAAGCTCTTGTATCTTCGCCCTCGCCGACAAGCTTACGCAAGGCACGGAGGAAGTGGGCGAGTGGAAGGAGTCGGCGGCGCGCTCGGGAGCTGGGTTGGCACTGGCAATGGTCCAGGCGCATTATCCCGACGTTGACGTCGATGAGGTCGCCGAAGGAGCCCCCGTCGACGAAGAAGGTCACTCGGTCGACATCAAGGAACTACTTCCCCGAGTCCGCTGTGCTGCCAGCCGAATCACCGAGTTCACCGACCTGGATCAGCGCGTGGAGAAAGCGCCAGAAGAATAAACACATCTTGTTATATTAATCCTCGGGATGCCGAGTGATAATGCTGTAAAGACTTAAGATATTTTGGTGACTTGAGTTATTTCACTCGTCTAAACTTGTCTCTGCGTTAAATCCTTTCGTGTGCAAGTCGACCTTTAGCATTTGCTCTTGCCAACCGGACAACTGGGTTGCGACTGTAGTTGGGGACGAAGAGTCGGCCTTAGGTGCTGTACACATTTACTTAGACGTTTTCTGGAGAGATAAAGTTAGAGGAGTCCGGATGCACCGACTCGCGGTGCTCCCAGCGGGCGGAATGAGGTAGCCCCCGGGGGTTGCCCGGAGGAGTCAAGCCACTCGGTTGTTTGATGTAGCCCCCGAGGGTTGCCCAAGGGAAAAAATGGTTTAAATGTTGCCCCCGAGTGCCGCTCGGGAGAAACAAATTTTATTCATGATCAAACTAAATATAACTGAAAGTATAGAGTTTAAGTGTAGAAGGGACGCAGCTGGGTGATGTTCCAGGTCCTCTCTGTGATGACGCCGGATTCCGAGTCCTCTAGTCGGTAGGCGTCGTTATGAAGTACTTGGTTGATGATGAAGGGGCCTTCCCACGGCGGGGAAAGCTTGTGCATGCCCTTCTTCTCCTGGATGATTCGGAGGACCAGATCACCCTCGTTGAAAGCTCGGCCTCGCACTTGGCGGCTGTGGTAGTGGTGCAAGTTCTACTGGTATACGGCCGAGCAGGAAAGAGCGAGCTCCCGTGCTTTTTCGAGGAGGTCGAGGTCGTCCTGTCTTGCCGACTCTGCATCAGCTTCCACATATGCTGCGACCCGCGAGGAGTCGTGGAGGATTTCACTCGGCATGACGGCTTCGGCTCCATAGACCATGAAGAAAGGCATGTAGCTAGTGGACCGGTTTGGAGTAGTCCATAAACTCCAAAGGACGGAAGGGAGCTCGTCGATCTAGCAGCCAGTGGTCCTCTGCAAAGGAACCAGAAGCCGAGGTTTGATGCCCTGGAGGATGAGCCCATTGGAGTACTCGACTTGCCCGTTGGATTGTGGGTGGGCCACCGAGGCATAGTCGATTCGAATGCCGTGGTTCCTACAGAACTGGCGAAAGACTTCAGCCGTGAAGTTCTTGCCATTGTTAGTGATGATACTGTGGGGGATGCCGAATCGGAAGATGACCCCCTTCATAAAATTGACTGCAGTCGAACCATCGAGTTTCATGATGGGTTTGGCCTCGATCCACTTGGTGAATTTGTCTACTACCAGAAGGAAGTGGGCGAATCCCCCTTTCGCTGTCTTGAGTGGGCCCACCATGTCGAGTCCCCACACAGCAAAGGGCCATGTGATGGGGATGGTCTTGAGCGCGGTAGCCGGCATGTGTGGCTGACGGGCGTACCTCTGACAACCATCGCAGGTGCGAACAAGCTCGTCCGCATCGGCGAGAGCAGTGAGCCAGAAGAAACCATGGCGGAAGGCCTTGGCAACGAGTGCTCGCGATGAAGCGTGGTGGCCGCAGGTTCCCGAGTGGATCTCCTCGAGTACTTCTCTGCCTTCCTCCGGCGAGACGCACCTCTGAAAAACTCCAGTGGTGCTGCGCTTGTAGAGGTCACCGTTGATGATGGTGTAGGCTCGAGCGCGGCTCACGATGCGACGTGCTTTAGTCTGATCCTCGGGGAGCTCCTTCCTCAGGAGGTATGCGAGGAACGGCTGAGTCCAGAGCGGGGTGACAGCCAGGACGCCCTCCTGGGCGGAGTTGGCCATTCCAGAGCCTTGGGGCTCAACCTTGGATGACTCGGGTGCCGACTCCATGTTGATAGAAGGTTGATGTAGTTGCTGAAGGAAAATGTCGTGTGGTACCTTGTCGCGAGTGGAGCCGATCCTTGCGAGGAAGTCAGCGGCCTCGTTGTCGCACCGATGGACATGATGCAATTCAAGGCCCTCGAAGTGGCCTTCGAGTCGACGTACTGCGGCGTAGTACACCGCCATGGTAGGGTCCTTAGCGTCCCACGACTTCATCACCTGCTGCACGACAAGATCCGAGTCTCCGCGACATAGGAGTCGGCGGATACCGAGTGAGACGGCGATGCGTAGACCGTGCAACAAGGCCTCATACTCCGCGACATTGTTGGATGTCGTGAAGTGAATCTGCAACACATAGTTGAGCTTGTCACCCTTGGGGGAGATGAGGACAACTCTAGCCCCCGCGCCTGCAAGCATCTTTGACCCATCGAAGTACATGATCCAGTGTTCGGGGTTGACTTGGAGTGGGAGGGACTATGCTTCTGTCCATTCGACGATGAAGTCGGCGAGAGCCTGAGACTTGATGGCCTTGCGGGGCTCGTAGTTGATGTCGTGAGGCACGAGCTCGATCGCCCACTTAGCGACTCGGCCCGTGGTGTCCCTGTTGTCAATGATGTCTGACAAGGGGGCGTGGCTGACCACGGTAACTGAGTGGGCTTAGAAGTAGTGAATCAGCTTACGTGCTACCATGAACACGCCGTAGACAAGCTTCTGGTAGTGCGGGTAGCGCTGCTTTGACTCGGAGAAGACTTCGCTGACGTAGTAGACGGGGCGCTGTATCTTCTGCGCTCGGCCTTCTTCCGTGCGTTCCACCACCAGGACAACGCTTACCACCTGATTGGTGGCCGAGATGTAGAGCAGCATAGGCTCCCCTTCCATCGGCGCAACGAGGACTGGAGGTGTGGATAGCAGTGGCTTGAAGTCGTCGAAGGCCTTCTGGGCTTCATCGGTCCACTCGAAGGAGTCGGATTTCTTGAGGAGTCAGTAGAAAGGCAAGGCCTTCTCACTGAGTCGAGAGATAAACCGACTGAGTGCAGCCACGCACCCGGTCAGCCACTGGACAGCCTTCAGATCCTTCGGTTTGCCCATCTTGAGGATGGCGTCAATCTTGTCCGGGTTCGCTTCGATTCCCCGCTCGAAAATGATGAAACCGAGTAGCTTTCCCGAAGGGACTCCAAAAATGCACTTCTCCGAGTTGAGCTTCATGCCGAACCGCCTGAGATTGGCGAAGGTTTCAGCCAAATCGGTCAGGAGATCCAAGCTCTTCTTCGTCTTCACCATGATGTTGTCGACATAGGCTTGGACGTTTCTGCCAATCTGGTCATGCAAGTATTTCTGCATACATCGCTGGTACGTAGCACCTGCGTTTTTTAAACCAAAAGGCATGGTGATATAGCAATAAGCCCTGAACGGGGTAATGAAAGAAGTTTTTATTTGATCTGACTCTTTCATCTTAATCTGGTGGTAGCCTGAATAGGCGTCCAGAAAACATAAGCGCTCACAACCGGCCGTAGAGTTGACTACTTGATCGATACGTGGTAGTGCGAACGGATCCTTGGGGCAAGCCTTGTTCAGGGATGTGTAGTCAACACACATGCACCAAGTTTTGTTCTTCTTAAGAACCAGGACTCGATTTGCTAACCAGTCCAGGTGAATAACTTCTTTGATGAATCCGGCTGCGAGGAGTCGGGCGATTTCTTCTCCGATGGCTTTGCACCTGTCTTCGGCAAAGCGGCGAAGGGACTGCCTGACTGGGCCTCGCGTCTTTGGCGACATTGAGGGAGTGCTCGATGAACTTCCTTGGAACTCCCGGCATGTCAGCTGGCTTCCATGCGAAGATGTCCCAGTTCTCACGAAGGAAGTCGATGAGCGCGCTTTCCTATTTGGCCTCGAGGTCAAATCCGATCTGGACTGTCTTGGACGAGTCATTAGGATGGACCTGGACCTTCTTGGTGTCCTTGGCCGACTAGAAAGCGGACTCGGTTGCTGCCTTCTTGGTCGATGGAGCCTGCTTGAGGTCGACAGATTTCTTGATGATTTCCAGCTCTTCAGCCGCGATCAGGGACTTGGCGATGTCCGCACTAGCAACGTCGCACTCGTTGGAGCGCTCGAAATTGCCGGTGATGGTGATGACCCCCTTTGGACCCGTCATCTTCAGCTTGAGGTAGGCGTAGCATGGCCTAGCCATGAACTTGGCGTAGGCAGGACGGCCGAGTATGGCATGGTAGGCGCTCTTGAAGCTGACCACTTCGAAGGTGAGGGTTTCGACTCGAAAGTTGTCCGGCTCGCCGAACACGACCTCCAAAGCGATCTGGCCTAGAGGCTTGGCGCACTTCCCTGGCACAATTCCATGAAAGGTAGTGCTGCTGGGACGAAGTTGGGACTCTGGGATCTGCATCTTCTTCAGCGTGTCAGTATAGATGATGTTGATGCTGCTGCCGCCATCCATGAGGGCCTTGTGAAGCTTGAAGCCGCCGACCTGCGGATCCACCACCAGGGCGTGCTTGCCTGGATGCGGAACGCGATCCGGGTGGTCGGAGCAGTCGAAACCGACTGGCGTCTCTGACCAGTCCAACCACTGGGGAACCGCTGGGACGGTTGCATTCATCTCGCGGTATCGGAGCTTCCGGTTCTTTTTGGAATTGAGTCCCTCAAAAATCATAAGGACACCCTTCCGCGGTGGATACTGCGGGGCACCGCCGTCTACAGCAGGGCCATTTTTATCGTCGGCGTCGGAGGCGGACAGTTTCTCCGCCCGGAGGCGCTTTAGAAAGCTGCACTCTCTGGTCGAATGAGCAAGGCTTGTCCAAGATCTCCTCGAAGGTCAACCTCGGTGCCTTGCGTTGCTATCACGAGCGGTGCTTCTTGCAGCTGCCATCGCCGCGTTGGTTGTCGCGCTCAGCAGCCGCGACCAAATCAGCCCCGCTGACTCCGTCTCCAGTGCTAGCTTTGCGCTTCTGGGTGCTGTTGCCGTTGTGCTTCCGGCTCGAGTCAGCACGGTCTTTGCATCCCGAGGACTCGGCTTTTGACTTGTCTTTGTCCTCATAGCGCATGGCCTCCTCGCCAGTCACGTACTTGCTGGCCACCTCCATGAGTCGGCCCATAGTCTGAATGTTGGACCTGGCCAACTTGTGCTTCAGGAGCTCGTACTTGACCCCCCTGAGAAAAAGCCTGAATGGCTTGAATCTCTGAGATGTCTTCGATGGAATTGTGCAGCTGAGTCCAGCACTGGATGTCATCTCTGACTGGCTCTCCCTTTTCCTGGACGCAGAGCCAGAGATCTTGAGCGTTCCCTGGCCGCTTGTACGTGCCTTCGAAGTTCTTGATGAAGGCCTCCTAGAAGTCCTTCCAGTCATAGATGCTGTCTTCGGGCAGGCTGTTAAACCATGCCTGCGTCGAGCCCTGGAGCATCAGGGGAAGGCTGCGGAGGGTGACACGCTCGTTGCCCCCACCAATGTTGCACGCCACAAGGTAGTCAGCGAGCCAAGTTTCCGGCTTGGCGGTGCCGTCGTATTTAGCGATGCCGTCTGGGATCGGTGCGGATCTGCCTGCTAAAGCACAGCGGACCGATGGAGGTCGAGCCGCTCGGCTGATCAACCTCGCCGCCCTGACGCTCGGCCTGCACCCCGGCCGCTCGGATTCCCTTGATGTCATCCCGCGCATCGCGGGCGCCGTCAGCCCGGCCGCGGAGGGAGCCGGCTCGATGTCACTCCGCGTGGATCCGGTTGATCTCCTCGCGGGCGTCGGGACGTCGGTTGGTGGAGCGACTCGGCTGCGACGAGCCTATGGTGATAGGGCGACTCAGAGCCGCTGAGGGCTGACTCCGCGCGGACTTGGAGGCCAGCCGGTCGCGCGATGAAGTGGCCTCATTCTGTTGCTCCACCGCCGTCTTCATCAGAGCGACGACTCGGCAGTAATTCTTCGCCACAGGCCCATCTGCCGGTGGCAGAAGCGAGTCCGCTAGCGCAGCGGCCGCGATGAGGTTCTAAGCAGGGGTAGAGTAGACCGGGATGTCATCCGTGTCTCGACCCAGGATAGAGTCGTGGACAATGCGGCCCCTCCGAATGGCCAATGAAGTGGGTCGGCGTGGGCGCCGGCGTACGCATGCTCTCGCACCTCGAGATCCGGTCTCTCTTGGTCGACGTGATCCCGCTCAGCCAGGATAGCTTGCCGAGACACCTCCATGGCTTTCTCTGCATCCGACTGACCAGCGATGGGCGTGCGTAAGAGCTCGTCCACCACCCTGGCCGTCGCGCCTGATGTCCCCGCGGCGTCGGTGGCACCGGGTGTGACCATGTACACTTCTGCTGCGGAGGCGCAGCTGTGTGAACTTCATACCCGTCAGATTCGGAATCTAGGACGGGCAGGAGTGACTCAGAGCCAATCATGCCGACGAGCTAGGAAGCAGCCTCGCCATCGCATGAGGTTGGTGAAGAGTCTAGGAGATGCCTAGGCACCGGTTTCGCTGCCGAGCGGAGAACCAGATCGTGGAGACGCAATTGGCCGAATTCATCAGCCAAGAAGTGCAGGCTCCCGAAGGAGAGCGTCGCGCCTCCAGGGAGCATGGCGGAGGCAGGGTGCCATGCCGTGTCGTCAGACCAGAGAAGACCCCACCTGGATCACAGCTCCAGCGTGCGCTACCCCTATCTGGCGCGCCAACTGTCGCGGGGATTTTGCGGCAATATACATTTTAGTGGATTCGGGGGCGCAAGTGGATGATCAGGACGGGTTCACACGAGAGATTTTTACCCAGGTTCAGGCCCTCTTTGGAAGAGGTAATACCCTACTCCTGCTGGATGTTTTATCTGGTCTTGTATGAAGGATTTTACAGTGGAAGAGTAGCGCCCAGTGCGTACAAGTATGGAAAAAAATGAGAAGCCAACTAATTAGTCAACTAACCAACTGTCTAACCCCGCATCCAGGGGCCCTAGCCTCGCCTTATATAGGACTGACGAGGCTAGAATCTACAACGGCTGAGTCGGTTAGCCAGCGCAAATCGTGTGGAGTAACTCCTGATATGATGGCGCATTAACCATGCACGTTGCTCCTGGTAATGGTGCATTGATCGCGTGCCGTTGGTTGAATGTGTCATAGGTAACGCCTGCCTTGATGACGCACGGACGGCCCAGCTGAGTGGACTTCATGGACTGGGCTTGGGCCTCCCCATGCTATGCCGGCCGAGTCCTCGTCTTGGGCCTACCCCGATGGGATCCCGCCGTCAGCATGCTTCTTTTCATAATGTATATCATATATGGTTTTAAAAAATTTCCTATGATATCTTTTTTGTTCATCGCAGACCCTAATCCATGGAAAATCATCTGTGTTAATGGTTTGTATAGTCAATCTTAAAACGATCATTTTGTTATTTTTTGCCAATACTTTGTCAATCGTGAAGGGGATGCCTAAGAATTCACGACGGAAATTCCGCAAAACCCTAAACAGTGCCTAAGATCTATATAAAGAGAGGGGAGAAGAGGAGAAGATAACGACAACGGGAGACCTTGAAGAGGACCACCACACGCGGAAACTATTCCTTCTCAAAACTTATCGACCATGCCCATCTAGATCTTCTACTTTCTCCATTACTTTTGCTAGGAAGCAAGGTCATAAGACGGTTTAAGTATTTCAATCAAGTACTTTTCCTTTTATCTCCTTGTTGCACTGTGTTCCATTGGTTTGATCTTGGTGATTTCTATGGATCATGAGTAGTCCACTATAGGCTTTGGGAGGAGGATTAGCCTGGGAGATTGAAGATTATTTGTATTGGATCATGTTTTTATTGTATCTTGATACCTTGATACTTGTCTCGTATGATCATCTTGGTACAGGTACCCAAGGTGAACATCAGGCAGGACTCACCGTGAACTTCGAAGCAAAAGCGACATCAACGGGAAGAGGAGGTAGCCATGAGAAGGCTCTAGGGAGACCCCACAAAGTCACAATGCTTTAAGAATTGGTTTGGCTTATGCCCTAATAACTCCGATGATGTCAAGGATAGAATCGGCACCCAAGGGTTGGACAATAGATCTTATGAGTTGGTGGATGTCAGCATAGGTGAATTATGGACTTATCACCTACTTGATCATTTATCTATGTTTATTAGTGTAGTAATAATTATGCTAGTGATCCATACACAAATATTCTAAGATGTAGGTAAAACTCACTCCTAGGCCTATTCCTCTTCATATTAGCAACCCCCGTTTAGTTTCTGTTAATTTTTAATTTCTGTTTTTATTACTTGCATAGTTTTTGTCTCCAAAATCAATTTCAGGAACACCGCCATCTTTTATTTGACACTCGAAACAATCACCAGCATTCTATGAAATTCTTGAGAACAATCTCAACACCGTAACCTTTTCCACGACACCTTGCTTTCTTAGGATCGATAAACCTCAGAATAATTCCAAGGGAAAACTTACTGCAACTGATCTAGTCCTCTTTCTAGGACGGCATCAATTGAGTTTTCTCGCGCCGTTGCTGGGGAAGCAAGCACTGCTCCTGGTAATGATAGCTTTCTTTTCGTTTCTTTTATTTCAGATTGTCTTTTAGTTGTTACTTTAATTTTATGCAATCTAAAGAAAACCCAAAAACAAATAGTAAATTATAGTTTTTCATTTTAATCTTTCGAACATCAAAAAGGAGTTAGATATGAATGATCAAAAACTAGGTGATTTTGCTTGCCTAGCTGGTGAAGCTTACTTGAGGGCACTGATCACCCATCCCAATGCTACTGATGAAAATTTTGAAATTAAACCCATTTTATTAAATTTAGGTAAGTAAAATCAATTTGGTGAAACTGCTAATGCAGATGCTATAGATCCCATTGCGCTGAAGCTTAGTGACAATGGACAAAGCAAAAAGTTCATGGTCTCACAACATCAATGGGAGTTGAAAGGTAATGAGGTCGATCCAACAACCTAAAACAACAACGCTTCATGGGAGGCAACCCATGCAATAAAGGTTTGTTAGGTTTGCTTTAGTTTAATTTAGTGTTTTCTTTAATAAAAAGTGCTTAGGCATCACTCGAGGAAGAAAGAGAATTAATTTGGGCTACCCATTAAGATAATTATCAATTTTTTTTCCTATTTATGCCATCTAATTTTATTGCAGATAAATGGTCTAAAGGACTTGGAGAAGAGGAACACAAAAATTAAATAAGGAAAAGGGGTTGAGATGGTATACTGAGTGGCAGTATGACTGCCCTGGTCATACCACTCGGTTGTACTGAGATTGAAAAAAATTCTAGAGAAAGAAAGAAAAATCAGCCGTCGAGCCGAGCAGTGGTATGACCACCACCACCTGTGCCGCACGGTTCCGAAGATGGAATCAGACGAAGACCTCGGGAGAAATGTACAGAAGGTTTGCCGACCTTCGGTACGGGTGCACTCACCCGTACCGCACGGTCATACCGAGTCGGATAAGAGCTTAAACAGGCCGGGCAGGAACCCCAGTTGATATTTTCCCATCTGTCTCTCTCTCTCTCTCCCCCAAAACCTCATAAACCCGTGGTGAGACCCGAGGTGAGATCTTCACCTACACTTGATTTTGCTCCGATTCCTCACAAACAACTTGTCTACGGTATGAATCTCCTCTGTCCATCCAATTACTTTTGTTGATTATGATCTACATTGTCCTAAATCTTTTGGTTAGTGTTTCACTTGTATAACACTAAATTTTAATTGTTTATACCATCAATTTGCATTATTTTATTGATGGATTCATATTTTTTAATATTGAGGATCTTTTATATATTACTATTTGTGTTTGAATTTTTTTATTTTGATTACGTCATGGATCGCGTAGTCACACACGGCACGCACCCATTGAGAGGCCCACAATAGGCCTATGGATCCACAACACTTAGAGCGTGCCGCCCACCTCCAAAAGAAGGTTTATCAAATGGGAATCAACATGGACAAGGAGGAGAGGGTGTGCTTCAAAAAACTTTGCAAGCGTCCTATCAAGTTGACCAAGTAGGCATCACCGACAACAATGGTAGCTCTTGGTATACGTAATGACTTTTCATACTTTGCCATAATGTCGATATGCTAGATTTCTCTTCGCATGATACATACACTTATTGTTGACTCACTTATGAATTTATGCTTACATTGTCACACATCATACATTGTTATTTTGGAATTAAAGATTATAGGATTAAGTTTAAGCTTATGAATGTCGAATATGATATAAATCTCGATGAATAGTGTAATAGTTTTAATTTTGCTAATAATGATGACCATGCCAGCTATAACTTTGCTGATTTATCCCAAGAATTAGCATCATGCTTTCAATAGATTAGTATAGATGCATCAAGTAGAAAACAAAGTAGCATTCAATGTCCTGCCATACACTATTTTCTGCTTTGTGGCTAATACTCTACCTCACCAAACAGTCTCACCAGAACCAAGGAGCTATCACTCGTGGAGGAGTAATCACCATCCTAGGATTGAGAATTGGGGCCCGATTTGATGAACTGCGACCTCTAGACGGTAATCGCCATCTCGATATCTCTTTACTTAGAAGAATAGGTATCATTAAGACTTTAACTCGAGTTCATTATTTTCCTTGGCCCTCGGTGTATCACTTTGTGTGAGCACCTGCTACTGGTGCATTCTCTTTGGAGAACAATATTTTTCATAAATGATTTGCAGGTGATGATGGGTTATATGTTGAGCTTGAGTGGGAGTTAGAAGAAGCTGAAGAAGAAGAAATACCGCCAGATCTAGAATGTGAGCGAGCACCAGTGGGGAAAGAGGGACACGATTCCTACATTACATATGTCGACATCAACACGCTCTCGAGGATGATCAAAAACATGTACATCCTGCCTATTAACATGGGAGACACCACCGAGACCGCTGATGCTGGCCTAGAAAGAGGACTAGATCGGTTGTAGTAAGTTTTCCCTTGGAAGTATTCCAAGGTTTATCAATTCCAAGAAAGCGAGGTGTCATGGAAATGGTCACGGCGTTGAGATCGTTCTTGTGAATTTCAATGAGTGCTGGCGAGTGCTTAGTGCGTCGATTTGAAGACGGCATTTTTCCTGAAATCAATTGTGGAGACAAAACTATGCGCAAACTAAATCAAACTGAAATAGAAAATACAAAAATTAAAATTGAGATTGCTAATATGATGAAAGATAAAATTAGGAGTGAGTTTCACTTGTAGATCAGAATATAAGTATATGGATCACAATTATTATAGCATCGATATTCATGAAAATAATCAAGTGGGCGAGTTTCACTTGTAGATCAGAATATAAGTATATGGATCACTAGCACAATTATTATAGCATCGATATTCATGAAAATAATCAAGTGGGCGAGTTTCGCTTGTAGATCAGAATATAAGTATATGGATCACTAGCACAATTATTATAGCATCGATATTCATGAAAATAATCAAGTGGGTGACACTTCCAGAATTCACCTACACTGACATCCGCTACTCATGGGATCTATTGTCCAACTCTGGTACCGACATCCGTCGTGTCACCTAGAATTATTAAGGCGTGAGCCAGACCAACACTTAAAGCATTGTGACTGTGTTGGGTCTCCCTAGAGGCTCATTGTGTTTCCCTACACCTCATGTAGCTGTCACTTCCGCTTAGAAGGTAGCATGAGTCCTCCCCAATGTTCACCTTGGACGCCTATTATCAAGATGAACATACAAGACAAATATATCAAAAATGCGAGATAAAAAATAAACATGATCTAATACAAATGAACTTTAATCTATAAGTTAAACCTCCTTTCAAAGCCTATACGGGACTACTCACAATCCATAGAAATTACCAAGATCAAATCAATGAAGAACATCGCAATAAGGAGATAAAAGGGAAAAGTACTTTAAAATACTTAAACCATCTTTCAACCTTGCTCCTTGGCAATAGTAATAAAGAGAGTACAGCACTAAAATGGTTGTGGTGGTGGCAGCATGGGGCTCCTGTGGTGTGGTTCTTCTCTTCTCTCCCCTCCCGCATTTCGTTGCATCCCTCAGTGTTTTTCCTCTTATCTCTTCTCCTCCTTTTATTGATCAGAGGCATTGTTCAGGGTTTTCTGGGATCACCGTCACAATTCTCATTGGGACTCCTTAATGAAACTTGGTCGGTTTGATGTGGCGATGCCGTACGATCTCTGTATGATCGTGTGGTACGGGCAGCCACGGTCGTACGATTGGTCGCTTGGCCCATAGGTAGCTCTGTTTGGGGTCTTGTTTCTTCGTGGGCACTCCTCTTGACGTGTAGTTTCCGAATATATCAATATGCCCAATTTCCAGTGATCCTACACATATATAGTCCAAAAGGAGAGCTTTGCACAATCTAGCAATTAATTAGGAATTAGTAGCAGAAATGATGAGAGTCAAACTTGGAAAAATAGATGAGTACAAAATGGACTCACCAATTGCCATGCAGAACTTTAGTGAGTGGAGCCAAGCTTGGGCTCCTGGTTACTACTTCCCGCCACCACCACCGCCGCACTGAAGCAATCAAACTTTAGACTTACAAAAGTCTAAGCTGGGGGGAGGCTCGCAATTTGATTCATATCATATGTGTGCTACGTTATAATTAATTTGAGGTTGTACTTTGTGCTCAAGTGAGTGTTGAAACACTTGTATTTTTTTGTCGAACCGCCTTATGTCCTTTTGTAGGGTACTAAAAATAGTTTTTGTTTTTTGTTTGTTTCAATTTATAAAAATCTAAAAAGATATTTCTTTTATTTTTTTTATTTTTTTATTTTTGTACTTGTAGTGTTTTATCTCTATTTGCACAATTATCTTTTGTAGTAGCAATTTAGAAGGCTCTAGAGACAAGATTAATCACGTAAGAGGAGCGTGAAGACATTGCATATTCATGATGTACGATCTTAACCCCATTTTTTTAGTTTCTGAGTCTTAGTTAAATATATGATCTTATAGATTGTGCAAATAGCTCCCTTGTATTAGAACTTTTCCGTTAGATTGTTAATTCTCTTTCATGTTTAGTAAGTCAAGTAGCTTGGTAGTAGTTAGAACCTTTAGTTACCACTATTGTGTTGCAATGTTAAAAAATAAAGAAATATAATAAGGAGCAAGATCTATTGAATTCATGTAACCATTGGATTTTGTTAATTGTCTGTTTAATAGACTTTATGAGCTAGTTGACTCCATGGTGTAAAAGTTGAGAATTTGAAGTGCATTGTTCATATCCTTCAACTAGCTCATAAGCGCCTTAAGTAGTTCCCAAAACAATGCTTATGCTTAACGTTTAAAGTGATCCTCAAAAAGGATATTGTCAAATGAATCAAAGTGAAAGGGGAGCGAATACTCCAATGCCCAATGAATGGATGAACTACAAGTACCACTATCAAAAGGAGAGGAACTTGCATTTCAGCTATGAGTGTAACGATGAGTGTAGTGGAAACTCTATCTCAGGCAAGATAATGGTTTAAAACCTGCCAAACTAAAAACCCCGGATGTTCCAATGAATATGAGCATAATTCACCAATGTGAGGGACTTCCAAAAATTTGATAATGTTTGGTTCCAGAAATTAAAATGAAAAGCCTTCTCACTCTTTTGCTCAGTTTCTCCTTTTATGTATTGCTCTAGGAATGAACATAAGTGTCACGTACTTCTTAATTCACTAATTGAAAGAGTACTTGATGGTTTTTAGTTGATGCACCCGTGAATAGAGTCATTTGCTCATAACTGATATTAAGCTCATGATTATCAAAAATTAATTGGATACCCTTGTACTTAAACTCTTTAATTGATCTAATAAATCACCAGTAATAAGTAGAGATAATTTTTAGTTCTCCTATTTTACCCTGATATTTAGCTCACTTATTTTGAAAGCAGTTTTCTATCTAGAGATGGTAGGTCTAATACTAGCTGAGGATTGCACATTATATAGGAATATATGTTTAACTAAGATTTTAGGAATTGTATCATGTGGAGGCACTAAGGCTGTCTAAATGGTCTGTATTGTTCTAACCTCTTGTGGAATAACAATCGAACCTTATGTTCGTTACGGATTGTTCTTGCTCGAGGAGGACCAAAGGTTTAAACTTGGAGGTTTGACTGGGTCAATTCCTTATTTTGCTACTAATGACTAATTAACTGCCGGATCGTGTAAATATCTCTTTTTGGACTTAACGTGTGTAGAATCGCTAGAAAAGGGACATATATATGGATATATTTGGAAACTACTCATCGAGAGGAGCGCCCACGAAGAAACGAGAGCCAAAAAGAGCATCTAGTTGATTTGCTGACTACTGGTATGGGCATGATGATCGTACTGCATGGTTCGTACTATAATCTAGGGAGACCATCACTTCGAGCGCAACAACTTTCCTGAAGGGAATCCCTAAGAATTCGTGACGGATATTCCACGATACTCTAAACAGGACTGAGTTCTACATAAAGAGAGAGGGGAGAGCAGGAGAAGGCATCGTTGGCCGGAGGCTTTCAAGAGGACCACCATACACATCAACCATTCCTTCTCAAACCCTAGCCACCAAGCCCGTCTAGATCCTGTACTCCCTCCATAATTTTGCCAAGAAGCAAGGTTGTAAGATGGTTTAAGTATTTCAATCAAGTACTTTTCCTTTTATCTCCTTGTCGCACTATGTTCCATTGGTTTGATCTTGGTGATCTATGGACCATGAGTAGTCCACTATAGGCTTTGGGAGGAGGATTAACCCGGGAGATTAAAGATTATTTGTATTGGATCATGTTTATTTTTGTATCTTGATACCTCAATGCATGTCTCATATAATCATCTTGGTACAGGTATCCAAGGTGAACATCAAGTAGGGCTCATGTTGAACTTCGAAGCGAAAGTGACAGTGGCGCGAAGAGGAGGTAGCCATGAGGAGACTCAAGCGACCCGACACAGTCACAATGTTTTAAGCATTGGTCTGGCTTATGTCATAATAATTCCGGTGATGTCAAGGATAGACTTGGCACCCAAAGGTTGGACAATAGATCCAATGGGTAGGCGGATATCAGAATAGGTTAATTATGGATGTGTCACCCACTTGATCATTTTTCTATGTTTATCGGTGTAATAATATTTATGTTAGTGATCCATACACAAATATTCTAAGATGCAGGTGAAACTCACTCCTAGGCCTATTCCTCATCATATTAGCAACCCCTGCTTACTTTCCGTTGACTTTTAAGTTATGTTTTTATTACTTGCATAGTTTTTGTCTCCATAATCAATTTCAGGAACACCGACATCTTTGGTTTGACACTTGAAGCAATCATCAGCACTCTCCAGAATTCTCAAGAACGATCTCAATGCTATGACCATTTCCACGACACCTTGCTTCCTTAGGATCAATAAACCTCAAAACTTCCAAGGGAAAACTTAAGGCAATTGATCTAGTCCTCTTGTTAGGCCGATATTAGCTAGGCGCGCCGAGACACCCAACTGTTGCCTTGTATGTTGGTGCTAGGTTCTTCTCAGGACACTTGTACATAGTAAAATAGCATGGATACAAGCAACATGGCAAAGTCAGGAACTTCACACAGATTATGAAAGAAAAATTCCAGGAATAAAGGTATCAAGCGTTTAGCTAGGATACATCGCTTCCATCTCACTAATACTAGGAGCTGCATACCGTAACATCCATTGGCTACCTTATGCCCCAAAGGAAAATTCTGCAATAGCAATCACCAAAACATCAACTCAAAGAAAAAGCCACGATAAAAAAAGATTGCAAGCCTTGAATTTTTTTTGAGTAATGATATGAGGAAAAGGCCTAAATGCCTAAGTACTAGGAGGAGCCTCCAACATCTCAAATATGGAACGCGTCGATGAAACGATGAAATCATGCAAGGTATGTATCATACCCAATGAACGCTAAGTGAAGTGCACTAATAAATATGATGAAGCCAAAACGAGGTGGAGAGTGGACATGAAAAAAAGCGAGTCTCACACTTGTTAAGCGGAGCAGGTGCCACCCGCGACCTGGGCTCCCTCTGTGTCAAGGTTAGCAGAGTCACCAGAAACCACTTCGATGTCAACAGTGCACTGGTCAATATACCAAGCCCCCATGTTGCGCCTATCCCACAACCCGGTCAGGAAAGCCTCGGCCTTAGCAGAAACCTTCTTCCCTGTTGATAGCTACCCGAGAAGTCGATCCCATCTAGGCCTATGAAAGAACAAGAACAAAGCATCATGTCCACTACACCTAGGAAGAGTAATGTAAATGTACAGGGGGAACTCGATGGTGCGCTCCCACACGCACCTCCTGACGATATATCGTGTCCTTGATGAGCTGTTTCAAAGCTAGCACTACCTTAGGAAACAGTGGCACTGACGGGCGCAAAACAGCAATCGCTGACGGGTTCAGAGCCCATCAGTAAGCTTCTGTTAGTGGAAGTTCTACTTTCACTGATGGGCGGGGGGGCCCGTCAGTAGAGATATATTTCCTCTGACGGGTGGCTGAGGCCCGTCAGTGAAAAGCCTTCCAGTGCTGCCCGGGCGGCATCCTGAGAGGACTTTCACTGACGGGCGTGGAACTTCTGCCCATCAGTGATAACTGTTTTCTCTGACAGGTACATGGCCTGTGCCCGTCAGTGGAAGTATTATCATACTTTTTTTAAACATATCTAAATAGACAATATGAAGCATATGTAGCAATTAATGTCACAAATATTAAGCATATATAGCATTTAATATCATAAATATTAAGCATATATAGCAATTAATATCACAAATATTTAGTACAAACATAAGCTAGTTTACAACGAATTAAAACGACAAACAAATGAATTTAACAATGTTTATTTTCACTAGCTCTACTCTAGGTCAATGATGCTTGGCTAGTACTTGCAGGGCGGCGGTAAGCGGGTAATTGGACTCCCGCGTAGAAATCACCGCTTGGCCGAATGACTTCGTTGTTGATAATGTACACAAAGGTCTTCTAGACGTGGGCAAAGTCCTTCCTCCAGTCGTACTTATCGCTGGCCAGGTCGTGTATGAAATTATTGAATTGATCCTGGCTCCATTGCGGGTTGTGGGATATGACGAACGCGTCTATGTGAGCGCAGACGTAGTACCCACATGTCACGCTACCTTCCGGCTGTTGCCTGCAAGGGAAGTTGAATTTGTGGATCAGCTTTTTGCTCTTGCATTCTGCTCCTCCCCCTCGCAGGTTGTATTCCCAAAAGGCGGCTTCTAGAACTTCCTTACTTCCTGAGTAGTCCCGCTTGGCACTTCTTTAGGAATCAAAATAGTATATCATTTTTGAAGGCTTGTGGATGACAATGAGGATCCAGTGGTCGCTGCATAAAAGGTAACGAACGAATATAAACAGTCGGGGATACGTGCTTAAGAAAAGCAAATTAGGCACGGTAGTAAGTAACTTACGGGGGGTTGTAGGGTAGGAGTATGTAGTCCTTGTCCTTGTGGTATATCAATGACTCCAGGACATAATTTATTAGGACCGACGTCGCTTCTCGTACATAGTAGTCATTCATGATGACCGGATAAATTATTACAAAAGTGCAGTTGGGCAGACGCCTACACTCTTGGGCTTGGTGAAGCGCCCACAGCCTGATGAGCATGGTGTCGAGCCGGAAGAGGTTGAACAACATAAAGATATCTTCAAAATTGATGTCAAAGGTGTCATGCTGTCTGTCCAGGAAGAAACCGTAATCTTTTGGCACCTCGATCTTAAAGTGTAGTTCATAATCATCCTGATTCCGTGACCTCATCATGATTGTATCATGGGGAAGTTTCATCTGTACGGGCAACCTCTGCACCTCATCATCTAGGAGCAAGGGCTCAGTTGCCTCGTAGACTACTCGTCGAGGCTTCTTGACAGTTTTGGCAGATGTCTGGAAGGATAAGGCTTTTTTCTTGCTTTCCTTGCTTGCCTCCTTCACAGCGGTGCCACCCCGTTTGTGTGCTCTTTTTCTTTTCCTCTCCAGCTCTGGAGAGGAGGCCCTCTTGCCTCCCATCAACGCTTCGCCCACTATGGCATTGAGCATGCTTGGAGATAAGACCTTCTTCCCTACTGCCTTCGGGTCATGGTGATGCTTGGAGCGCCTTTCAAGGGGCGGCGAGTCCGTCTTGGGTTGCTCCTCCTCCTGGGATGGAAGGATCATCGTGTGTTGCTGCTCGGCAAGATCGTCGTCCCGATCATTGAACGAAATGGGCGTACTGCACAGGCCAAGCAGAGACGGGCCGGCTCCAGTTGATGGAGAGGGGATGGTTGACGTACTAGGAGAGGACACCCCGGAGATAATTATCTGACACTTCGGCCACAGGATGTAGTACCCCTTGCAGTCTTCTAGCTTCGTGACATCCTCTTCAGGGGCGACAGGGACTGTGATGTCACTGAACTCGGTGACGACGTGGTCCACCTGTACCCTCGCCATGTGGGAAGGTATAGCAGCATTGTGGCATGTCGCGTCCCCTACTATTGGGAAGACTAGGCCGTGTGCAACCGTCTTCTTCACGCCGGGCAAAGGGATAGTGAGGTGGCATTTTGTGGGGCCCTGCATAATAAACTATGTGTTGTACCCATTGTTATCCGCACAATGCTGTGAATTAGAGCCCTCATACAAGTGATCCATGGTGGTGACGAAGCTTACAGTGATGTCTTCGATGGGACTTGGCGACTCGGGGGCGACATCAGAGGCTGAGGCGCAGCTACTACGTCCAGCAGGATAGGAGCCCTGATGTCCATGAGGATGCACAGGTGAATGAGATGCATCGCGGGCGTCTGAAAGGACCGAAGGTGCTGACTAGAGGGGGGTGAATAGGAGGCTAACAAAAATTGCTTCTTTTAATTTGATTGAACAGGTTAAGCTTTAAACAGGAACCAGGGTTAGCTAGCTATGTGACAGGTGAGTGACACAGGCAACAGATAGTGTGTAAATTAGCACGCAGCTGTCACACAGGTGCCTAACACAGATGTTCTAAGGACTTAGTAAATGATGAGCAATCAATGTGCCTGTGTAACAGGTAACTGACTCAGGTGTGAGATAAGATATATAGCAACTGAGACACAGCTAGTGAAATACAGGTATAAAGGAGATCTATAACAGATGAACAGAATAAGTCTAAGATCTCACAAGCAAGCAAGCAAGCAGGAAGCTAAAGACAATACAATAAAGTACTCAAGGAGACAGTGTGATTTTCACCGAAGTTCCCAGCTCTTTACAGAGTGGTACGTCTCCGTTGGAGAGGCTACTCCGAAGAGATTGCCAGCACCAAATCGTGCTTGTTCTCCGAGTACCTGACGTTCAGGCCTCTTCCTTTGCTTGTGGAAGTCCTTTTGCTTGCAGCAGGTAGACTTCGATTCACCTTCACAAACACCTGGTTTAGCCCACACAAGCTTGGGTGATACCAGCGACTCCTACACCCGTCTAGGAGTAGACACTCCAAGAGTAGCAGATTCAGCAGCAACAACTCTTAGAGGAACCAATGCTCTTTGCTCAAGAACTCTAACTCACCCGAACTGACACTTAGGAAACTTTGGCTTTTGTTCGGTGGGAAGAGGCTTTGCAACGGTTGAATATGATTCACTGGATTGGCAAAGGTTGATTGATTGAGGCCTAAGACCTCCCCTGGTCCCCTATATATAGGGTTCGCAGGAACCCAACCGTTACACTGTTGCCACGTAGGATTAAGTGAACCATCGGTGACAGGCACCGGTGACACAGCTACACACTACGCCCAACCTATAACCGGCTCGGGCAGACCGACACCTGTGTCACCGGAGGCTGACACAGGTGAACTCTTAACTGACGTAGCAGCACTACTCAGCCCGGTCCTGGCACACGACATGCCCTCAGCATACAACACTCTCTGAAACCTAATAAGGAGAGAACCTCCGACAGCCCTCCGACTCAGCAGACAAGCCATCGCAGTGCAGGTCCCTTAGCGTTTACAAGCTCTCCCCTGGTACAGAGATGTACCTGAGTCACAGAGCGCTAGACCACCTGTGACACAGCTGTGTCACACCGGTGACTCTAACCCCTAGGGTTTTTTACTGCTAGCACTACAGAGTGCAAGCACAAAACCAGTTCACACATTTGCAAAACTGTTGACACAGGGTCACTAACCTCAACACATTAGTGCCACTGTCCAACATCCTGAGCATTGAGCAACTAGAACCTCCACAGATCATTACTGCATCATCCCTCTTGATAGTACGGGTTTTTCCTATGGACTCAAAGAAACTAGCAAATCTAGGCTTTACCTACCCATCAACTGCAGTCACGGCCCTTGATGCATCAAGCCACCATCACCTTGCTTGCAACTCCTTGCATAGCACTGGCTTCTTCACAGCTGCCTAGCACAGCCATTCCTTAGTCCTGGAAACCACCCTTTTACCCATTTTGGTGGTCATCCTTTCCCTGATGACCCTTCTTCCTAGAACCTACTAACCTGCCTACACTCAATGTAAATGTTAGATTCCAGTTTGAGTTGCCATTAACCATCAAAACCAACTTGGGGCCTAGATGCTCTTTCAGCGTCGTAGCCTCTAGACTCTAAAAATTGTTGCGCCGCCAGCTTGCCAGCCTCCTGGGCTGCCCTTATCATCTCTTGCATAAGAGATGCTTGTCTTCCTCTCCTCCTCCAGCGGGCAGCCTGGCGGTCTTGAGGAAAGACTTCCTCCTGATCCCTCGAACACGCCCTGTCTTCTCCCTCGTTCCTAGAGCCTTCGAGAGATGGTCTTTCCACCTCTCACATCAAGTCGCTGGGACAGCTGCCTCTGCAAGGGAAACGGCATAAGGTACGGGCCGTTAGCGTATTGGAAGCACAATAGTATATTTCAAGAAGACATTGGGTTTAGATTATACCAAACGTTTGGAAACCGCCTGAAGCTCGGGGTCCATGATAATTGGTGACCCAGTAGCTGGGTCAGAAACTGTGTGCACCCTCATCCAAATCTGAGCACGTTCCTACTCGATATCAGCGAAAGAAACTGGTTTGCCAACCGCTATCAGCGCGGCGTCCTCTTTGGCCCAGATCGGTCTCTTCCCTAGAACACCTCGGCTGCCAAGGTGGTGGGGGAATTTGTTCTTTGCGCGCAGCTCCTTCCCCCAGCGACTCTTCTCCTTGAATGCGTCACTCTTCTTGTCAGCAACGAACTCCTCCCAGTGTTCAAGTTCTATCTTTGGCCATTTAGTTTTAATTGCAGTTTCAAAATCGGCATCTAGCAGCTTCATTGCTTCATATCGCCATGTCCTTAGCGCAGCACACATGATGCTGTCGGCTTTCCTCTGCACTCTTTCCTTGTCAGCTTCTAGGATAGCGTACTTATCCCACAGCTTGTCGAACAGGACCTTTTTCTAGGCGTCGGTCATTTTCTTGAAGTCCCAGCATGTGATCCTGACATGCTCAAGGACAATGCACCCGTAGGTGTTGCTGAACGACCTCGCAGCCTTCTCAGGACTTGCAGGAACACCTGTTACGCTGACTCGAGTGACGATAAATGTCTCGTTCGTCAGCTGGTTGCCACCTCTAGGGTTGTACCATCTCTTCGACTTCGATGGTGTTGCTGACGATGGCTCTGGCGCCTCCTGTTCTTCCGATCCTGGCTTGCTAGACCGAGAATCGTCCGATGAGCTAGACGCACTCTCTTCATCTCGTGCCGTGGGAGGTGCAGGTGCTGAAGGTACATTCTCCGGCTCGACGGTAGGTTCACTGGCCGGCTCGGGGGCTGTTTGATCAGCTAGGGGCGGGGCCGCCACGTCTAGGGGCACCGCCCTGCCATCTTCTACGCGAGCTAGATCCTGGGTTGGCGACGAGTCCATTTCCGATTAAGAAACTTAAAAAATGAAAACCATGTATCAGAAGAAGTAACTACAAAAGTAGTTATGGAGCCATTAGACCATATACAAATAAAATGAATTTGATTTTTCTTCCAATATACAATAGGTGCTACTGAGACAAAGATACTACATATCAATGAAAGACACGGAGTCAAATGGGAGAAAGATAAAAAATTCTGGAACTACATATCAATGAAAGACACGGAGTCAAACGGGAGAAAGATAGAAAATTCTGGCACATTCATCCGCTCATGGGTTTGGTGATAACATGTTATTCATCTTTTTTATTTAATGTAAAAATATGATACTTACATACTTTGCTTTATAGATTGTCAATTTGAAACAGTGTTTCTCGAAAAGAGAGTGTTCTCCTCTCCTTCATTAATAAAAAGTTGAGGGAGAAAAAAGCTGTCTTCTCTTCTCTCCAAAAAAGATACATGCTTTCTAGTTACGACTAAACCTCCATCAATTTATTTACCCTGAGGATCCTAATAATAGTATCTTAGTAGTAATAAGACATTTTTTGTGTGACTCAATACATCGCCTTGGTAGAGCATAGAGCGTTCCATGGCAGTCTTCATCTGATAAAATCAATAGAAGCTTATCTCATCTATCTCGTCTCTCATGGAAAGTTCTTCACCTTGTCTACCGAACCATGACCACCCTAAGCGGCAAAAGCAGAAATGTCACAAGGAACTCATGCAAGGAAACGAGAAGAGAAAGCAAATCACGTTAATTTGCTACTTCAATTGCTTGGCTTGGTTGCATGCATCTTTCATCCAACCATCCATATATAGATAACAACATGCAATGATCTAGCTAGTATTTGTAGAAATTGAAGCAGAATCAGTTGAAGCAGCATAAATTGAATATAGAGACATAAAAGTGAAGCAGATCGACACGTGAACATGACACACGTCCAAACCTGCATGGCTCCTCCGCCCTATAAAACCGCACCACCATTTGCCTCCTTACTCACCCCAACCACACCCATCACATTATCCATCCATCCAGTTGCTACAACTACACAACGCTGCGAGCACAGCACAAGCTACAAGCGGGTAGCAATGCCGAGGCATCGCCTCTCTCCTGGTCGCCTTCTCCTCGCCGTGCTCCTCATCGAGGTAATGGCAGCCTCTGCCTTCCACCAAGCGGCCGCCGCTAGCCGAGGCCTTGCTGCCGTCAAGAAGCTACCGGAGCCAAAACCAAAGCCGGAGCCTAAACCAGAGCCAATGCCCAAACCCATGCCACACCCCGAGCCAAAGCCGAAACCGGAGGATTTGCTGCTCACCGGAGGAGTCATCGTCGGCGGCGGGGGGTACTCGAGCGCGTTGGCGGGGACTCGGGCGGCGGCGGGGTGTACTCGGGCACGACGGCGCGGACTCGGGCGCGGCGGCGGGAACTCAGGCGGCGGGGAGGACTCCGGCGGCGGCGGGGACTCGGCCGGCGGACGGGGGCTCGGGCGCGACGAGGACTCGGGCGGCAGACGGGGGCTCGGGTGGTGGCGCGGCGGCCTGGCGGTGGGGTCTAGGGTTCGTGGCTGGTTCAAAAACGAACTGCGAGGACGGGCCAAATTTCGCGAAGTCCCCGTTATACCTCCACTGACGGGCGATTACAATTGCCCGTCAGTGGAAGTACTTCCACTGACAGGCGTAGACAAGGTGCCCATCAATGAAACTCAGCTCGAAGCACTGGGCGCTGGTGCACTTCCACTGACGGGCGACAAAAAGGTGCCCGTCAGTGGAACTCGGCCGCCGCAGGTCGCTGAAGTACTTTCACTGACGAGCGTCTAAAAGGTGCCCGTCAGTGAAACTCGGCTCGAAGCACTGGGCGCTGGTGCACTTCCACTGACGGGCGACAAAAAGGTGCCTATTAGTGGAGCTGTTTTAGGGTTTGATGTTGGTTTGCCTGATTTCCAGGTTTGCGGAGTTTTGCGGAGTGAAAATAGAGGCTGATTTTAGGGTTTGCAGAGTGGATTTACGGGCTGATTTTAGGGTTTGCAGACTGGACTTAGAGCATACATGCAACACGTGCCTAGCTATTTCACCAAGTCCCGAACATATATAATTAACCAAACATATATAATTAACCATTCAATTCATCAAAATGATATTATTACACATCGAGGTTCGTTCTGAATTGATCGGAAAGCTATGTTTCGTCGTCTTCGACACGCTTCTCAATAGTACTTCTGATCTTCTTGCTGGTATACGTCAGTCCTTCGCCGTGACTGCGTCTTATGTAGGGGCACCATCCTGAGTACCTTTGCACCTTTTGCTCGTTTGATCATCAACATCTTCTTCTTCTGTGTCCGGATCGTCGAATAGGTCATAGTCCTCTTCGTTAACTACACCATCGACTCCGACAATACTCCTTTTCCCTTTCCTCACGATAACGCGCTTCTTATTCTTTGGGTCTGTTATGTAGAAGACTTGGACGAGTTGTTTGGCTAATACCCATGGCTCATTTTTGGGACTGATTGATTTGACTTGTCGTGATTCCATAGGGATCGGTGGAGGTATAACCATGGTACTGGTGTTCATATCTTCGATTCTGACATCTTTCACCCATCTGACACGAAACATGGGGATCTTGGTCACGGTGTAGTCAAGTTCCCAGATCTCTTCGATCACGCCGTAGTACCTACACTTCTTGCCATGATGACTAGTTCTAGACTTCTGCGTTACACCGCAGTTCTGGTACGTACTGCGCCAGTCTTGAGCCTCGGTGTAGAATGTGTATCCATTGATATCATACGATTGCCACGTCATGACTTTGCTATCGGGTTCTTGTGACAACATTCGGACGGTTTCTTCTTCTCCATTTGACGGCTCCCTTTCATACTAGTAGTCCTTTAGCTACCCGGAGAACTTTGCGTTATGCTTTTTCGTGAGCACAACTATGCCCTTTTTCGGATTCGCTTCGTGTAACTGTTTCATGTGGATCTGAATATAAGGCCGTACCACAACCAAGTGTTGCAACACCACGAAATGTGCTCTGTTGTAGTCATCTGATCTTTTTGGTCGATACACATGTAAATTTTTATGCCCGATCGCACATTTACCGTCGAGCCTGCCTGTGTGCCGCGAAACTGGAACACCTATAGGTTTTTGATCACGCATGTAATCCGTGCATACTCGACGCCCTCTTCGGTAGCATAGCCTTGGATGATGCTACCTTCCGGATGCGCTCAGTTATGAACGTAGCGCTTGATAACCCCGTTGTACCTTTCAAACGGGTACATGTTGTGCAAAAACACGGGACCAAGGTCCAGTATCTCCGGGACGATATGGATCATGAGATGTACCATGACATCGAAGAATGCTGGAGGGAAATACATCTCAAGTTCACATAGTATGACAGTGATCTCGGCCTTCAGTTTCAGGCAGCGTTGCATCATGATTGACTTCTGACAGATAGTGTTGAAGAAGTTACAAAGGTCCGTGATCGTCTTGCGGACACCTGGCTCCATGATACCTCTAATTGCGACAGTCAGTATCTGTGTGCTCATCACGTGGCAGTCATGAGACTTCATGCCAATCAGTCGGTGAGTCTTCATGTCAACAAGTTTTCGGATGTTTGCGGAGTAACCTGAAGAAACTTTGACACCATAGAGACATTCACAAAGGCTATGGAGCTCGTCTCTACTCAGAGTGTAGCAAGCAGTCAGACAGCTGGTCTTGACTCTGATACCATTCTTCCCCGTCTTGGTCATTTCTCTGGTTGCCCACAGCTCATGTCTTATATTCATGTGTTGCAGGTCTGCTCATGCCTTCGGTCCATCTTTTGTCTTGTCCGGAATGTTGAGCAAGAGACCAAGCAAGCTGTCGCAGACAATTTTTTCGACATGCATTACATCAATGGTGTGACATGTGTCTAGGTGAGGCCAGTAAGGCAATTCCCAAAAAACAGATTTCCTTTTCCAGACGCCCTTTACCGACAGTTGTTTCTTTCTTTTCCAGGCTCAATTTCGTCCATTTCATTCAAGAGATCATAGATTTCTTGTCCGGTCTTCTCGCGAGGCTTTGGATGGATTTCTTTTGTTCCATCGAACCTTTCCGTGTCCCCTCTCCATAGGTCATTCATGGTGAGCCACCTTCGGTGGCCCATGAACACGATTTTTCTAGAGCCCTCTAAGAAAACACTTGTGGTTTCTTCCATGCACTTAACACATGCTTCGTATCCTTTGGTGCACTGACACGAGTTGTTCCCGTACGCAGGATAATCTTGCACCGTTGTGAACAATAGGCCTTTTAGAGTGAAGAACTCTTCTTTGTCCACGTCCCAGACTTGAGCCCTTTCTTCCCATAGCGTAGCTAGTTCGTCCTTCAGTAGTTGTTGATACACGTTAAGATCCATTCTAGGTTGTTTTGGCCCTTGAATAAGAATAGATAGGTGCATGCACTTCTGCTTCATGCACAACCATGGAGGGAGGTTATAGATCCAAAAAACAACGGATCATGTGCTGTGTCTGATGCTCATGTTGCCGAATGGATTTATTCCGTCCATACTCATACCAAACCTGATATTCCTCGGATCACTACCAAAATCTGGGTATTCGGTGTCGATTGCCCTCCACTAACAAGCATCAGCTAGGTGTCTCAACGCCCCGTCCTTTCTTCGCCCCTCTTCGTGCCAACGCATCAGCTTTGCCTCCTTCTTGTTACCGAATAAACGCTTCAAACGGAGGAGGACTGGAAGGTACCATACAACCTTTGCAGGGGCACCACTCGTCACTTCTTCCTCGTCATCGTCTTGGTTTCTGCCCCGCTTATATGGAGAGGAGAAGGGAGAGGATTGAGAGAGATCTAGCTAGATCTAGGGTTTAAATCTAGATGGAGGAGGGAGGGAGGATGGAGGGAGGAGGGGGAGGATGAGGAGGAGGAGAACAACCTGGCTGCCGCGCAGTGTTAGGAGGTGCCTGCAGCTGGCCGTGTGAGGCGCTCGAGCTCACCTGCCAGCTGCGGGCGCCTCAACTGTTATATGTGCATAATTATCACTGACGGGCAACACAAGGCGCCCGTCAGTGATAAGTGTGCACTTGAAGGCAGTCCTGGAGCAACCTTCCACTGACGGGCGACAATAGACCCGTCAGTGGAGATGCGATATTCATTGACGGGCGCAATATGCTCACCCGTCAGTGAAGATAGTCCGGCAGTGGAGATAGTCCGTTGGGCTATTCGTTCCCCTTTTACTGACGGGCGTATATTGTGCCCGTCAGTAGAAGTTTGCTAACTCGCATAGTGCATTAGTTTTACTGACGGGCGTGGGCTCGCCCGTCAGCGTTTCATCTAATCAGCGACGGGCCTTCTCGTGCCCGTCAGTGATGATCATGTAGTGCTAACCACCCCCTTCGTGCAATGGTGGAATTATTCAGACCAAAAGATCCTGCGAGCATGGCAAAGGTAATTGAAGCTGTGTCATACGAAGGAATAAGAACACGAATGCCAAGTCAGCATGCACAGACAAGCTCGAGACTACAGAGAAGCAAACCTACAGCCAGCTCACCCCTTCCCACATGTTGGTTTCCTCTAGATGGCGCTCCGGCCTGGCCTTCTTCCCTCAGATGCACTAGCGCGTCCCGGCCTTTTTGCTCTAGAGCGGCCTCCTTCTCTTAGAACCGCCGTCTTAAGCCACCTTTGCTGAACGCGCTGACCCGAACTACATGAGCTGAGCACACTGCCGTTCTGAGCGAGATTGTCCAGAAACTCTGGCGAGGTTTTTTTTATGAGTAAGGTTCGATTTTTTAGGGCAGCCTATATAAGCTACCACCCCTCCTGGATAGAGGTAAGCCTTTGTGTCCCAAATCCCGTGTTGCACTTTGGCTCTATTCTCTTGTGTTCTGTGAGAAACTTTTAAGGAGTTAAGAAGTTTGTGAAGATTGGAGTTTGCCTACCGCAAAGTGAAAAGCTACCAAGAAGAGAGGAAGGCTTCACATCAGCAAAACTCTTGAGGAAAGAGCACGATTCAACGTTGGGTTTGATCGTAAGATCAAGCTTCCTCAATGGATAAGTAGAGCATCGCCAAAGGCTTGAACTTCGACAACAAATCACCGAGTCACCTTTATTTGCAATCTTTCTTCCCATATTCTCCATATCTTGTGAGATTGCCAAGCTAACTTGTTTTCTTACTTCCGCATCTCTTTAGAAATTAGTATGCTTAGGGTGTTCTAGGTTTATTTGATAGAAAATTTTAGTTAGTCTATTTGCCCCCTTAAGACCATATCCTTGATAATTCAGCTCTCATACACCTTCTAATACTGCTTCTTGGCTTCATTTGACTCTATTGATGGTCTTGTTAACTTGATCTTGTGTCATGCAGATGCCACACAGGTCGGCTCATATAAGATTTATTATATCCCAAGACAAATGATAGAGCTTGCAAAGATATGTTCAAACGAGAAATGTACTTGCAGTCATATAGGCTCAAGGACGTGTCTAGGACACTCTTGTTATCTTAGCTAACTTCTGCGGACCCTCCGTAGGCATCCTCTCTAGGGTTTCTCCTTAATTTCATACATTCCTATTCTAATTCTTGTAAATATTTATCCTTTTATTAATAAATTCTTACATATATTTCTTTTTGTAGGCATCCTCTCTACGGGTTTCTCACGGGACGTCTTCTATAATTTTCTCTCAAAAATAAAAAGTTCTAAGCAATCATCTCTGATAAAGATGTCTTTGTCATAGATCCTTTGTGACAGACGGTTCGAAAAACTATCTTCAATGACATATGCACAGTAAGTGTACATGTACATGGCCAATCCTGCGATTGCGCGGGCATTTTGGGCTAGCTCCGTAAGTACAGGATCAGGGAATACAATTACCACAATCACAATTTTTGGTAATATCAAACGGCGACAATTATATGTCTTATTTCGATTTGATAGCTTGATCCCACTTCGAAGTGTATATGTGTATAAATAGCTGGCTAGTACAGACCTTTAGAGAGCAGTGAACAACAATTATGCTGAACTTTATTACTGCGCGTAGTCGCAGAAGCCGTAGTTGCACTTTTTGTTGCACTGATTGGTGCAGCTGCCGCAGTTCTTCTTGTCGGAGAGTAGATCGACGCACCGGCCGCCACAGCACATCCGGCCGTGCTTGCATGCCTTTTTGCAGCCGCCGCAGTGGTCGGCGCTGGCGACGGTGTCCACGCACTGGCCGCTGCAGCACGCCGGCCCGGGGCTCCCCGGCGCGAGGCAGACTTCGGCCGACTTCTTCGAGCAGTCGTACTGCGGCAGAGGCGTGTAGACAGCGCTTTTAACTAGCAGGAACCGGCTCCTCCTTGCCGGGAGCCCTAGACTGGCGCTCGCAGGAACAATAGCAGTGGCGGTGGCTAGCAGAGTAAGGAGAAGGAGGGTGACTTTCGCCATGGTGGACAGTAGGAGAAGTAATGGAAGTGTTTAGTTTACTGGCGGGTGTTTGTGTGGAGGGAATGTCCTTGAAAGATGCCTCTAATATAGAAGGTAGCATCGGAAAGAAGTCAACGGGGTTAGCTCTCTTGAGGGTGACTTTTGACAGAAATGTGACTTGAAAGCAAGGGGAACAAGACCATTTTGTTCGGAATTAATAAAATGGAAAAAGATGCAAGGTTTTAAGCACAACGTATAGAACGTAGATATCAGGGGTCGTTAATTGCAGGTTGAGTAAAGTTGGTAAGAACGAGGCAGCGATAACAGTTAAGAATGGCTGCAAACTTGTCGTAGCTAGATGGTAACAAAGTAAAGCTCCACAAAAGCAGGAACTGCGAGGCATATTTAATGCAAAGGACGCAAATGGCCAAAATAGAATGACGGCCGTTCTCACATGCTAGACGTGCTGCGTGGTCATCACAAGCTAATGACTTCAAAGGAGGTACATAACGATCAAAAGAAAGAACATGAAGTATGAGCCTAGGTCCCGCGTGGAACTAATGCAGAGGGCGGTGGCTTCCATGCTACAACCACAAATCGTGCGTGGGCATGTTCATCGATTTCTCCTCCTTTTTTTTAAACTTCAGAAGATTTTATTCATGAGAAGTAAAGTATTTAAGTGTGACAAAGTCCGCACCCAAGTTCTCAAGAAGCTACGCGACAGGGCAAAGCTTCTACAAATGCAAAGCTGCATGAGAAAATACAATTTTAGACTCTCATATGTGGAGAGTATTTTTTATTTTTTATTTTTGGCGCTAAAGTATCAGCTACTTTATTGATTTTTCCGGGAACCTCGTGAATTCCATAGGATGAGTATATATCTATGGATACATCGTACTTAGCTGAGATTCAAAAAGCAGACAGCTGTACAGGTGAAGGCGATACTATTACAGACTTAAACGTTGAGGTCATTCATCTGTTGTGTTTCCTTTATTTTATATGCAGATCACAAATGGCATCTCTTGGCACAAGTTCTTTCTAATACTCTTGCACAATCTGCATTGGGAATTTTTCATAAATTGTAGAAATTAGCGGGGGAGCCCGTGCAGTTTGCGTGCTAGATTTCATAATTACGTGAAGGCTTGTCTGTTTTTTAGATAATACATAAAAGCCTTTTTTAAAGGCGACTTTCATTATATACTTAATCTACACTGTTATAAGTTAGATCCGTTTAAACTAAGTTGTCATATCTGTTAACTTTCTATGAACCGACGTACATTTTTATAATCTGCTTCCACTAAAATAAATGGTATATATTTTTTTATTTTGCTCTCAATTAATCGGAGAATTTCTACAATTTCTAATTAATGTGTACACTATATGTTTGTTTTAGTGGAGTGCCATGCACAATTTATGTCTCTCCATTGTTGCTATTTTAAGGATTCTTAAAATATTTCTAGTAATTGATACATTTTTAATCTAATAGTCAGTGTACATATTATCTTTTTTCTCTAAAACTAATCTACACCGTTATAATTTGGTTTCAAGAAAATAATGGATGCATGTCTTTTTTCAAAGAAAAACTAACACACTGTTATAAGCTGAGCCATTAGAAATTAAGAAGTTAGAATTTCTCTATATTAAAGTTATAATTTCGAGATTCTTAGATTAATTAATATGGAATATGCATGTGTTCATATAATTTTGTTCCGTCCCTTCAGTCTCGCTTCTAGTTTTAGACGTATGTATGGATATGTTCGTACTGCATTAGTTACGTTATCCCTTCAGTAAAAAAGTTTAATAAACCACACTTTGCTTGCTTTCGTGTCACACTTGGAGTTCTAAATTAAAAAACCGTTGTTATACTTGGTTTTTACCATCGTTACTCTACGTGAACATCGGCCACCTAATTGTTATATCTTTGACGTGTACGAATATCTTGCATGGACATGTTGGCCACCCCATTTTTTCCGTGATTTGTGTAGGAATTTTTTCTTTTTTCTCATTAAAGTGAAATTTTTTATCCCTGAGAACGAAAGAGAAGTCTTAAACTCCACCGGTTGTTTATAGATATAAAGATATAGATGCAAGTGTAATTTTCAATCTAATGAAAGCTCGTGGACCAGGTGCTAAAAATCCTCGCTCGGCAAATCCTCAATTACAGCTAGAAAGTGGGTAAATCCTGTATAGCCATCTTGTGAGTGTAGATAATTGATTTTCTCGTATAAAAACTTACCCGAAATTGATCGGTTCGTTGCCGTTAGACAATCCCATACCATAGAGGTGTAAATTTCTGGGCATCAAAAAACCTCCGCAGTCTACCTTTCCGAAACCTTTCCCAGGAAATGGAGGGGATCCCCGCCTAACTCCTGGGAAAGCTCATCGAAGGTTTTCCTGCTGCTCCATTTGGACGAGACGTGGGAGAGAAAATTCTCTACCTTTCCGAAACAAATACTTGGGATGAAAACAATCACTCTCTCTCTCAACTACGGGCGCTCACATAGCGTGCTCTCTGCTGTACCCTCGCTACCGGCATGCTAATCTAGGCCCGCCTGCGTGCCTTTTCTCTTGCCTGAGTATGATGGTTGCTCGACGTCCTCTTCTACCATCTCAGCTCCACCAGTCACTCCCCGGTCATCCCCTTCCACCGGTGGAACAAGCTGGTCTCGCTGCGGCTGAGCAGAGGGAGGCCAATGCAGGCGGCGACTACTAGATGGATTATGTGGTGAGGATGGCCATGGCACGATCCTGATCTGCTAGCTAGGCCGCCAAGCTGATCGAGTACCTCGCCATGGCAATCGAGCGTCTCGCCGTGCTAATCGGACGTCTTACAAATAGGGAAGGGTGCTGCAACAGCTATTTGTTTATGAGTTTTTTTTCCTTGTTTTATTGCTGTAGTGGAGGAAGTATTCTCTTCAGCCAAAGGATAATGCCAATTTTCCACCTGGTTTCTATTTAGCCAAGAAAATTTCATCCTGGACGCCTCTTCCCTTGGAATACCTCCCCTAGTGTCCAAACAAAGCCTAAAAGTGATGTTTGGGCTCTTAACCGGAGAACGTGCGGTGGCCCTTGAGGAGGAAGAGAAGAGCACAAACAATACAATATATCGTGTGCTCCTCGACGCAGCAACGCAGTGAGCGGTGAGGGCGTTGTAGCCATGTAACAGATGACCACTCCTCGACACAGCGGGCAACCTAGCAGCCATTGAGATCTCCTCGCACACACAGGCTGGAACAATGCAATGGCGCACGTGAGGAGCCTGGTGATAGGCAACGAGCCATCAGCCAATACAACGTTTGGGGCCCGAAACCTGGATAGTGCCAGTAGTCGAAAACTCGGGCGCGCAGCTGCACCGCGCGGACTTCATGAGCGCGTCAGTTACATCCTCGACCGCTATGATAGTATGGCGTTGTCCGCAGTGCCCAACGCATGTGCCGAGCTCACCGCTGTCGGGCTGCCCGCACCTGCTAGTCGCATCCATCGTCGTCCAGAAGAACAAATCCGCTTTCGTGAAGACCCATTACCGCACTCCCCTTTGTTGCACCTTGCTTCCCGTCTTTTGTCACCTCCCTCCCAGTCGGGAGGACTAGATCTGTTGAATAGGACTACGGCTGCCATGCCCAAGGAGCTCGGCTTCGGTCGCTGTTAGGCGAGGTGTTAGCCAACATCGAATGGAGTAGCTCCAATGTTGGCACAGTCACACCGTTGCTCTCACCCCCCTCTCTCGTGGAGAGGGAGACTCTCGATTTTTCTCGAACAATAAAACCGATGTGGGGGCGGTGTTTTTCTTTCCGGATGTTAAAGGGTAAATGGGTTGTTAAGAGGCCTTATTTCAAAAGAAAACCGGAAATCCAATGGCCTCTTTATAGGTCCAGGAAGATTAATTTACACGCCTGTACATTACATTGGTTTTGGGTTTAAGGGATGTATAATTTGTGAATGATTATGTGGGGGCCCTGCACGGACGATTCTGACAGCGCTCGAAATGACCCCCTTCCCCCTGTCGTTTTGGTTAAGCTGCCGCCCCCTTCTTCCATTTCAAGATTTATCAAAAAACAAACAAGTGGAAATACAGACCCCAACTGAAAAAATCAAAATGTTTTAACCTAAACATCACCTTGCTTTCAATCATGTTCATCAAGATTTCAATCCAAACCTACAACTTCTCACCGAAATGAGTTTTCAACCTCAACTACTAAAATCGGCCTACAAAATCAACCAATGCAAAAAGCTTTCAACTACTTGATCCACAGGTTCTCACTGGTTGGACCAGAGCTTTCTACCAAAAAATCAAATTGGAGCTCAAATTCGACCTCGGATCCATGCTTACAACCTCCTCATACATCAACTATTGAATTCTTCCATTTCAACATTCTACCTGAAAAACCCTAAAAAATCGGGGAGGAAAATCTAGTTCCTGCGCTCTCTACCTTCTCCTCCCCCGTTGGTGGTGGTGCTCGTGGAGAGTCAAGACGGCGACGGGGGAGCGTCAGCAGTATGAGGCGGTGACTAGGCATGCAGCAGCATGCCCCGGCATCTATGTGTGATGCGGGTGGTGGTGGGGAGGGGGGAGCTGCGGGTGCACCGAGCAAGGAGGAAACAGTCTTGGTTGGCTAGAGGAGAGGACGGCGGTTGCCTCGTCGGTTGAAGCAGAGAGAAAATCTGGTGACGGCAATATTAGTGGAGGAGTAGAGAGTGAAACGGAAACGATGTAAACGATAAGGAGAGAGAGAGCCTGTGAAGAAAAGTGAAAGATAAAGTCACAGGTGGATCCTATCATAAAATGGGATGCACCATTGCTATGGTCACCTGAAAACTATAGTTTTCGTCGGGTTTAATACCAAGCTCTCAAGTTCAGTCTCCAGCAGTTTGCTGACCACGAGAAATGCTCCATCTAGATTCGGTCGCAGGTGAACATGGACTAGAGCGGGAGATGAACAACACGACAAGGCCAGACTTGGAAGGAAATAAAAACACGGGGTGAATTTATCAAACACATTTTAAATTCAAGGACTAAACAGAGCTGGGCATTGCAAGCAGAGGTACGTTTACTGTTTGTGGGACCAAAATGTCAGCCGACTCTAAATCATATTAAGAAACACTTGTTTTGTTCATGACAACTAATTCACGAAGCTGCACTGGCTATTCAGGTTCTCCACACAAACAAAAAAGAGGTGAGTGTCGTCATGTGTGTTGGGACGGGGTTGTCGGAACATTCTCCCGATCAAGCATCATGCGTCCTTTTATATTGCTCCCTACCATCGCCCTCTAGACTCTAATTTACCAGCCATCTTGACTTGGTTGTTGAGGGCCTCAGTGTCGGCGCTGCCGCGCTACTGACAGTAACCCAATCCTCCTCCCGAGTAAAGCTATATCACCTAGGGTGTCCTGATTTCACAAAGAGAACACAATACTAATTTGGGAGACCCGATGATTCGGATACACTGGAGAATGATGGTATGCCTTAGCAATCACTAAACCAACTTCAGAGAGCTATTGACCTTGTCAGAAGCATGGTCAACCTAAACATGAGTTCAACTCTTTGAAGCAATCAGAAAACAACCAAGAAAAAGATAAAAAAAGCATGAAATTGCAAATAAGATTGAAGTACTCAATGATAAAGATAAGGTTCCGGATAGAAGATTTTACAGTCTGTTGTTCGACATGACTAACGTCGCAATATTGTAGCAATATGGCTAAAATATGACTAAACAAAAACTTGAGCTTCTACGCTATGACTAAGGGGGTATTTATAGAAGGAAAAACACGAGGTGGGGGGCGTCAAATCCTAGATGAATTCAGACATCTCTCTCTTCTAGCCAGACCGACCCTTAGATTGACCCAAAATTGAGCTTCCCGTCACTCCTAGATGGTGGACTCAAAGGACCACAAAGGCTGGGCCAAAAAGATAAGTAGGTAGACTCCAAAATATAATAAAGTATTTATTCTCCTTGTTCCTGACTGAAGCTTGATTTGATCTTCCATTACATTTTTTCGTCAGCATCACTATGCCGTCATGGTGGCTTCAAGGTCTTAAACTCATCACTTGAAGTGCCTCTTGCTCCTAAGAGATTGAACTTGAATGCTCTCGTCCTGTTGCTAGATCCTCTGGTTCTTTGCAGCTTGTCATTAAAAGAAGTTGCACCTATGAAAATAATGTCCTTATCATCCGGTGGTTGTGTTATCTTTTGTGCGGTGTTCTTGTTACTTTAAGCTCGTTGCGTAGCTAGCGCATTTGTGTGCAGCTTGATTTGTTATTATCCGGTGGTTGTGTTATCTTTTGTGCGGTGTTCTTGTTACTTCAAGCTCGTTGGGTAGCTAGCGCATTTGTGTGCAGCTTGATTTGTTAAATATTAAAATCATTTTTTAACATTAATCCTTGTATACAATGTTTGTGCTGGATTTGTAAATTGTTCAGGTTTTGGAGGTGAACAACTGAGAAGTTTCGACCCAAATTATATATGGACAGGAAGTAACTAAATTATAAATTTTGATTGGAAAGAAGATCAATATTAGAAAGAAAGACGCCTCATGAATTTTCTATTTTGCTGGCAAATTGTTGAAGGCTAACGAAGGTAGTTGCATATAGCTGGTTTTCAAATTCAACTACAAGTGCTCGTGCTAATTATGCCTTGATTTGACATTGTGATAATTATGACAATCCCAAAAGTGATATTCATATTTAAATATACCTCACGTATTTTCGCTTTTGCTGGCGAATCATTGAATGCTGACGAAGGGAGTGGCATTTAACAAATTTCTAATTTTAACTTCATGTACTCGTTCCGATTATGGCTCTGTTTAGTATTACGATGGATCATAACAACTCAGTCTGATTAAGCCTCACCTTCTCCCTTTTATTTGTATTTTCTTCTTCTATCTTTTCCTTCTCCTGCTCACTTTGCCCCCTACCTGCCGCCGAAAAAGCCACCGGAGTTGATTGATCTCTCCGTCGTAGGAGCTCTAGACCATCTCCTCGACACCGCACCTCTTTTCCGTCCTTTGGTGAAGCCACTACCAGCCAGTAGGCCGCAAGGCATCGAGCCCTAAGCCTAGCGGTGGAGATCGAAGCGGGAGGAGAATACCGTTTGTAATGTGGTTAGATCAAGCAACCTTTCTCTTTGATTGAGTCCTCAATGGTGCTTGGGTTTGAGGGTAGCGGCCTCTCAGTTCGCTCGTTCTTCCTCTCGGTTGGATCTAGTGCTTCTTGTATTGTTAAATTGTACTATTTTGGCTTGGACTGTGATTATAGCACACATAGATTGGGATGTTTTCTTTTGTGGTAGTTGAAAATTTCTGAGACCATCTTGCATGCTAAATTGTAATTTCTACGTCTCTTCCACACTTGTGTATATACAGATCGACAATGTTTGATCCAATACAAAATTGACATTTGATTCTTTTATTTGGATTTTATTATTGTGTCACAATTTTAGTAGTATTTTTTTATGTGTGCTTGTGTTTTTAAGAAATGAAAACAGTAACCAGATAAAAGAAAAAATAATTTTTTTCATTAGAATAAACAATCGAGTAGAATGCTTACTGTAATTTCTCTTTTTTTTTAAGAAATTGTTCAATTACAATAAATAATCTGCAAAAATAACCAAGCACTTGACTAAAACTTTCAATATTATGGTGGTGTCCTTACTACCGTATACAGAAGGTAACTAAATCCAAATCCAGCTCAGATACAGGCAACCAAATACACTTTGGTTGATCTCAGCACTACTACAGAAAAGGTGATCACTGACCGTACCACTGACAGGCGGTCAGTGGTGATAAAGTACCAGCGACGGGCAGATTTAGACGCCTGTCAATGGCGACGACAATAAGTCACTACTGGCGACTGCAGTTTAGCCGCCCGTTAGTGGTCACTTATTTGTGGTGACGATAATTAGTCACCATTGACTTGTGCCCTTTAGCAGCTTGTCAGTGGTGACTTATTGTCCCAGCCAGTAAAACCAACTTTGCTGGATAGCCTCAGGATTTGCTAACCATGCCCTCTGAAAAACCCAGCCACACAAGCACAATATATATATCATTCACACAGATATATCTATCCAGATCAGAATTTGAGGAAAGAAAGATAAGAACGAGAGAAATTTCTTTAAAGAGGGGGTAGGAAAATATGTATTATATGTCTTGAACAGATTAATTATACACATATATAAACAAACCAAACATAGTAATCTATTTGTATAATAGAGAAGCTACAAAGACAATGTATATGTTATATCTAGCTGGGGCTTAATTATCAGATTTACATGTCTAGAAGCAAGCTAAAAAGACAAGAGGAGCAAGCAGTGTAAACTTTCCTTATCAAAATTTACATGTCTAGGAGAAAATCTAGACTTTAGATAATACAACATTGTAGAATAGGATAAAACAACCTAATCATGCTAGTATAATAAAACAAATAAACTAAAGATTAAACCTAAGCATCGGACTTGGGAACGATGGGGGTGGCTCACCGAGGGGGGAAGGTGGTGCAGTGGCGATGGGGTAGTGATCTAGAAGGGGGAGGGGCCAACTCCTCCAACCGCAGCGGTGGCATCGGGCGCGATGGCTCCTCTTCTACCTATAGTGGCGACGACATTGGGCATGGTGCCTTCTCCATGCAGTGATGGAGGCTTTGGGTGTGGCGACAGTGACATCAGGCGTGGTGGCTCCATGTGACAGCGGCGGCGGCTTTGGCCGTGAAGGCAACGACGTCGTGTGGGGCGAGGTTGTGGAGGCATGGGGACGGCGAGAAGAGGCGAGCATCAGGGAGGCATGCGGTGGTGGTAAGGATAGCGGTGCAGTGCGTGAGAGAGAGAGAGTTTGACTCTGAGAAGTGGGAAAAATCCTAAGTCACGTGACACTTATCTCACACAAAGGCTCATCTCAGACGGGTATTTCAATTGAACTGTCAGTCACGTGAAGCCACATCATTGGTGGGTAAAAAATTGACCCATCAGTGCTGACTAGTCACATCACGGACGGGTAATAAATTTAGCCATCAGTGGTGGCCCCATCGCTTCATCTTCATAGAGTTGGTCTATTTCCTACGTAGAGTAACTTCGTCTTCAATGAATCTTTTTGTTCCCCACGCATCGCAGCTACTTTAAAATTCAATTCCTCTTGCATCTTCGTTGCTCCAAGCCAATCGCGCCACCACCACCATGGACTTGCCGCTTAGCAGGCCGTCCAACTATTCCTCCGGTAAGGATGAGCCAAATATGGTGGTCTCCTCCAATATCAGGGATTTTGTAAATGAAGTTTGCAATTTGAATGAAGTGAAGTTTGCTGTGCGTCCTGTCTCATGAACACCATCTGACTCATCTATGGTGGGGAATTCCTGATCGGTCACCACTGGTGGGTCAAATGTATTTTATGTCCATCACTGGCTCGAGCAAAAATTGAACCATCTGTCATGTGAAGACATCACTTGTCAGCTGCAACCTACTCGGAGACTCCTCCGACTAGTTACAACCTACTCAGGATCGTGGATATAACCTACTCGAGTGGCTAGTAAACACTCTATGTGAGAGGGACTTTTGTGCAGCTCAACGCTCCGCTACTTTTCTCGTCTCATTCACCTCTTATTTAAAGGGAAACAACAATTAACCGCCATGCTAAACTTGCGCCATCATCCTGTGTGACTCGCGCCATCCCACGAGTGTGGATCGAACATTCGGTTAGCAGGACGTGCCCCTAGACGTGGTCATACACGTCTTGAGCTCCTACATGCACGGCCGCACAAGTCATGCCGTGTGCACTACTGCTACGGAAACAAAATTTGAGAAAACACAAATGATACATGTGCACAAAGTTTACTAACATTATTCCCCCCTAAACCTTTGTGCACTTACTTGACTTCGATCATTCCGATGCGCATGCGAAGCTCCTGAAACCTGACACGCCCAAGTGCTTTTGTGAGTATGTCGGCGAGCTAGCCATTTGTGTTGATGAACTTGACTTCAATCTTCCCGTTCTAGACGCACTCCCAAATGAAGTGAAATCTCGTATCAATGTGCTTGATGTGGTCGTGGTGGACAGGATTCTTGCTGAGGGAGATCGCTGATTTGTTGTCCACTTTGAGCACAACACTTCTGACCTCTTCGTTCTTCAGCTCGCCGAGAAGTCGTGCCAGCCAAACACCCTGGCATGCCGCCATCGTTGCGGCGATATACTCTACCTCGTACGAGGAGAGTGCAACCACCTTCTGCTTCTATGATTGCCAACTCACCAGGCTACGGCTGAAGAAGTAGAGTACGCCGGTGGTGCTCTTGCGGGTATCGATGTCGCTCGCCATACCACTGTCGCTGTAGCCCATAAGGCATGGTTCCTCTGACTTCCTCACGTACCAGCAGCCAAAGCGTAGTGTGCCGGCGATGTACCGGAGGATGTGCTTGACAGTGGCAAGATGCTCAGTGGTCGGTGCCTCCATAAAGCGGCTTACATAGCCTATAGCATACGTGATGTCAGGCCGCATGTGTACCAGGTACCGTAGACTTTTGACAAGGCTGTGATACGCTGTGGCATCCGTCAGTGGCACCGTGCTTGTCTTGCTAAGCTTGAATCGTGGTTCCATGGGAGCGTGGCAAGGATTGCACCCCATCATGCCACCTTTCTCAAGTATCTTCGCCGCGTACGCCGCTTGGTTCAGCGTGATGCTGTTCTCGTCTTGGCTTACCTCGATGCCAAGGTAGAAAATAAGCAAGCCCAAGTCGCTCATCTTGAACTGCGCCTTCATGTCTTCCTTGAATGTGCTGACCTCCCATGGGTCAGCACCCGTGATCACCAGGTCATCGACGTAGACACCTACGAGAAGGCATATCGAGTCATTGCCACGCGAGTACACCGCATGCTCCTACTATCTCCGATGAAAGCCGAGTGCAGTGAGACACTTGTCGAGCTTGGCATTCCAAGCACGCGGGGCTTGTCGTAGACCGTAGAGGGCCTTGTCGAGCCTGTACACCTTTTGTTCTTCACCGTCGATAACAAATCTAAGTGGTTGTGCAACGTAAACTTCCTCCTCAAGTTCTCCATTAAGGAAGGCCAACTTCACGTCCATGTGGTGCACGAGCCAGCCCTCATGCGCAGCGTGAGCTACGAGTACCCAGACGGACTCAAGGCGTGCCACGGGTGTGAACACTTCCTCGAAGTCCACCCCTTGCCGTTGAACGTACCCTTTTGCCACCAGTCGTGCTTTATGCTTGATGGTGTTCCTCTATGCATCCTTCTTCACCTTGAACACCCACTTTAGACCAATCGGGCGATGGTCGGGTGGGAGATCAACAAGGTGCCAGGTGCCGTTCTCTTCGATGGATGTCATCTCCTTGAGCATCGCCTTGCGCCAACACTTCTCCTACTCTGCCTCCCCGAACGTGGCTAGTTTGTCACCAACTGAGAGCAGGAGATCTTTCGAGTCGAGCTTGAGCTCGACTGGCACATTCGTGTCATAAATGCTCGACAAGGTTCTACAGTGCTTCGTTGGCATGTCCAACAAGGTTGTTGTTGGCACGTCCGACAAGGTTGTCGTAGGCATCTCCGACAAGGTTGTCGTTGGCACATCCATCATGGTCTTGTCGGGCGTTGCTCTGGCAGCTTCAGAAGTCGATGCACGCCGCACCGGACTCGGGGTATGCTCCGAGTTGGCGCGTGGTGTCAATGCGTCACCCCCGACTTCTTTGTCTTGCATGGTGTACACTGCATATTCAACAGTGAATATGTCACCAGAGCTACTCATACGTGGGTCGCCATGTGCTTCCTAGTCCCATTATGCCGCCTCGTCGAACACCACATCTCGGGAGACGTGGACGCAGTCGCTGACCGGATCGTATAGGCGGTATGCCTTAAATCTCGGCTCATACCCAATGAAGACCATACATGTGCTCTTGTCGTGGAGCTTCTTCAGGTTGGGCTTCACCACCTTCTCGTGTGCTACGCACTTGAAGGTGTGCAAGAAGTGCACTAGTGGTCGTTCACCATGCCAGGCTTCATATAATGTCATGCCCTCGATGCTGTGAGTCGGGGCACGGTTGAGGATGAAGATGGCGGTAGTCACTGCCTCTCCCCAGAATCTCCCGGGCATGTTCTTTGCCTTCATCATGCTGCACGCCATGGAGACGATCGTTTGATTCCGTCGTTCGACGATGCCATTCTGTTGCAGCGAGTAGGGCACCATCAGTTGTCGTTCAACGCGTGGTTAGAGAAGTATGCTCCGAGTTTTGTAGTCGTGAACTTGCCACCACGATCGGTACGTAGCGCACGCAACTTGTGTCTCTTCTCAACCTCAACACCAGCCTGGAACCGCTTGAGTGCTGTGGATGCCTCGTCCTTTCTCGAGAGAAGGACAAGCCACATGTAGCGGCTGTAGTTGTCCACGAGTAGCAGGAAGTAGCATTTTCCTGCGGGCATAGATGGCATAATTGGCCCGCAGAGGTCTCCGTGCACCAGGTCAAGGATGTCCTTCGCCCAACTCCTGCCTTGCACCGGGAAGGAGCTCCATTTCTGCTTCTCGACAAGGCAGCTCTCACACACTTGATCAACTTGATCCATGCATGGGAGACCGTGAACCATACCTTATCAGGCCAACTTGCGCAGCGAGTAGAAGTTGAGGTGGCCGTACCTTGCGTGCCACCGCCACGAGTTGTTGTCATAGCGTGCCGACATGCACACCGGCTGTGCAATGGTGAGGTTGAGCATGTAGAGCCAGTTGCTGGTCTGCTTGACCCTGGCGACAAGTTGTCATTGTTGATCGCGCAGGGTGAGGATGCCGTCCTCGATCACCGTCTGGCACCATTCTCGTCAAGTTGGCCCAGACTCACAATGTGACTTCGTAGTCGGGGTATGTAATACACCCTCGTGAGCATTCGGTGCTCACCGTTGTGGCATGTGAAGATGACTGTGCCTCGCCCACAGAGCATTGCTTGTTGTCGTCGTCGATGATGGAGACGTGAGCCATCAACAGCATAGGCTCGTCGTCACCGACCTTGGCGAGGTTGGCACGCTCCCTGCACTCCTTCCGAGGAGTGTGACAGTCGCGGGAGAAATGCCCTATTTTGTTGCAATTATAGCATTTTACCTTGGTCAGGTCGCGCGATCCACTCGTTGTCATGTGTCCCTGCGACCGCGGCGCATCTCGTCGCTGATTGTCGTTGGCTCTGCTCCCGCCTGAGCCTTGCTCGTGCTGTCGTAAGCACACCATCCTCTCCTCCTCGGTGAGGAGTAATCAACCTCCTAGCATCATCTCGTCGTTGAGGCCATAGCGTTCCTCGGCTGCACGCAGGCGGCCGGTGAGGTCCTCAATCGACAGCGTGCACAGGTTGAGAAGCGTCTCGATGGACAGGGCGACCTGCCTGTACCGTGGGGGCACAACTCGGAGGAACTTCTTCACCACCCTCTCATTGTCAAGTGGTTCCCTGAGTGTGCGGAGGTTGTTCACAAGCGCCGTGATGCGCATGCTGAACGCGTCGACGGTCTCACCGTCCTTGAAGGAGATGCCTTCGAACTCCGTGCACAGTCGTTGCACCGTGGCCTCGCAAACACGATCGACGCCCATGCACATCACCTTGATCGTGTCCTAGGCCTCCTTTGTTGTCTGTTTGACAGCAATGCTCCCGACCATGTCGGGTGGCATGGCCCGCAGAATGGCGGCCAGTGCCATTTTGTCACCGCGGAACGTCACGTTGCTGTCGATGGCTTCCCAGAGACCCTGGGCCTCCAGGTTCACCTGCATCACAAGTGCCTACTCAATGTAGTTGGTAGCTGTCAGCATGGGGTAGACGACGGAGCCACTGCTATGGCATACAGCGTGCTCGGTCACAACCAGCTCGTGCCCACGACGAGCGTCACGCCTCGTCCGACTCCTTCCACGCTCACGTGGCGGAGAGATCGAGCCTCCATGAAGTGGTACTGAAGCCATGATCCTAGAGCTCTCAACGTGGCTTTGAGACCAAATGTCAGATGCAACCTACTCGGAGACTCCTCCGACTAGTTACAACCTACTCGGAGGCTGGATACAACCTACTCGGGATCGTGGATATAACCTACTCGAGTGGCTGGTAAACACTCTGCGTGAAAGGGACTTTTGTGCAGCTCAACATTCCACTACTTTTCTCATTTCATTCACCTCTTATTTAAAGGGAAACAACAATTAATCGCCATGCTAAACTTGCGCCATGATCCCATGTGACTCGCGCCATCCCACGAGTGTGGATCAAACGTTCAGTTAGCAGGACGTGCCCCTAGACGTGGTCATGCACTTCTCGAGCTCCTACATGCACGGCCGCACAAGTCACGCCGTGTGCACTACTACTACGAAAACAAAATGTGAAAAAACACAAAAGATACATGTGCACAAAGTTTACTAACATCACTGATGGTTAAAAAGTAGACCCGTTTGTGATAACCATCATAGACGGGTCATTTTGTGGTATCATCTTGTGACACAAACTTTAGCTGCATGGTGAAGTCACCACTGACGGGTAGTTTGGTAGCCCGTCAGTGGTGTCATATGGGGACCCAAACTTGAGCCACATGGTGAAGCCACCACTGACGGTTGACGAGCTGCATGTCAGAAGTCTGTAGTACATCTGCGGGTAGCGCTTTGCCCGCCAGTGGTGACCGATCAGGGATGACCTTTTCTGTAGTAGTGCAGCTCAACATCTCTTAATCTATATAAACCACCAAACAACATCTCAGCTTAGCATGTTTAAATATACACAGCCAACTAAACACAAGCTAGTTGCATCCACTCAACATGTCCAAAGCTAGCAAGTCTCAACAAATACATGTCAGAGTGATACAGACTACTGAAGACATCCTATGTTTCTTGTCCATGCATATATAAGCCAAAACAGTACTGCTAGAATTTTTAGTAGGGAAGTACCATAACATTCTATATGGATTGGTGCAGCAGCTTGATGCAATATTTTCCGTACATGCTTTTTCGGCGGCAATTATCTTTGTACACTAGTAACGTTGTACTGAACATGCATCATGAGTACCTCTCATAGGTAGTGGTAGGCATGAATCCGGTGAAGGAGTTTATGCCCAAAGGTGGCAGATCTTCACTACTATAGAACTGGTCATTCGAGACCCCTCATCACAGGCGGATAAGTAAAATATGTCTCTGTTATAGTAGATCACAGGCGGTTCGCAAAGAAGAATGCCTAAGTTAAGTTGAAGAGACGTGAACCGCCTGTGATGATAAGATATCACAGGTGGTTCTGTCAAAGAACCGCCTGCAATATGTAGACGACGTATCACAGGCGGTTCTCAGTAAGAACCGCCTATGATGTTGGCCTTATCACTGGCGGTTTTTGTTGAAACCCGCCTGTGATAAGGGGTCCATTTATTACAGTCTGCCAGACCGAGCTCCTTGTCTTCAATGTTCTGTTCTTACACACAGCAGTAGTGGTGGCGGAGCTCTTGTGATTTTTCACCTTGGAGATTGAATTGAGCCCAAAAGCTCTGGATTTAGAGAGGATATTGCATATCTCTTTCATACTGGTGATCTAAGGTTAGTGATTAGTTTAAAAGTTTGATTAATTTGCTAGATGTAATGTGATAAAGAGAGAGAATGTAGATCTAGCTATGTTATGAAAAATTTTATTTGGCTTTCTTGAATTTGAGGCATAAATTGGTTTCAATTAGTATATTGAGGATGTAGCTAGCTAATTTAGAGTGGCAAAATGATATATTTGAGTGGTTTAGATTTTATGAAAGAGAGATATGTTGGGGAACGTGCTACGCAAAACAAAAATTTACCGCGCACAATCCACCCCAAGATCACTATCGAGGTGCAGGCAACGAGATCATACCTTCGACGATCACGTCAATGCAGCGGAGAAGTTGACCGATGTCGATGAAATCCGCAGACTCCCGCAGCTAGGTTATACCTCCCAGCCGCGAGAGCGATCTCCTTGCGAATAGTTCGCCCAATCGAACGCTGAAGTATACGACGTCTCCGAGGTATCCACGCGTACCGGATCAGCGACACCGCAGTAATGTGTGGACCAGCACACAAGAACAGCGGAGATCTATGAGAAGGAGAAGCAGCAGCGCGCCGGCAGCTGTACTAGATCCAATCTAGAAGAGAGAGAAAAAGAAGGCTGTGGCCAATCTAAAGATGGCCAGCCTAGGGTTTAGGGCTGCTTCTGGGGCTGCCTGGATCCTCTTTGAGGTGCCCTGCCCCTCTATTTATAGGGGTTGGGGCAGCTCTCCCTAGGCAGGTGGAGTCCTACTCCAGCAGGGACACCCTGTTGGAGTTGGAGTCCAACTCCACTAAAACCTTCTAGAACCTTCTAGAATTTCTATAACCTTCCAGAACCTTCTAGAATTTCTAGAACCTTCTAGAACCTTCCAGAACCTTCTAGAACCTTCCAATACTTTCCGGAACACTTCCGGACATCACCGGAACCATCCGGGACCTCCCGGAACACTTTCGAGATCATCCGAAACACTTTCGGAACCCTTCTCTCTCGTTCTCCATAAATCGTAGCATTCCTAAATGTCGCTAAAACGTTAAGCGTGTGACCCTATAGGTTCGAGTATATGTGGACATGTCCGGGACACCTTCCGGTCAATAATCGTCAGCGGGATCTGGACACCCATAACGACTCCCACATATCATCGAAGATCTTTATCGAGCGAACCTTGTATTGTCGCATACAATTCCTTTTGCCTCACGATACGTTACACAACCCGAGGCGAGACTTTGACGGTATCCCTGTGATCAACTCCTTGATCACCATACCTAGTTATCCTCGTTACCGGTTTGTACTCTTTTCTCGTTTTCGTATTCCGATATCCCCGTGACTAACCTTTTAGTCACAATACCTGGCCAGGCGATGCTGGACACCGTAATACCGAGTGGGCCCAGAGTGTATCTCTCCATCGCCGGATGGGTGAATCCCAGTCTTGACATATCTAGAACCACGATATACTTTCTGGTGTACCTGGAAGTCACCTTTATAATTACCCAGTTACGGAGTAACGTTTGATGACCCCAAAGCAACCATCCGGTATCCGGGTCTATGATATTCTCATGGTCTAAGGACACAAGTAAACGTTAACACATCATGAGAAGATACTGACAACATATTGACGAAGTGATCTCGCAGTATCTCATAAGGGGTCTATCCAACACCATTGTTACCCTAACAATGTGTTCCCATTATTGCCGGCATCCTTGTTACATTAACAATGCCCACGATCAGGAAAACAAGATCATCAACAATACATGAGCTAGTCCAGAGGCCTGACTAGGGATCTGAATGGTGTTTATTATTCCACACATGCAATTAGGTTTTCCTCTGAATCTCATATTCAAGAACCAATGCAATTCTAGCATAGAACATAAACTTAATCATGAACATGAAAATAGAATAATAACAACTTTATTATTGCCTCTAGGGCATATTTCCAACAAGATATTTGTATATAGAGGGATTTGCCCTCGTACCACTAGCAATTTATTATTTTAGAATTGATTTATCTTGTCTCGTAAAAATATGTTGTAATTGTCGAAAGGTTGTATGAAATGAAATTTTAAGAATGTTTTGATATAGTAAAAACCCATGTATTAAAGGCATGATTAATTAAAATTTTGTTTATGTCGTAAATAAATGTGTAATTATTGGTAGGTCATATCTTCGTGAATGAAATCAAATATTGGCAATCATCATTCACATGTAGTAAAAACATTACCAACATAGTAATTGTTGGTCGTGAAATAAAAAGACTATTGGTAATTATTACTTACATGTAGTCAAAACCAAATAGTAACGATAATATTAACTTGCGGCAATACGCCATCAGAGTGGCACAACAGTAGCATTGCAGTGGTCCATATGTAACAAACTTAATTTACAAACTCGAAATATAACAGAAAGTCTTACAACATATTCTCAAAAGTACGGGGAATTTAAAACCGTTATTGTTTGGTTACAGCAAAAGTCTTAACTACACCTACCAACTCATACGACCTACTATTCTACTCGGTGGTGTTCTCGTCGCGGAACTCAACGTAGTAGTCGACACCTTCGTCCTCCTTCGTCGTCGCTTGCTCTTCGGGAACTTCATCGTCGACCTCGACGTAGACCACCTCCTCCTCCGTCGTCGGCTCACAGTCTACTCAAAGGAATTAGATAGAGGCATGAGTACAAAAGGTACTCAACAAGTCCAGGAATAGCAAAGAGGTATTTGATGCACTATCTACTGAGAACATCAATGCTCTCCAAAAACAATGCAATTTTGTAGGGTAAGAGAGTCAAGTTTTAGTTTAAGAACTAATGATCTCCTGTCTCACAAGCTGCTAGGATTCCCGATGAATCCCTTTCTTTCCGGGTTCGCAGTTCCAACCAGGAACATGGAGTGACTAATGATCAAAAGATGAGCGAAGAATGCATAGCCACTAATCTCTATGACTAGCCATTCTATCTTCTTAACAACTTTTATGGGTCCTCCAGGTGACTCCACCTGTAGATGCTTCTCTAAAGAGCTAGCTTCCCATGGTATCCCTCTCATGAATTCCTCAGAGATGAATGAATGCATTGCTCCGAAATCAAAAAGTACGGTACCAATACGATTTGAGATAGGTAGTGTACCTATCACCACATCGCTTGCTATTCCAACTTCTTCGGCGGTCACATGGTTCACCCTTCCATGAACCCTACCTCTGCCACAGACTTGAGTACCTCGTCCTCCTCGAACTGCTGCTCCTGGAGCTGGTGCTGCTGGTCTTGGTGCTTGAGGTCGTGGCTGTTGGACTTTTGGATTTGGGCAATCCCCGATTTTGTGTGTAGGTTGACCACAGCCATAGCAATTTCCTTTCTTCGGACACTGTGGTGCATAGTGACTTCCACCACAAGTGTAGCATGTACCTGGCGGTATCGGTGCTTGATTCGCCACTCCGGAAGGTATCCTTCCAGCCTGGTTCCTCTGAATATAAACCACTCATCGTGGCTTGTTTTGCTGATATTGCTGCCGCCTTGGCTCGAACTTCCTCTTCCGGTCCTCTTGCACCTTACGATAATCATTCTCCAGAGTGATAGCATGATCGACAAGATCTTGGAACTCTGTGATACGGACAAGCCTTAGTTGCATCAACAAGAATGGATGAAGTCCTTCCATAAACTTCTGCTATCTCTTGTTCTCCGTGTTCACATCATCTGGTGCATAACATGACAGTCGGTTGAATTCATGCACATATCGGGTAACCGACATGTTACCTTGCTCCAAATCCATGAATCATTCCTCTTCAGCGCCACTATACTAGAAGGCACATGAGCTTCACGAAACTTCGTCTTGAAAACATCCCATGTGATCATCCTTCCGGTTGGTTGGACTGCCTTGAGGTTAACCACCATGCCGCTACAGGTCCAGTGAGCTGGTGTGTGGCATAGCGAACTTTCTCTTCGTCGTTGCATCCGACAGTTTCCAACATCCTCTCGGTGTCGAGCAACCAATCTTCTGCATCCATCGGCTCAGCTGATGTGGCAAAGATCATTGGCCTGGTTTGTTGAAAATTGCCCAAACTAACACCGCCTCCGACTAGAGCTTGAGTATCGCGGGCTCGTCCTTCCATCCGATTAGCATTTCGGCGAAGAACTTGTTCTGATTTTCTTGAGCTTCGCGCCTTTCTCGCCTTTCTTCCTCTCTAGCCTTCTGATCTTCTTCCATCTAGCACATATTTTGCATGAAGGCTTCTTTAGTGCTGAACCTTGGTGGTGGTGGAGGTATACCGCTGCCTCCGCTTCCACTAGCTGCATCAGCTTTCGCCTTCTGCTCAGCTTCCATTCTGGCTTTCTCTTCTGCTTCCTTCTGAGGTTGCTCATCCATCAACCTAAGGGTTTCCTCACTTGGACTCACCATTCACCTATATTGTGATATGAAGCAAAGCTTAGTAATATAATCTTCAACGACATGTACTAAGCTTTTATCTTCGTAACACCACTAAACACTCATGCAAAAATTTGAAAAGATCCATAACTCCAATAAGGCACACAATTGCATAAAACGTGATAAACCTATGTGCTCTTTATCTACAATGTCCAGAACAAAAGCAAAAACAAATATTTAATTTTCAATATTTAGGGTTCTAAAATTAGGATCTTTTTCCTTACCATTAAACCCTCACATTCCTTACCATTAAACCCTCACATTTTAAGTTCTGAATCTCTTATAGATTCGTGAGGTAAGTGATAATATAATAGATTACTATCTTCTTCTTGAAGAAATTGAGTTAACCCCACAATCTTAGGTATTCTATAGATAGTCATAGAAAAGTTGTTAGAAAATAATACATTTATCTTTTATCAAAGAAGATTATAGATGCGAATAATCCTTATAGAGGTTCCAACTTCATTCCTGGGGTTCACAGGTCTCCTAACTAGACTTTATGCCTAGAGGTCTTAACAATTGCTCTGATACCACCTGCGGTGGTATGCCATCAGAGTGGCACAACAGTAGCATTGCAGCGGTTCATATGTTACAAACTTAATTTACAAACTCGAAATACAACAGAAAGTCTTACAACATATTCCCAAAAGTATGGGGAATTTAAAACCGTTATTGTTTGGTTACAGCAAAAGTCCTAACTACACCTACCAAACTCATACGACCTACTATTCTAGTCGGTGGTGTTCTCGTCGCGGAGCTCGACGTAGTAGTCGACGCCTTCGTCCTCCTTCGTCGTCGCTTGCTCTTTGGGAACTTCATCGTCGACCTCGACGTAGACCACCTCCTCCTCCGTCGTCAGCTCATAGTCTACTCAAAGGAATTAGATAGAGGGATGAGTACAAAAGGTACTCAACAAGTCCAGGAATAGCAAAGAGGTGTTTGATGCACTATCTACTGAGAACAGCAATGCTCTCCAAAAGTAATGCAATTTTGTAGGGTAAGAGAGTCAAGTTTTAGTTTAAGAGACTAATGATCTCCTGTCTCACAAGCTGCTAGGATTCCCGATAAATCCCTTTCTTGCCGGGTTCACAGTTCCAACCAGGAACATGGAGTGACTCAGCCACACTTTCTACACTCTGCAGAGGTGCGCAACTGTACCCACAAACGATCATAAATATGTATCCGAGGGAGCGACCCCCAAATCATGTATCCATGATCACACAGCCATTTCACCGCACGCTCGGTTATACTCCGCATCGCAGTCCCGCACTACGGGCAAGGACTACCAGTCTCACGTTGATACTACAGATACAACGTTTTGTGGATAGCCAACGGCTAACGCCACCTTCCCAACAGTTGATACTCCGGATACAACTATGAGGTCTTCCTTTCCTAGGGGAGTATAGACCTAGGACAAAGCTACTTTAGCTCAGCCCGCCCATACAGGGTATGTGGTATGCACGATCGCTATGGCCCTTAAGCACATTCGATCATTGGTTACATTAACCTTATATGAAACATTCCCGCGTGATGAAATCCACCTTCCAATGTGCCTCGGGCACCCTTTCTAGGATTTCAACACCCACCATGATCACACCCAAAAACTGGCGATCAAATGAAACAACAATTGATTCATCTTTAGAAAATAGGTTCTCGCTTTGTGCATGTTATAGACAAGAAGAAAGTTTTGGAAAACGTTCTCAACGGACATGAACAAGAAACTAGACTTGCCTGGTAATGGATAGGTAGTGGAGTTCGACGGTTCTGCTTGTTGAACTCCAGCTTCTGATAAAGAAAACCAATAAAGTCCGATAAGGACTTATTCAAAAGATTCAAAATATGAATGCAACTATTATGGCATGGCATGTATGAGAGGATGTATTTGCATTAGAATTTCCTACGAAAAATTTTGAGATGATTCTTTTAAACACTTTTTAGAAGATTGAATTTCCTAAGAAAATAATCAAAACTTAATCATTTAACACTTGATTTTCTTTGTTTAATACTCTCATTCAATTTCTTCTTGAGTAATTTTGGTGATGATCTTTTCAGAAGTTAATTTAGAGTTTAACTCTCCTTTCTAAAGAAAAATAATATGATTAATTCAATTAGAATAATTTACAATTTTAGTTAAGGTTTAACTTCATGTTTATACGAAGAGATAATCATCTTTCATTTTTCCTTATAACTTAAACATCCTAAGATCTCAATTTTACTCCTTAATATTTTATACACATACTTTACTTCTTCATTTTCTTATCCTGTATATATCTTTCTCTTTTTTTAACATAAAACCCTACTTGTGCCCGGCTCCTTCCTCTCTCCTCACCCGAATCCCTAGCTCTTTCCTCAGCTTCGTTCCTTTCCCTTTTTTTAGGCGCCGCCGACTGCCTCTCTGACTCAAGTGCGCCGCCGCCGCCTTCTCTCGACCCAAACGCCGCCCTTCAACGTCGCCGTCGATGCCTCAGTTCCTGATCCCCTCTGCCGCTCCCCGCGGCTTCCCTTCCACGCTGGTCTCCCCTTGGCTTCTCTCACTTGCATACACACGCCGCCGCCAATCGCCAATGCTGCCTCGATCTTGGGCGCCCTGATTTGTCCCGAGCCTAGGGCTCCCTGCGCTGCCGCGTCAGCCCCTTGCACTGCCGCCTCGGTCTCTGGTCACCTCCCCGGCTATGAGTCCGGGCTCGTCCCAGCCCACTGGCTCCCCGCTGGTGCTCCACTCGGCGTGCTCCGCCGGACGGTGGTGGAGTTGGCCGCCACCACAACCGCGGTGGTGGCGCCACTTCCAGGTAGGCTCCTCCGTTCCCCCTATTTCTTTTCTTAGCCCCTTTGCTTCTATGGTTCTTCCTTAGCTGGCCCGATTGCTATGGCGAGTGGTAGCTTAACTCTAAGTTTTACCAACTTGGCTCAAAGTGGTTTGTTGCTTCCTAATGCTTACTCCAATTAGTTGTGACGTAAAGCTTGCTGTGGTGTTTTCTGTAAGAACTGATATGGATAGACATTGCACTTGATTTTTGGTCCCTATTATTCCTATATATGGCTGCACTAGCTTGGCTTGATAAAGGACAGATGCTATGACTCTTTGATTCTTAGCTGCTATCTGATGATGCTTGCATTTGGAAAGGGTTTGTATAGTCATATCAATATACAAAGGTTGATAATAATGTGATACTACTACTTGATTCTTTTGCTAAGTATGCTGAGATTTGGTATTAGAACATTTGATTGACAGAAATGATAAGAACAGATACTGTACTTAGTTTGTTGAACTGGAGGACAGATACTACACTTGAATTTAGCCTCTTATGTTTTCTTCATACATATATATCGAATTCAGTGAGTTAGCTAAAAGAACAGAGCTATATTTGAGCCAGTTTGTTTATTGTTGTGGTGTCTTATCTGAGAAAGTTCTGAGAAATGGTGTTGCCTAAAATAAGAACAGATTTACTACAATGCTGCCTTTTTGTTGCCTTAATATGCTATGATGTTTTTCTAAGGAAAAGTTGGCGAAAGGCAAGAAATGAAATCTGATAAGAAACAGGTTTCTACCTTGTTTCGGTATGAGTAGAGGTAAGCTGCTAGTCTTCTTCTTCTCTCCTATACTCCTCCTCTTCAGGTCTTGGAGATCTCTCCTCCTAACCGTGGTGACCTTCTCCCCCTAATCTTGGTGGCCTTCTTGCTGTTCCTGATTCCTGTTCCCTATTGCCTGACCCTCCTAGTCGACAGCCAAGCTCCCTAGTGCTGGTTGTGATGGTTCCTATTGCTAGCTGCAGCTCCTAAAGTGTTTGTGGATGGCTACCATACTGTGCTGCTGCTCTATTTGGCTACCTTTGCACTATTCTACTATGCTGTAGCACTGGATGGCTTGCTATTGGAAAAGCTTTTGCTCCAGTTCTACAGAGCTCATTTGTATAGCTCTCTCGAGGTTGTACTGCCACCTCCTGCTTGGATTTTCGGTTGAGTTGATCTTTTGCTTGGTTACCTTGTGAGCTAAGGTAAATATGGACTTTGTAGGCCAACTATTGCTATTTGGTTGCCTTATCTGAGCTAAAATATTTTCTTGATGAAGAATTGTGGCTACTGGAATAAACTTTGATATGTTGTCTTGGGCTAAGGAAATTGACTTTGGTCAAAGAATGTGAGCTGATGGTTCTATCCATCCGATGGGTTTGTTGCCTCAATTGAGCTGGGATATTCCCTTATTGAAAATTATTGGCTACAGGATAACTCATTCGATTGCTTGGTTGAGAGGTTAAAAATGTGGGCTGTTGGATAAGCATTTAATAAATGGATGCCTTATCTCAGACTTTTGTTTAATAAAACAATTTCCTTTTCAAAAATAATAACTCATGGAGGCAATTAAATTAGGAAAAATAAAAACTATTTTGCCTCTCACCTCTTTTCTTTAATACAAGATATTAGATTTGTCCAACGTGGGTCTTAGCCACGTGGCCCTCGGACATTTTTGAAAAGAAAAACATCTTATAAAACTATTTTCAAAACTAAAAATTATTTAGGTTATCGACACTATTTTGCCCCCATGGCTAACCCTGCGGATGTCGGCGAAACTGTGCCGGTGAAACCACGTATTTCAAAATATCATTGTCAAAACTTCATTTTCAAAAACCCTTGCCTTCTACAGCAACGGCGTGATTCCAACGGTCTCGAGTGCCCATACTCGACGACCTCGGATGACCGCCAATATTTCCAGAGATCTTGCCCCCTCTGACTCTCGACATTCTTCCCCAACTCAAAGATTCGAAGGTCTGAAGATCCAGGATTAGGTTAGATTTGTATAAGTAGAATTTCCTCATGTAATTTTTATTTTTCTTCTTCTTTATCCACTTTGTGATAATGTTGTATCATTAACACTTGTAATATTTCTTTAACCAATAAAGTTTAAATTTCAACATGTCATTTCCAATGCGTTTGAATACTAAATGTCATGAATAATGCGAATGACATGCGAATGCACAACGATTTCCCCCCTCACTCTCTAACTTCCGACGTTCCTCGATAGAATTAGGTCAACTCAGCAGCGCGAGTTGATCGAGATTCCACCTCACACCGCTTAACTCTAACTCTAAAAACTAGGGTTCTCACATAACTAATACTGTATAGATTAGTTGGTATGCACTTTGTGAGCCTCAATATTTTACACAAATTTATTTAATTTGTCCTGTAGATGGACCAAAAACTGGATGTATGATGGTAGCCGCTCAAGTGAACGGTACCTTAGTGGCGTGTCAGATTTCATAAGAGTCACAGAAGAGCATAATTTGAACAGAGGGGAACAATATATTTGTTGTCCATGCAAAGATTGCGAGAATGTACACATGTTTGAGAACATAGAGCAGATCTAAGATCACCTAATTCGTAGGGGTTTCATAGAATGTTACACATGTTGGACAAGTCACGGTGAGCAGCAAACAATCCAGGAAGGTGGTAATGACGACATCGCGGAGGAAGATAATTATATGGCACATAATGTCGATTATGATTCAGATGAAGAAACATCATCAGATGATCTTCACCCATTTGGACGAGATGTTGCACCATGCAGAAGGAAACCGTAATACGTGGGAGTATGAGAAATTAAAACTCTTGATGGGGGACTCGGAGAAACCTTTGTTTGAGGGATGCAAGGGTAAGTACACGAAATTGTGATCAGTGCTTGAATTATTGAAACCGAAGGCAAGCAACAGGTGGTTAGACAAAAGTTTCATAGAGTTGTTAGGTCTCATAGCGGAGATGCTTCCAGAGAGAAACGAGTTGCCTAGAAGTACGTATCAAGCGAAGAAGGTTCTTTGTCTGTTGGGAATGGAAGTACAGCGAATACATACTTGTCCGAAGGACTGTATCCTCTTCAGAAAGGAGTTCGCAAACCTCCATGCATGTTCGGTATGCAAATCCTCCCGATACAAGCGTATGGAGAAAGGCGTCGAAGATGAGGGTGACGAGGTGACGAAAGGAACTCCAGCTAAGGTCATGTGGTATCTGCCTATAAACCCCATCTTAAGCGTTTATTTGCGAACCCAAAGGATGCAGAATTGCTCCGGTCCCTCAAAGTCTCTCTCATCAGATGCTACACACTGTAAGTGTTCGCAATCACGTTAATGTTCATGTTACACATATTATATCCACATATATGTAACCCATACGTTCTTTATGTGTAGGATGATGATTGAACAAACTAGAAGGAAACACGTAAAAGTAGGGTTCCTCGACCCATACATTGTCTCCGCACAGATGATCATAGATGCGGAAGACTTTGTTGCCGAGTACGTGCTAAACACCTTACTTGCTCAACAGGATATGGAATTCATACTTTTCCGTACAACCAGGCGTAAGTGTTGCATTACCTACTTCACCATCCCAGGCTATTGGTAATTTTACCAAAGTAATGTGAATTTACTAACCATTGAGACAAAATGCAGAGAGCATTGGATTCTTGTTCTCCTCATACCACACCATACAAGGCTCATGTTTATGGATTCGTTACTACGAGCAAACTTTGACATCGAAATACTTGGAAGATTATGAGCAAGTAAGCATATTTCCAACATATACAAACCTACTGTTCACTACTTTCGTGTTGCAATGCCGAAGACAAACCATTTTGATTCACATAGGGTGTGGAAGAGCTATCTCAAGAACGGAGGAAAAGACGCCAATAAGCCCCTTTTAAATGACAAGGGCTTTAGTGTATCTTTCTATACTCAATACAAATTTTCATAAATTCTCGTAATGATGATCTTCAACTACTAACCAATTGTATATATTACTAGTGCCACCAACAACAAGGAACAAGCGTTTGTAGCTTCTACGTTTGCCACAACATGGAAATCATGCTCACTAACATTAGCAAAAGTGAAGTCCAGGTTTGACGCTACTGCGATAAGTATTATCATATTTTTCTTCATTATAAGTACATGGCTTTAATATACATTCTTATCGACAACAGAAAAGCATTCCCAAGACATCATTGGATTCATCTCATCTGGACCGGATAAGAGAACACATCGCCACATTCCTTATTAGAGATGTTATCGATCCTTATGGCCAATTCCATGCCTACGATATGGAGGAAGGCGAGTTTTGTCCTAGTAAAGAAGTGATGCATTTCTTTGTGAGCTTTTATATGGATATGGAATTTACTGAGAGTTTAATTACTTTGTGACATGAGGTGGACAAATAGGTAACCCCAACACTTCTAAGCTTGTTCACAATCTTCTCAAACCTAGCAAAGAGCTCAGCTATTGTCTCACTAGGGCATTGCTCAAAGCAATTGTATTCTACTTTAAATTGATCCTCTCTCGCAATCTTAATTTGGTCGGACCCCTCATGGTAAGTGATCAAGGTCGACACAATCTTGTGAGTGGTATCAAGATGAGCAACCCTCTCATGCTCTTTTCTATCTAACCCAGACAACAAGTAGTTGATAGCCTTGCAATTATTTTTAACATCAATCAAACTTGCAGGCGTCACTACCTCAGGAAGAGCAAGATCTCTTTCAATGATTTGCCAAATAGCAAGCCCCTCTGATTGGATACAAATTCTCATTCGATTTTTCCAAAACTCCCAATCAATCCCATTAAAAATAGGAGGACGAGTTGAGTACCCATGGGAAACCATGGCTTGCAAGGCCGGTCAAAGCTTATAGACAAGCGAGACCTAGCTCTGATACCACTTGTTGGATCAGTGGCTTCCGATAGAGGGGGGTGAAGGTCAAATTTAAATTTGTCTTCTCAAAACAAGAACACAATGCAATGTATTCAAATTAGAGAATGCAACGGAAAACCATCGACAAAAGCAATAAAAATCAGTGGAGCCAAAATCAGACAAATCAGAAGTTTCGGAGTAAAAATATCGAAAGTTCCAACCTTACCAGAATTTTCGAAGTGACCCAATTTTGAATTGTCTGGAAAAATCGGATCTTCTGACTTCTAGATCGGAACTTCCGATGTGGATCGGAACTTTCGGAGTAAGAAAATTGAAACTTCTAGTTTTGGCAAAAAAAGTAGACTATCGCTTAGAAAAACATTCACAGTTTTTGATCTACCCAACAAAATTGAATGAAATTTTGCACAGTGGTAGAAAAGAGACTTACGAAGCTAAGAGAAAATGCCAATTTACTATCAACTGTTTTCTAACCCCAAAAATTAGCCCTAGCTAACAAGTTGAATGCAAATCAAACCCTTGATTCCTAGGTCCTTGTGAGGTATGTTATACGGAATTAATATGAAATCATCTCATATATCCTAGCAATATATTCTGATGATGAATAGTACGGTATCCCGTGTATTAGGGGTGTCCGTATACAGAATCCCAGGACTTTAGGAAGGTACAGCGTACCCGGTAAGGATCCTTGGACGACAAGGTAACCCCTCTTGGGAAGGAAAGACTCCCCTTAAACTAGGAAGTCAATCCCGACATTTAAGGAGACCAGAGTCCTACTCGGGTGTAAGTCCACGTCCAGTATGACCCTGGGAACCACCTATATAAGGATCAGCAATCCCATAGGGGAGGACAGGTCCTGATAGGTTGAAGGGATTCTACAAGGTCCAGCAGATCAATCTAGTCGCAGCATCAGGAGGCGAAGCCCAAGAAGACCCGCTGCCTCGAAGGAGTCGAGCCCGGCGGTTTAGATAGATTAGTCTACGATTAGGCCTAGGGTAGCCACTAACATACACCCCTTTGTAAGCGTGTTCTCCATCAATATATAGCAACAGGACGTAGGGTTATTATCCTGAGGGAGGCCCGAACCTGTATAAAAACGGCTGTCCCCTGCTGTCAGATCTCTTGGCACTTGGGCCCTAGAGGTTCCTATCCCCCAGTAATCCTCATTCCACGGATACCGTAAGATCGCCGATTCACCGATCGTCGACAGATGGCGCCGACCGTGGGGGACCTCTCCGGACCAAGCCGTCCAGGAAGAATCAGAGTCGGCAGGACGCGCAACTAAGCGTGATCAGATCCCAGCGCCATTTGCACGGCCCACACCGGTTTTGACCGAGGAGGAAGAAGCAAACTCGGCAGGAAAACGATCGCAATCTCGCCCCGTATTGGGTACTCGGACCAGGGTTTCTACGACAACTTTGGCCCTATGGACCCGTACCCGGTTACGGATTGAGTGGATTTCGGAGAGTACGCCCCTGGAGAGGACTCGGATGGCGAAGCAGATCACTTCAGAACCGAGTGCGCTAGGGCCTTCAGCGGGAAGCTGGTCTTGAACGACGACTTCCCGGCAGGAACGACCAGCCCCATGGTTGGAGTTTCTCCTGCAAACTCTGATCGTGAGAACGATCAAGATCTTACCCGCGTCGTGTCCGATGAGGACAACGTGATGGAATACGAGTACACATCGTCCAGCCAAGGACCTCGAATGGTACTCGCGATCGACGATGGTCGAGAAGACCTCGAAGATCAGAATCTGCCCGGGGGCTCACAGCAGCACAATGGGATAGCTGCCTCCCATATGAACGGGGGCTTACCCGCCGCCGAGGAGAGAACTCCTCGCCGGAACGGAGACCTGCCTGCCGTTGTGGAGAGATCCCCTCCGGGAACGAGGGAGTACGTGTCCCGAACTGCTCGAAGACTTGCGGAAGTGCGCAATCTGCTGTCACAGCCTACCGTGGTGGACCTATCGACACCCGCGGGTGTGCAGTGGCTGCAACGGCTGGGGGCTGACCTCCAAGAGGCTCAGAACCAGGCTGAGTCTTCTCGAGCCCAATCAGCGGCCCGTAGCTCTACTCGGGTGGACACCCCTCCTCCGCTAGAAGAACGCGATCGGGGGGGACGACACCCCAGGAACAGGCCTCCTCAGGAGGAGCCACCTGTCGACCTCCGAGAACAGCTCGAAAAGCGCCGCCGCCAAAGGCGCCAGCAAGAGCAGCAACCTTCTCGGAGAGACCACGCACAAAACGCCAATGCTCGGGGCCGATCGTCGACCTCGAATAGCGGCGAGACTACACCTTATCGGGGCTCCTTCAGCGGATGCCAGGCGCTATCCCAGGAACTCCGTTAGGTACGTTGGCCTTCTCGTTTCAAGCCCGGCTCGCTGGAATCGTATGACGGAACTACGAACCCCGTAGAGTTCCTTCAGATCTATACCACCACGATCGAGGCAGCCGGCGGAGACGAGAAGGTTATGGCCAACTATCTTCCTACCGCTCTCAGAGGAGCCGCTAGGACGTGGTTGACGAATCTACCCCCAGGGACGATCCGTTCGTGGGGACAGCTATGCGATATGCTGCTTGGGCACTTCCAAGGTACTTTCCCAAGACCTGGTCGGGTCGACGATCTATTCCTTGTTGTCCAACGACCAGACGAGACCTTCCGAGAGTTTACCAAAAGGTTTAGTGCTGTTCGCAACACTATCCCCGAGATAACGGACTCGGACGTCATCCGCGCCTTCACTCGAGCCAGCAGAAACGAGATGTGCACACATGACCTGATCATGCGGCCGCTGAAAACCACCAGGCAACTCATGGATTTGGCCGAAAAGGCCGCTTGTGCGGAGGAAACCCTGCGCTATATCAAACAACAGCGGGATGAGTCGACCAGTTCTCCCCTCCGGTCGAGGAGCGATTCGTGCAAGTTAAGCGCAAGAAGAAGCCCTCCGGAGGGAACAAGGAGAAAAGGATCAAAGCCGACGAGGTAATGGCCGAAATCTCCGAGAAGCGCACCTAGCGATCACGCCCCAAGGACAAACCTACCACGTCCTTCAACAAGTCGTCCAAGCCCTGGTGCGATTTTCACCAGACCGACTCGCATGATCTACGACAGTGTCGCATCTTCAAGAAGTATCTTCGGGAAGAACGAGAGAAGTTCCGCGAGGAGAACCCTCAGGTCGCTAACAACAGTCGGGAAACAACTTCGTCCGACGATGATGACTCCACCCCGGAGCCTTTCCAGGGGCATGTCAGAGCAATCGAGCACATATTCGGGGGCTCAACCTCTTACGAGTCCAAGAGGCAATACAAGGCGATCGCCCGGGAGGTCCTCGCGAGTGTACCGCGGGTTCCTCGAGCGATCAAGTGGTCTGAGGTCACGATCTCTTTCGACCAGACCGATTGCCCCGAAAATTGCGCTCGGCCGGGACAGTACCCGATCGTGGTCGAGCCCACGATCAACAACTGCCGAGTGGGCCGCGTGTTAATAGATGGAGGGAGCTCTCTCAATATCCTATTCGCCAATGCCCTTGATGCAATGCAAGTGCCACGATCGTCTGTTCAGACGGTGACGCACACCTTTCACGGCATCGTCCCGGGCTCATCGGCCACGCCGATAGGGCAAGTCACGCTCCCGGTCACCTTCGGTACATCGGAGAACTTTCGAACAGAGAAAATCCTGTTCGACGTAGTCGATTTCGAAACAGCCTACAATGCTATCTTGGGACGCCCTACTCTGGCCAAGTTCATGGCAGCTACGCACTATTGCCTACCAGTGCATAAAGATGCCTGGCCCAAAAGGTGTCCTCACGATAAGGAGCTCCCCTAGAGAAGCACTCCTCTGGGACAAGCGCAGCCTCGACCTCGCAGAGCAGCACCCACCCTCTAACCAGGACGCCAGCGTGGCGGCCCCTGCCGCCACGTTGTCGAGACCACCTCCACGGCTACGAGCGACAGCTTCAGAAAGTACCCCCTCCAAGTCAGAGAAAGAGTTCCACGACTAAGTCGGAACAAGGAGAAAAACAGGGCCTTCCCCCAGGCAGGACAATGGCTCCTTGGGAGAAGCCGCCCGATCCAAGTCGTTCGTGGTCAACGGTTAGAAAGGTCGTGTCCATTAGAGAGTCCAGTGCAACCGCCTTCGGTAAGATCATACGACCGTCGCCTCCTCATCGGCAGATTCCAAAGTTGCACCAGCTCCAGCCTTGAAGATCGTCAAGCTACGAACAAGTCGATAATAAGACGCTCCGGGCGCCGCCGCCCAGCACGCGCACTCAACAAAGTTCGGTCAGCGGGTCACGACAAGAGGTCGAGAGTCTCTGGGGCAACCAACAACAAGCTAAATGAGGAGGGGACGGCCTAGTTTTTCCTAGTTTTCTTAGAGTTAGTTTTCTTACAGTAATCTGTAAAAGACACAGTTTTCTTTAAATAATACCAAGTCTCTAGTTCAATATTTTTTATTAATTCAGACTGCCTATCCGAGATATCTCTCGAACAGGCAGTCGGGGGCTGGATAAGTATACGGTAAAGTCGATATACGAGTACGAGTACCGATTTCTTCAACCCGCACAAAGGAAAAAGGGTTCTACGCTGCAACTGCCAGGGATGCGAGGGAAACCCCTTAACGCGTTTGCAGGTGACAGGGGAGCCACTGAGCCCCCCACCTGACCAGACCTAAGGTCCGGTTGACTAAGCTCCCCAGTTCCGCTGCAATGTCCCCTGATCCCGAGTAAAGGAAGGGAAGGAAGTACGAGTACGACTAGATGAACGGAACCTGTACGCTTATCCTCGCCTTCGACTACTCGGAGCAGAAGATACCTCGGGTAGAGTGAAACTTTGTCAATTGGGCAAGTGTAGAGTTTACCAGCTAAGCACCAGAGTCTCCCCTCAATAGAAGAATACGGAGGCGCTGCCATGGCCACGACAAGCTGTACGAGAGACCTCTTATCGCGTTTACTGATGACGAGGAGCCACGGAGCCCTCCATCCGACTAAACCTAAGGACTGGTCAATCACAGCGAGAACGACCTAAGGCGCTATTCGGATTCCCATATCGAAGGGAGGCAAGGGGCATTGATTCCGGCTAAAATGTACGCTTGCATCCGACAAGGTTTCACATAAGCAGATTAGACAAGGGTTCAAAAAACCAAAAAACACACAAGTTATCGCACAGTTACTAACCACTGTATTCATGTAAAAGTATGCTGTTACAGAATCCTACTCTAGGCCAGGCGCCTGGACCCGATCCCTGAAGGCGTCCGCCGCTCCCTGCACCGCCTCGAGAAGCTCCTCCTCCGGCAGATCAGCAGCAAGCGCCTCCAGGGATAAGTCTGAGTGCCGGCGCTTCAGGAGAGCCAAAGCAAAGGCCAGGGCGTCGCGTACACCTTGCCGAAGCTCGTCCTCGAGAAGCTTCTCGACGGTGGGCTTCAGCCGGGAGACAGACGCCGTCAGATCCGCCAGGCGGGCGGCCGGAGCAAGGCCCGGGGGGACAACGGCGCCGACTTCGCCCAGCGCCTTCTCGAGCGTGCTCAAGGCCCCCTCGAGGTCCCCCTCCAGCTTCCCCGCGTAGGACTGACTCCTTTGCAGGGTGGACTCTGCTTTCGAGAGGCGCGCCTTCAGATCGGCCTCAACAGCCGCCCGTTGCTTCTCGGAGTCTTCAAGGCGCTTTTGCAGCGCCTCGCTCTCCGCCCGCCATTTCTCGGCCTCCTCAAGGCTCTTCCTCGACTCGTCGCGCGCCAAGTCCAGTTCTGCTTGGGCCTTCTCGAGTGGAGCTGCCCGGGAGATAGCAAGCTGGACAAAGAATAGGTTAGTACAGAGCAAAGTCAAATTACCTTATCACTGATTTCCCGTGCTTTACCTGCAGCAAGGAGGAAAGGCCAAGACTCTCCGGCGCCGAAGAATCTGGAGGCACGACCTGCTCGACCAGGGGCGGCTCCGACTCCAGCGCCGGGGGCTGCGGCTACTCAGTAGAGGCCGGCAACAACTCTGGCGCAGAGGCCCGCTGCTCGACAGGGGCCGGTGCCGGTTTCGGTGCCGGGAGCTCCTGCTCGACGCCCGCCCTAGTCGAGGTCTTGGCAGGAAGGATCGATACCCTAGTCACCAAAAACAAACAAGTCAGGCCTTCAGCAAGGTGAATCAAAAGAAAAAGGCGGTAAGAGAAAAACTAACCTCAAGCGCTTCCCGGCTGAAGGGGGTTTCCTTGCCAGAGCACTCGAGTCTCGCTTGCCGGAAGCCAGCGGCGCCTTCCCCTTGCCCGCCACGGTCTCCTCCCCAAGAGCGGTCGTGGGAGGGGGAGTTGGTTCCTTGGCGAGGGGGCTGCTCACCTCGGGCTGTCCGACACATCCTTCCTTATGTCTACTATTCAGGAAAGAATATGGAAAAAGGATAGTCGGGCGAGAATTCAAACCCGCGGTTGAAGGTCCCGGGCGGGAGAATTCGTTAAGGCGACATCCGCCCCCGCCTCTTCTGCGGAAGGACCCTCCTCCCTCGTCTCGGAGGGCGGCGGGGCAGTATCGTACATCTCAATTTCATCGTCCTCAACGGGAGCGCCAGCTCTTTCGGCCTCCGAGTCGGGACCCCCGCGGCCTACGCGCTGCGGAAGAAGAAGCCTGAAGGCCTTCGGTAAGGCTACTCGGACGAGCCCAAGCAGACAAGGAGATAAGATGGGTAACTCACTGAGAACACTTCCTGCCGCCTATCCGAGCTTTGCTTCAGAAGGGGCAGGGGCACGTCCGTATGCCCGCCTTGGGGGGACTGCTCGAATAGGTTGTTCAACTCTCCTGGGGACAACTCTGCATGGCGCGACAAGGCAGAAGTATGTGAGAAGTCTTGACAATTGAATTAGCACGGAGGAGGTCGTAGTACTTACCCGTGTCGAAGTCCCTTGTCGGGTCTTGGTTCTGCGGGATCACCCAGGCCGCCGCGACCCTCGACCGAAGAGGGCTTATCCGGCGTCGAAGGAAATCCTCCGCGACATCCCATGCCGTCAAACCTTTGGCGGCGAGATTGACGATGTCGTGGACGAGCGCCGTGAGGTGCTTAGTCTCCTTCGGGGCCTCCCCCCAGCTCTTATTCGGAAGAGGGGCGAGTCCGCGGTAGGAGATCCTAGAATTCGCTGGGGGCTGGTAGTAGAACCACCGAGCATGCCAGCCCGACCACGAAGATTTCCAGGAGGAAGCAATGTAGGCATCCTTCCTCCCTTCTCGAAGACGGAATCCGGCGCCGCCGACGACTCTTGCGCCGCTGCCCTTCATCCGGCGGAGGTTGTAGAAGTACCTCCAGAGCTCCAGGCTCGGCCTAATGCCAAGGTAGGCTTCGCATAGGTGTGTGAAGACCGCTAGCATTAGGACCGAGTTCGGGTTGAGGTGAATCAACTCGATCTGGTAGAACTGGAGCGCGAGGAGGAAGAACGACGAAGGTGGGAATTGAAATCCACACCTGAAGAAGTCCGCGAAGACGACGGTCCAGTCCGTATCAGGAGTGGGGACCGTCTCTTTCGCGGCCTCCCGGAAAGGCACAAATACCTCCGGGAGAATCACCTCATCCGTCACGAGCTTCTCCAGGGCAGAGGAGTCCATCGTCGAAGCCTCGAACTCAGGGATGACGGTGATCGGCTCCCCCGAAGCTTTCCCCGACTCCTTTGCGGGCTCGGGAGACTTCTTCACGGCGCTTTTCTTGCCCATTTTCGCTGATCGATCGGGAGGATGTGGAGGCGAGGGTTGGCAAAGGCACGAGAAAGAAGGTGAAGGGAGCAAGAATGTTGGGAGGCAAGAGACAATGCGTGCAAAAACCCCAATTCTTGGATTCCTAGAGATTTAAACGTTCGCCGGAGCCGGGCGTGGTTTACGGCACGATCAGTTCCATCGCATTTAATGTGGACAGTTGCTTTTTTCGCATACAAGGCATATCGCGGGAAAAAGAGGGTCTAACAACCCACGACCCAAACGAGCGCGCGGCACAATAGCGCAGAGAGAGAAAAGATTCTTCATCACCACGCGAAATTTTCGCCACGATGGTTTCGTTTCCTAGAAATATGCCAGGCAAACGCGTGTCCGTGATCAACGGATCAGATCAGACCGGAAAAGTATTCTGGATTTTCCAAAGGACTATTCCGATAAGGATTTCATGACTACTTGGTAGGGATTGAACCTACTCGGAGAAGTCACCGACAAAAACTACTCGGATCACCTACTCGGAGTTTCGTTCCCGACAAGAGCAGATTTCTAACAAAACCATCATGACCTCACTTCACGCACTGATGGGGGGCTTGATGATGAATAGTACGGTATCCCGTGTATTAGGGGTGTCCGTATACAGAATCCCAGGACTTTAGGAAGGTACAGCGTACCCGATAAGGATCCCTGGACGACAAGATAACCCCTCTTGGGAAGGAAAGATTCCCCTTAAACTAGGAAGTCAATCTCGACGTTTAAGGAGACCAGAGTCCTACTCGGGTGTAAGTCCACGTCCAGTACGACCCTAGGAACCCCCTATATAAGGATCAGCAATCCCATAGGGGAGGACAGGTCCTGATAGGTTGAAGGGATTCTACAAGGTCCAGCAGATCAATCTAGTCGCAGCATCAGGAGGCGAAGCCCTAGAAGACCCGCTGCCTCGAAGGAGTCGAGCCCGGCGGTTTAGATAGATTAGTCTACGATTAGGCCTAGGATAGCCACTAACATACACCCCCTTTGTAAGCGTGTTCTCCATCAATATATAGCAACAGGACGTAGGGTTATTATCCTGAGGGAGGCCCGAAACCTGTATAAAAACGGCTGTCCCCTGCTGTCAGATCTCTTGGCACTTGGGCCTTAGAGGTTCCTACCTCCCAGTAATCCTCATTCCACGGATACCGTAAGATCACCGATTCACCGATCGTCAACATATTCCAACACCTAAAAGACAAGATTGAAATCTCTAGGAGAATCAAAATTAAAAATCCCAAACTTATCTTTTTCTCCAATAGAACTTCAAAATCGAGAAGGGCTTGAGTGATTCTTTGGGTATGCTAGGATGGAATCAAATTAGAGATGATTTTTCCACCACTAACTTGCCATAACCAAGAGGAATCAAGAGAGAAGAAAAGAAAACAAAAATCAAAGAAACTTGAGAAGGGGGAAACTCAAGAACACATGATGATTTGGGAAATCTTTTTGTATTAGATTTTCTTGGGTTGATAAACCTCTCATGATAAATCTCATCATCTCCTATTTATAATGGAATAGGCATAACCCTCTCCACTTGGGTCTTAAAGCCCACTTAAGGGTATAGGGCACTTAGCACCCATCCCAAAGCATCTAAGCCACCTATCCACCCTCAAACCTTGCTACCACCACAAGCCTAATCCTTAACCGCATCATTGGCCGCCACCGCGATTTCTTTGATTTTGCTTCAGTAGTTTTTGCATTTTTACCAAAGTTCCCTCGCACCAACTTGGTCATCACGTCTTGTCTCCACATTTGCCTCGTCCACTAAGCAACCGTCTTGAGCCACCCGATGTCATCACCACCACCTTGATCTCATCTCCGCCCTCCAAGCGCCATGCTGATCCTCGTGACCGGACCACCGTCGCACTCATTGACCCTGCACACTCGTAGACAAGCAAACTGGTTGCGAGCACAAGTTTTCCACTTGACCCAAGTTAGTTGAGAAAACAATTCCATCAATTTTTACAGGACAAATTGACCAAACTCTAATTCATTATAAAGCATGTCGCCAAAAACTTTTCCATATCAGAACATCCGGTTCCTAAGTCAGAACATCTGGTTCTCACAACCCTCGGAGCTTCCGAAAATGAAAGTCCGAGCCACCAATTTCAAACTCGGAACTTCCGAAATACATCGGAAGTTCCGATCAGAATACCGGAACATCCGATATATACATTTCAATAAGTACACATTGAATTTTTGCAACCTAAAATTCAAGTCCGATAACAAACTCTGTGGCAAAGTAATCATTATCTGAAACCTAGGGAAACAGTACTACTCTCTCTAGGTTCTACAGACTGATAAGGTTTCTAGTGATATGCCCCATGCTACATACGTAGCACATCAAAAATAGGGATTTCCATAGCAAAATATCGTAGACATAGTGCACACTTAATTTTTATTTTTGGCTGGAATAGCTCCAGTATGGTCCTACATACAAATAGATAAAGTAGTAGTGTTGCGTTTCCATGTGTAGTCATAAGGATCATAATTAGATTAGTGTTCACCTAGTATATATTAATATGGTTTAGTAACTCCATTCAAATAAGACACTTGCCAAATGGAATGAATTGGTTACCATGACCATATCATTATCTTTTTCTTTCTGAAATATCGTTAGGAACACTGCCATTTCTATTAAGGAGAAAAAACTTTGGAGCATTTTACATGCTTATTTGTTTTTTAGGGGACAAAGGTAGCAAAGAACCCCATAAAATGCCGCATCCGGATTACTCACTAAAAGGGTTGACACTAGTAGCTTTGTCATTTGCTCTTTTCCATTGTAGGATGTCTTCTAGAGATCTAAATGCAACATCTCTAAACGTTGTTTTCTCGGCTTCAGAAATCCGTCTGTTACATTCCTTCTAGACGTTCCATAAGATGAAAAGAAGGTGCCCACTTCTGGTTCGCCGCCTGTCCTTTGTTTCATGGCTTAATATAGCCTCCCAACAAAGATCAATGGTTCTAAAAGCCGAGGGAGTGGGGTTTGCCATTTCGCCTAGCCATTCCTCCACCATGTTCCAAACTACAATGGTGGAAGGGCAATCTTTGCACAGGTGTGAGGTATCCTCCGTTGTGAGAAGACAAAGCTAATAGAGGATTTATGTGGCCAGCCCCTTACTGTAAGGTAGTCAGCCATCAGAATGTGTCCATTTAGTAGTTACTACCAAAGGGAAAAAATTTGCACTTTAGTTCAGTCATAACCTTCCAAATTTTTTTGTGCTAAATTTTGCAATACTCCCGTTGAACTGCACCATGCAGGCGAAGGATGCAAAGTAATTATCCGAGGCTCCTGGATTCCAACTAATGGAGTGCAGACAGTTGTGGTCTAAGTTGACATCGTGAAGCAGGTTCCATAGGTCCACAAACTGTCGTAGGTGGATCGGGATGGTGATGCGAGCTACAGCTACTATCCAAGTACCATTTTGAATCTCTTTCTAGATAGTTCTATTTTTGCGGGTGGCAATCTGAAACAAGTCTAGTGCCCGCAGGCGTAAACGGGAACATCCTATCCAATTATCGTCCCAAAAGAGGGTTTTCTTGCAATTGTGCACTAAGATAGTCTTTAAGGCCTGAAAATGCTTCTAGTCTATGGTGTCATAAGGGAGTCGTATTCCATTCCATGGCCTTCCCAGATCCATCCATTAAAACCATGGCCAGCACAACTATAGAGCTCTCCCAAAAGGGTCAAGATCCACAATGCTGAGACCCCCTAGCAGTTTTGGCCGGCAAACAGTTTTCCAATTGATGAGAGAGTGCCCCCACGGAAGCCGATATGGAATCATCACCCTCCAGATAAAGCTCTAGGAGATTTGTTCAATCCTAACCCATTTTGGCATGTTTAGACTGTTAGATAGAAGCTGGTAATGGAGGTTAGGACTAATTTAGCCAGTGTGACTCTGCCAATCCGAGAGAGGTTTTTCCCTTTCCATCCAGTAAGTCTAGATCCTATCTTGTCAATGAGAGGATGGAGGTTGACTTTGCGGAAGTGCCTAAAATGCAGAGGCAAGCCCAAGTATTTCCTGGGGAATGTAGAGACTATCGCCGGGAATGAGTGAAGCAAGGTATTAATGTTGATACCGTCACAACGGATTAGGAAGAGCTCCATTTTTGCCAAATTGGTCTGAAGCCTTCTAGCCTTCCCAAAGATGGAGAGAATTTCATGCAGCACCGTCAACTCTTCCTGATTTGGGTTTGCAAATATTCCAGCATCATCACAGGGAGGGAGATGCAAAAGTGGACTGGTTTGTTCCCTAAGGGATTTAGGAGGTTTGCCTTGGTAGCCAAATGCAGGATGCGTTGTAGCAGGTCAATGGGCAGAAACATCAGGGTAGAGGATCACCCGGAGTCCTTTAGCATGGTTGAAAGTCTGTCTAGGGTAGCCAAGTAGTAACACCCATGATGACGATGAAACAAACACCATACAAATCCAATTGCTTAGCACTAGCTAAAACCAAAAAGTTGAGGACATCAAGAAGATAAAACCAACCAACAGAGTCAAAAGCTTTTGAGATGTCCAACTTGAGGAACAGACTCAGGTGTGTGTGATTGGTGCAGATCCTTTAGCATGTTTTGGACATGCAAGAAATTATTGTGGATGTATCTTTTTGTCATAAAGGTACAATAGATCTTCGACACAAAGGAGTCCAAGCGTGGAGCAAGCAGGTTTGCCATCATCTTGGAATTTTTTTTGCAGTACTATGAACAAGGCAAATAGGCCTGTAGTCCCTTGACCCCTTGAGCATATTTTTTCTTTGGTAGCAAAACAATGTTCACGGTGTTGATAAGATGTGTGCCTGATTGCCGCCATAAGGTTAGCTCTTATTATTTGCAACACTTCTTGAAGAAGATTGTGATGAAAGCCTGAAATGGGAGCAGCCTAAACTGTGAAAATGGGGTTATGGGAGAGCAATACAAGCATTGTGTTGCTAGGAAGCGGTTGAGTGCCGCACCCTAGATGGCTAAAGTCTAGTAGCTAAAGGCACACCTAGCGTACGCTCTGACTTGAGTCGCATGGGGCACGTGGATTCTCGTGTGAATCAGCAAGGACCACCTTGCAAGGCTAAATACTTCTAGGTGACCAATAGCAAAGTAGCACCGTGAGGGAAAGGTGAAAAGAACCCCCAGTGGGTAGTGAAATAGAATATGAAACCGTACTTAGCTCCTAAGCAGTGGGAGGGGAAAGTGATCTCTGACTGTGTGCCTGATGAAGAATGAGTCGGTTACTCATAGGCAATGGCTTGGTTAAGGGAACGGAACCCACCAGAGCCATAGCAAAAGCAAGTCTTCATAGGGCAATTGTCACTGCTTATAGACCCGAACGTGGGTAACCAATGAAACCATCTAGGCCTAGGGCTTTCATGATGGAAGTGAAAAAACAACCCCCTTGAGCTCGTCCTCAAAAAAGGATTTTCTAGCGCCGGAAGCCCAATGGTGTTCCAATCTAGCCGGCGTTCCCTTTTCTCGTGCGTACTGATGTGCTTGCTAAAATGGGAATGGATTTCTATTTCTTGTCCGCCTTGGAAATTTCCAATACTGTATCAACATGCAGTACCTGAATGAAATTCTTCTGTCGTCTCCCATTCGCGTGAAAATGAAAAAATTGTGTTTGTGTCACTGTCACGAATCCATGTTAGCCGGGATCTCTAACACATTTTTGTCTTCTACATTTTTAAAACCCCCAAATATTGGTTTCTCATGCTAGACCTAAGGTCCCTTTCCCCTGCGAAAATCAAGTGGTCGTCCTGTTCATGATCTAGTGGGCTGATGATTTCCTTTACGATGGCAAGCTCCATGTGGATGTAACCAACATTTTCCGTATTCCAACTTTTGAGTGCCTTTGCCTTGCAGCATAGCTTGGTGCGCAGCCTGCAGATTGGATCATTTGCTAGCACAAAATTTTCCCATGCATTTTTAACAGAATTCTGAAACCCTTGTAGAGTCAGCCAGAATATCTCAAAACGAAAGGAGTAGGAGCGGAGCAAAACAGATGCCTCTTGTAGGAACAATAGGTAGTTATAAGAGCAGGTGGCTGGGAGAGCTTGGAGGTACGCCTAGGGGACATGAATTGCCAATCATCGATGCAGAAAACATTATCGATCATGGACATTTGTTGGATTTTCCTATTTGTTTTGACAAAGTAAACTTCCTCCTGCATAGTCTAATTTCTTGATTTGCATGAAGTTCATTACCGCCCCGAGCCTACCGATTAGTCGAGGATTTATCCGGTCGTTGTTTTTGTCAATCGCCTTAGTGAGGAGATTAAAATCTCCCAGAAGAAGCCACTCTGGGTGAGCCGATGTTTGAAGGAGTTTGATTTTGTCAATGAAGACCATTTTTTGTCTCTTCCTCGAGGACCGTAAAACCCATGAGCGTCCACTCGAGTCCATCATTTTTCATAGAGATGGTGGCCGATATGGTGTTTGTTGTAGCATGCACCTCGGACATAGAGAAGAACAGTCAGACACCGTAATGATAATTCCCCTCGAGGTGCCGATGGCCAGAAGATAAGCATAATTTGCAACCCCAGGGTGTTGCGGATGCAATGGTCATCAACCACTGTCAACTTGCTCTCTTGAATACAAGCAATCTTACAATGCGTTTCTCATGAGAAGTCATGAACTGCTTCACGTTGTACCCTGGAGTTTAAACCTCTGACATTCCAGCAAAGGACGCAAGCATCATTCGGTGCCATTTGGAAAAAATTTGAACACATATGCAAGGTCCCAAAACTTTGATGCTGTCTCGGAAAGACAATGTTGTGGATGATATAGTCATAGAGTTTGTTCTGAAGCACCGTATAGACAAACTGTTCATTGGCGATTGTGTTGGAGAGTGAAGTGTAGCAAAACATATGTGGAGATGGGAGTGCACATCATTACAACATACATGCCAATGCAAGTACACACAAAAAGTCTAGAAGCAGACATGTTGATCACGCTAGGATGTGGGATCCTCCTAGACCGAGATACACTCTGATCTCTACTAAGCCGACATCGTAGCACAGTCAAAAACCAAGCATTTGAGAAGTGGTGATGCAACATTGAGTTCTCCTGATTTTAGGCCTCTACGTACACACTGCTTGGCCTTACTCCTTTTGTATGCTTTGCCTTGTCACTGATCATGTAGATGTTCTTGTGGCATCTGGAAGAGGCACCTTGAATAGGTTATTGTACGCGTCATGGAACGCACTGTCGTAATAGGCCTTGGGATCCATCAGACCACACACATGGGCTAGAAGCTCTTGGACAGCCAGCTCCCTGGAGGTGATTTTCTTCTGCTGGTGCATGGCAATTCGTCCATTGTGATGTGGTGTACGCGTGCTCGCCGCCCTGGTGGCCACCCTCATGGCCGGAGTAGGAAGGACTAGTGGAGGCCCTTTCCTGGATGTGCTTTCGATGAAACCGACCAAAGTGCAAGTGTCAGCCACATCGTCGATCTCCTCTTCAATTTCTTTATTCTCCTTCCCCTGTTCTAGGAGAGGAGCTTCAATGGACAGGGACGCGACTGGTAGCTCAAGATTTTGCATGGGGTTAAGTGCAGGCGAGCTTTCTCCCAGGCCTCATTCCCTTTTGGCGAGGTGGAATTGATGCCATCGTCACTGCCGACGGCTATCATGGTGCCTATGTGGAGAGGCTCCTATAGATTAGGGCCTTTAGGATCATGGGCTGACAGACAGCTTTCGCCCTAGATGGTGCCCATTGGGGTGGCAGTGCAAGGCGTGAGGTGTTGGTGGATCCCTCCACCGCCGCAGCTCCCGAAGATGCTGGCCCCACAGGCTAGGCAGTCAGGGCTGCTTGCAGCAAGGCAATGGGCAGCCGTGTGCCGTTGGAGATTGCGAGTGGATGTCATGATCATCTGTGAAGTTGCCGGTCATAGTTGCAGTCCCAGGGTTTGGAGTTAGAGCATCTCCTTGTAACCCGGGCATTCGTGCAAGCGTGGGCTCTGCCATCTGGGCGAGGGGTTCACTAGCTAGCTTGGTTGTGGAGTGTTGGGTCATCACGCCATGCCCGTCATTAGCACTGGGATCCTAAGACCTATGCTCATCAAGAATTGCAGTTTCCTTGGAGCTCGATGGCTGCACGGTCCACTTGTGCGTGGTCAGCGGGGTGGCAGAGATGCCCAGTTGGTCGGCAAGTAGTGTAGCTTTGTTGAGGGAGGTGGTAGCACGCTGTAGCCACGGTTGGACACCTCACTGTTCAAAGGCACACGCTATCTTCAGCTCGACGTGGAGGGCAATGGTCTACTTGGCGAAGTTAGTGTCATTGTGTAATAGGATTATGGGGGGAGTGGCCCCTAGAGGGAGAGTAAGGCTCCTGCATTGGTGACGATCCACATACTTGCTCACCCCATCACGTCGGCGCTGTGAGTGCATGCGCTCCTGGTGCATGTGGCGGTCTTGTGCGAGGCGTCGTGGGCCGTCATGTGGGCCACAGCGTCCATGGTACTTGTTGTTTAGGTTGTGCGGGTGGTCACCGTGTCCATGGCAGCTCCAGTCGGGGTTGCTCACGGGGTTGGCAGCGATGCCGTCAATTAGACCCAACGTCCACTCGAAGTCAGTCACGACCGGCTTGAACTCCGGAGCGACTGTGGAAGAGTAATAGACAGGCACAGTGGTGTAGTCTTCCGTGCGGTTGAGGTGCACTAGAACACAATACTTTGCTCCCCTCTTAACACATTCCATGGGTTCCCTGTCCATCATCCTGGCATTGAGGATGGCTGCGTGTGCACCAGAGCGGCGGTAGGTGAATTCTGTTCGTAGCAGCTTCGGGATTGTGGTCGGAGGTGACGTCCAGGCCCAAAGGCCTAGCTTTGTGGTGTTGTCCTTCAAGGCTGGGCGGTCATCCAGGCGCTAGAGGGACGATCTTCTACCAATCAGCCACTGCACGACCTGCAGATTCCACGCGTACAGCGGCACGCCTTCAAGGGTGAGGTGGACAAGGTATGCCATCTTGAGTCCTTGAGCGTTTGCCAGAGGCTGCCAAGGCATCAAGTGGATGCTACGCCCCCGGTGGTCGAACCTTGCCTCCTTGACTGCCTCATCGTGGTGACGGTGATGCTCGAAGTGGATAAGGAATTGCTTGGGTTAGTGCTTGTGACGGTGAGCTCATATCATTGTAGGCTGAAATGGCTCCGCGTCGCTTGCTCCATGCCGTCGACGTCGGCATTGCCAGGGGCTCGAGCGAACCAGGCAACAACGGCTGTGGCCTCATGGGCGTGCATTTCCTGTCCAGCTCCGGGAACATGGGGATGACCATGGAGTCGTCCAGTGCACTAACTGGGGCTCCTGGGCATGCCATGAAAGGTAGGCACACACATCTTTTGATGGGGCTTCCTGGTGACCCCCCTTCGAGGTATCATCGCTGGTGCTTGTCCGTTTGGTCTGCCAGTGAAGTTGGGGATTTGCATGAGCACATGGGCCGGCTCAGTCCGACAGGGAGGGATAGAGGCAGTGGAAAACCGGCTCTGGTCATGGAGGATAGCCCGTTGCCGATTGTCGAGAACAGGAGGCAGCATGTGGCAGCAAGGGATGTGCGGGATGCTTTTAGGTGTTGGGGGTGGGAGACGAACAAGTGCCAGAGGTTAACGAGGATGGCTGGAGGCTATGGGCGGGTACGTGGGAAGGCGGAAGGCAAGCGGCAGTTGCCACTTGTTATTGGGGACGATGCCAGCAGTAGTGTGCGGTGTGGCTGAACCTAAGGCAATCAAGGCAGCGGACGGGTTCACGCAAACAGTGGCGTTGTGCGTGATAGCAATGCACGGGGAGCATTTTCCAGTGACTTTTTGAAGGAGGCTTGGTGGTAGGCGGTGAGATGAAGTTCTGGGCAACAGTTCCCTCCTTAAATGTCCGTCGCGTCGATGCACCTAGTGGCGCGATGTAGCTTTTTACCATCCTAGCTCATCCTTGTCACCATCCAGCCTAGTTGTGGTTGTAACTGGAGGTGTCGTAGGCCTAGTGGGGGCCGGTGGCGAGGTGACACTGCCATGAATGCATGCTTCGGCGTAGGTGCATCTCTCCTTCCTAGACACAGCTAGTGTGGGTCGGAGCTGAGCTGGGGTCAAATGAAGGCGCCCGGGGTCGCTACAACAGTAAATTCTTTCGAACCAGTTGCTGGTGTTGTCGCTGCTGGTGAAGCACATCACTCTCTTTGCCTAGACCTTGGAAGGGCGCAGAAGAAGGGTGGGGGGACATCCCATAAGACACCACGCCGCAAGCACCTTGCAGACCCAGCTTGGAGCTCCACAGGTGGGGTTGCCAATAACTCATTGTCCCCAGAAGGATGGGTAGGAGACCAAGGTGTTGAAGAGGTAGGTGTGAAGATGAGCAATTGCAGATCTAGATTTGGGGCGGTGAGGGTGATGGGGGTGAAGCCTGGCGGGAGGAAACAGTGGGGTGGGGGTAGTTGAAAGTGGCGGAGGTTGAGGTAGGAGCTGAGCAAGTGACCAATGGAGCTGAGTCAGCGGCTTAGAGCAACTCTAATCGGGGTGCTATCTGGCTCCGTAAAGCCAAATTTAGTGATTAGGGGCCAAAAAGTAGCTCCAGTCGACTCACAATTGGGGTCTCCAGATTTTGGGGGTCACTATCACCTCTCCCTCGCTCGCCACGGACCAACTACCGCGCCCCTCCGCTGGACGGGCTCCAGATTTGAGGGGGGAACAGGTGCTCTAGGAGACAGAGCCCCCTCCGCTGCCACTACTGCCTCAGTGCCCTGCTGCCGCTGGCCCCACCTCAGGTGCCACCGCCAGCGCCTCAGCTCACCCTCTTGCCGCCCTACCACCCTCGCATTGCTGTGGCCTCATGCTACCGCCGCCCCCGGCTCGACAGCCGCTGCCGTCGCCTCGGCTCCTCTAGATCTGGAGCGGTAGGTGTAGGAAGATGGCGGGGACAGGGAATGGAGAGGTTGCCGAGGGCATGTGAGAGACGGGGCAGGTAGCGCCGGTGTTGGCTGTGCGCAAAGAGAGGAGCAGTGAGGGAGGAGTGAGGCAGACAAGATAGAAGAGAAGGATGAGAGTGGAGATTGGGCCCGAGGGAGGGGGTGGTGAGGACGAGGGGGATTTGGATCAGGCCGGGTTGGGGTGTTCTGATCCAGTGATGAGATTTGAGAGAGAGATAGTTGAGAGAGGAATCCCTATATCTCTCACTCTCTCAATTTCCATATCCAGTGAGAGATGAGCTATTGTTTGCAAGAGATATCCAGAGAATTGAGAGAGGAATTGAGAGATATAGGATGCATAGAGTGTACCAAGAAAAGCTAATGTTCTCAATTCCTCTCTGAATTCTCTTGAAAATAAAAACAATATGTTGGTGTTGGAATGGCTAAAAATTAGTATGGATGCAATACATGGAACGTATAATCTTGGACTACCTATTGGAAGAGAATTCATGATTTCTTCCACGAGCACAAGGACTTCAAGTCAGATTTCGATCAAATTCCCTCATGCACCATTGTTCTACCCTTCGAGAAAAAGTTAGCAAGTTTGGTAGATGTTATGAACAGATTATGAATATGAGACAAAGCGGGATGACAGAAAATGATAAGATATACACCTCTATTTCTTCAGTTTGGTTGTAACTCATATGTTGGCTGTAATTTTAATAAGACAAATTAACTTGTATAAATTATTCAAGCATTGAAAGTGTACAACTCAGAAGAGAAGAAATCGTTCAGTTTTTTGCATTGCTAGAATACTTTACGCCTCCATTCAAAGTGGACTGAAAGGAATATCTCAGAAAAAACAGAAGACAACCTCCAATTCAAGTCCAAGTATGTCTACTCCTAGAGCCAACTCAAGTCCATATGGTGATGGAGCAGAGGATCATATTCTACAAAGTGAGCCCGTGGAAAGGGAAAGAAAGAATAACAGTGGCGAGGTAAAAGTTCTAGGTCTCCAACTGATAATTTTTACATGGAAGCATTAAAAAATCTGTGATCAAAGAAGAAAGAGTTTGGAGGCTGTGAAACAGCTCAATAAAAAAAGAGTGATGATCGAAATTATGCACTAGAAGTACAGAGAATAGCAAATGAGGAGAAAATGATTGAAGTAAAGCAAAGAGAGCTAGAGTCCAGAACAAAGTTGGAAGATGAGAGAATTATGAGTATGAACATAAATGCTATGAGTCAGCCACAACAACAATACTAGCAGAGCTGCAGGATGAGATCGTAGCTCAACGACTTGGCATAGGCTTGGGTTGAGCTCCTTCATTTGTTTGGACTATTATGTTATTTTATTGTATGAGCTATTATGTTATATGTACTATTATGTTGTATGAACTATTATGTTGTATTAAATATGTGTTGTCTGAACTATTATGTTGTATGAAATATTATGGTGTATGAACTATTGTTGTATGATATACTAGTGTACTGCCTGAAGATATGCTATTTTACTGCCTAGTAGTTTCTACTAAGAATGTTTTCATGTCGTATTTCGTGTTTTTCTGGATTAGTTTAAGTCAAAAATTACTCATTGTTCCAAAATAAACAATACATGATAGCTACTGACTATTATTATTTAAACTGCATACATAATAAAAAACACTTCACCCTTCTATAATTAAAAGAATATGTAATATCTACGAGCTATATTCTTAAAGCTGCATACATAATTAATAATTCTAAACCCCCCATAACATTGCCATGTGTGCTCAACTAGATCATCTTGAAGCTGAGAGTGAGTTTGTCTGTTCCTAATGTCATGATGAGTTTGAATAAACTCAAGCAGTTTAGATATGTGCTCATAAGAAATTGTCACGCTTTCTCCCACATAGTCATAATTGAAGTCTTCCAGGCCCTCATGCTCATCTTTAGTTGTCATGTTATGCATGATGACACAAGGTATCATGATATGCCAAAGTGTATCTTGATTAAAAAATCAAGCTGGACCATGAACAATGGTAAAACGAGTATGTAGAAGTCCAATGCTTGTTCGACATCCTTCCTACCTGCTTCTTGAGCTTGGACGAAATATTTCTTCTTATTACCTTGTGGAGCTGGTATGGTCTTCACAAATATGGACCATTTTGGATATATGTCATCTGCCAGTTAACACCTCATTGCATAATTGTGACCATTGATGATATAATTACTTTTTGGAACTTGCTTTTTGGCTAGCTTTAAAAACATTAATATCATTGTTCGACCCTGAAAAATCAAAGAAAGTATTGTCAAATCTAAAGATCTTGTTAAGCAATGGCTTTTATATGATAGTGAGTTTGTGCACATGTCCAGTATATATATCTTGTCATTTTATAAGGCAACTTTGTAACTTTCATTACATGCGATCTATGCTCTTCAACATTCAGAGAAAATCTCTTTTTTCTTTAATTAAAAATAATCTAGTAGTACCATTATCATTTAGAGATCATACAGTGAACGAGAGTGTAATGACAGGAAATAATTTCTCCATCCTACGTAAAGCAGCGAGTGAACTACGGGGAGAGGAGATGCGCCGCCTTGGTCACTCCATCGATCAGTGAGTAAAGGATATCTGGCTGGTTGGCCACAGAGCGCATGTCGTCAGTGGTGATGTAATTTGTCTTAGGTGTCCATAAATATATCCTTATTGCTTCCGTACCCTCCTTAGAGAACTTGTAAAAGGTTATTTTTGTACTTTCTAACTTACCATTCAACGAGTAATTAGGACCTTCCACACCTGCCCGTAATCCACGGTCCAAACCCAAACTAACATCTCAGAGCAGAGGGAGCCATGAAGCGTTGTGAGACGCGGAAGATCGAGACTATAGCGGCATCTATGAATCTCCATGGCAGCAGGAAGGACAGATCGATGTGCTTTTGTGATTAAATCTGCATCGGCATTATTAACTGCAGCATAATATTGCAGCGGTAGCGGTGATTGAATCAGGGCGATGCCCTTAAGAGAAAAATACATGGTGATTTGATCTTTTAGTATTTTTTCCCTCCTAGATGCCTGCGTGCATCTACTCTCTGTGTCCAAAACTCATCTATTAATATGTACTAGTAAGATATCCGTACATTATAACAAAATAAAAAAAAGATACCAAAAACAATGATAAAAGGGTTGTTCTATTTTGTAAACAACAATTATCAATATCTTTCTCTCCCTTACATCTCTAGCAATCATCTATGTTTCTCTCTTCCTCTCTCTTCGTCATCCCCTCAATTGTGTTTCTGACTTTGTCGTTTCTTCGTTCTGCCATCATCCTGATCCAATCTCCATTGCTCCACCATTATATGCGTGTCTTCTTCAACTTCGATGGATCTCCACCATGTTTGATAAAAATGTCGCTCTATTTTGTGAACATGCGTGTTAAAATTGATGCGTATGTGGTTTTTCACAACAATTGCCGGCATCGTTCTCTCACTCTCTTTCCTCTCTGGCGATCACGTATGTTCCTCCATTTCTCTCTCTTCGTTATCCCCTCAGCCTTGCCCATAAATTTGTCGTTTCTTAACTTTGCCGTCATCCTGATCCAATCCCCATTGCTCCACCGTTATCTGCATGCCTTCTCCAACTATGATCGATCTTCGTCATGTTTCTCATTGCCTCTAGCTGTAACACTACAAATAATTAAAGAGAGCTCGGAGTTGTTAAAAATCGAGGTTGACCGAAAACCCAGGATGAAAGGATAAATTTGACTTTTTAAACCATGCATTGAATGGAAGATTCGAGACTGTGATTGTGTTGTTGTTCTCGTCAAACTGATCAAGATAGACTATAAGTTTGTTCAAATTGGAGCCTGAACGAATTTAGAGAGTCCGATTAAGTGGTCTTAATGGTAATCTCATATTAGCAGAAGAGTTATTGAAAATTTTCTGAAGATATCTACACAGTATTCATTTACTTGATTTAGAAACATGGAATTAAACATACAAAAAAAACAGCAAGAGATCAAAAAAGGTAAGTGACTCAACTGAAAATGGAAGTGGATGCATTGCTCCATAAACTAGAATCGGACATAGCCTAACCTGGAAGAATCTCATGCCGCTCCTTTACAAAATTTAAAATATTAACTTTTTAATCTAAAAATTAATAGTTTGTCTAGCACAAACATTCTACTTCTTGCTTGTTATCTTGCTGACTTCTTGTTGTGGAGATAGATTGTACCACAAATGGGACAAATTCAACAAGAAAAAATTCCAATCTCCCCATTAACCACTATTTATGATGAAGAAAAAAGCAAAAGGAAATTACCTTTAGTGAAAATTGATATGTGGAGAGGAAGTAGGTTCTACACAGGCGAAGCAAGAAAAAAGCAAGAAGAAAAGCACAAGCCAGACAGCTTGCCACAGGAATATCTCGCCGCTGAGGTAGACATAGAACAGCCCCGACGCGACGATGAGGTAGCAAGACACGTTGCGCGCGAAGGACGTTGGCAGGACAGCAAAAGGCAAGGCGTTGAGAGAGGACGGCACGCACGGTGAACACGGATACAAGGCCCCCCTGGAGAGGATGGTGGCGAGCCCTGGCCACGGCATCCCGCCCTTGCCCTATGGCGCAGCGGTGGAGGCGAACACGTCGGGGGCGCTGTTCCTCAGGGCGAGGCGTGTGAAAACTAATGGACGTCACGGAGGATGAGAAAATTTCATGGGTTTATTTGTTTAGATAAGGCAGATTACTTCTGTTAGTTGAGAAAAACAGGGACCGTTAGTTGAGAGAAATTTGAAAAGCTGAATTTAGTTGAGCTAATTAGGGATTGTTAGTTGAGAAAAAGGGGAAAAACTAAATTTAGTTGAGATACCACGAAAATGAAGGATTCTGTTTGTGAGAGGGGAGGGTGTGACACCCTGATTAAGGATGTGACACCACCACAATCACGAACTTGAATTTATAGTATAGTATAGATTAAATATGAGTTGGTGGTAATGGTACGTTGCCTCTCTTTCCCTTGTTTTTTTGAACTAACAAAAATAATATTTCCTATTTTTCTCAACTAACGAAATATCATCTTCTTTTTCTCTATTTTTCTCAATTAACAGAAGTAATCTTCCCCCTTTTTCTCAAATAACAGAAAGTTGCCTCCCTTTTCTCTACTTCTCTCAATCCCTTTCCATATTTTTCTCAACTAACATATGTAATATTTTCCCTTTTTCTCAACTAACAGAAGTAATATTTCCCCTTTTTTTCAACTAACAGAAAGTCGCCTCCATTTTCCTCCTTTTTCTCAAGTAATAGAAGTAATATATGTTATCTAAGCAAATAAACCCATGAAATTGTCTCATCCTCCACAACATCCATTAGTTTACACATGAAGACAACCCTCCCTTCGGTAGCGGCGTAGGTGCAACGCTCCTCCTTCCTCAATTCCATCCAGACTAGTAGCCTCTTCTTTCTTCTCCTTGCTTCTCCTTCTTCAATCCCGTCTCCATCTTAGTCACTATGGTTGGGCGTGGGCACTGCAGGAGCAGCATGAATTGTTGCATGGGATAGTTGATCCTCGTGTTTTCTTGTTTAGGTGAAGTGTTTGTGATTATCTCTGGATATGCAAGCATGATTTCTTCATGATTTAGGGCTTCAGGCATCTTGGTACAGATCTTATTGTTAGCTAGGAAGTAAAAGAGTTGGTTGATCTGCAATCTGGATTACTACTATTGCTCATTTAATCTCGTCGATCAATTTTTTCCCTTAATTATTTTTCTTGTAAGGCAAATGCTTAAATTAGTTAAAATTTTCAAGGTCCTTTTGACGGAGGTTGCTCCAGACCTTGATACATATGCTATTAGCATAAAGCTTATTCTTTTTTTCTTAAAGTGCACTATTCTTTCAATAGTCCACTATAACTCCTATGTGCATATGTTCTTTCAACTCAGTAAATTTGAAAGAGGATCAACTTTTCAAACTGAAGTCTTTCTCTGTCTGCGTATATTATATGACATATAGCCATTTAGGAGTTCACATTTCAGCTCTTTTTCTAGCTGATAGATCCTATTTTTTGGGTAGGAGAATAGACAAGTTTGACTGTTGATGGCTCTCCAGCCAACATGTGAATGGATATGCATCAACAGTTGTTCACATTTCTTTATTTATCGCTTGCTCCTTTGCTCAATAGTCAAGACATAGGTAAAGAGGAAGTCTGACATCAAGAATCTTGAGATTTTAACATGTTCTTAATATGAAGAGTGTGTGATGGTATGGGTTTGAATGTTATTCTGATAGAAACTTCATATGAGTTATTAGAGATCCGGTTAGAGGCAAAACAAATGGGAGCGACGCACCCGTTGACGAGGGGCTAAATGCGTGCATGTGCCATTGCTTGTTGGAAGAGACAGAGCAGAATGATCCAAGATGGAGGAAAAGTCGGTTAGAGGCGAAGGTAGAGTCGACGTCTGAGGGAGAAAACAGGCAGAAGAAATTGGCGATTATCACGACGCTGTCAAAAATCACGCAGTCACCACGCACCTTCACCAAATAAAACGACCCTTAGATTGATGCCTGTATATGTCCCTTTGTTATTCCATAGAAAAACACTAGATAGATAAAGTTTTTGCTATCATTATTTCTTCTATGGAGATATAAATTAATTTGTGACACCAGACACACCATACACACTTTTAGTGCCACGAGATGTACACTATTTTATGCTAGGTAGAATATCCACGTTGCTGGGGTGGACAATGTGGTCCAAGATAATCAAGGAGGCAAAGGCACAACACAGGCTATAGGTGGAGCCGGACTTGGAGGCTAGAGGAGGAGCCTATCGTAGAGTGGAACAGAGCCAAACGTCAAGATTCACTTGACTTGGAGAAGATGGCGGAGCGGAGTATCGGTGCAACTGGATGTAGAGTTGTGTGTATAAGGAGGAAGATGACAGAGCCAGAGGCGAAGCCGCTCGCCATTTTCGCACCTTCATCACCGTTGCTGAGTGCAAGGGGTGGAATGTTAACATTGACCATCTCCCCCTTTTATTATCCATAGTAAAGTGATGTGCTTAATGTACTATCATTTATCACCGAAGTGAGGGGAATGGCAGCGGAGATTCGTCGGAGTTGGAGAAGACGGTGACGTGCGATGCGGAAAGGAGTGCCACCGTGGTGGAGACAAGAGGCTGATGGAGAGAGAGGAAGAGACTAGCAAAATGATGTCTTATGTTCTTGCACAGTGGGGTTGGAGCAGGAGACACGGGGCAGGGAAGAAGGGAACCAGACGGGTGCATAATGGTCGCTAATGAAGCGTGAGGGAGGAAGTTGCCAGTTGGTAGCGAGATGCGATAAAAACTATGTGTTTGTCATCCTCAGCATAACCTTGCAAAACAGAACTACCTTTTAATCAATGCCTCTAAACATTAGTTTGCTGTTAATATTCCATCAAAATAGAGCACACTCATTCGACAAATTATAGCTCAACTTTTTTCTATCTGGCACCATTGCAACATACGGTTACCTTAGTAGTATCTTAAATATAGCACTTGAGTTCCTCTAAGACAGTTGACAAATTTTTTGCATCAAGCTCCGACGCAACGGATTCTTTTGCACTTCTGTGAAAAGAAATCAAAGTTCCGCAAAATATTTAACGTACTCAGTATCGTCGGAGGGGTCTGTCACCGCCGCAGATCATCAGGACAAAAACTAGGAGGGGAGCAGCAGGGCCTGGACAACGGGCTTTACACGGCGAGGCTTCTAGAGCCCCGGTGGCTAGAAGACCCCTTGGTATGAAAAGCCTTGCATGTGCTACATTCTACAAATGGCCCGACAAACTACGGCGACGTCTAATGTCTAGTCCTTCATATGAGCTGAGTGAACCTCTATCCAGATTTGTTTCCTGGCTTGTATTGCTCATATGAACTCAATTTCATCTAGGGCTTCTGCTGGAGTTGAACTCAATTTCTGGACTCGGACCTTGCCACGGCATGGCTTAGCGAATATGGTTACTCCTCACTGTAACAGTTACTAGATACATAAAATTTGGAAAAAGTTTATCTTTGATCTCTCGACCATTGATCGAGTCTAAGTTAGGTCTCTCAATTTGTATACAAGATAAACTTGTCCTCAACATTTAAAACCAGATAGATTTAGTCCCTGATTCCACTTAATATGGTTTTTACAATGCAGCAGATTTGCACATGTGGGAACTTAGTCAACACTAAAATTACAAAAGAAATTCAGAAAATACAAAAACAATCTGAAAGTAAATGGAAAATTTAGAAAAAAGCATGAAATTTTAAGAAAAATAAGGAAGAAATCAGGAAATTTGAAGAAAGATTGATAAATCTGTACACATAGGAAAAGTTGACAAGATTGGAAAATTGAAAAGGAAAATAAGAAAAATTAGAAAAAATATAATAATTTTTTAAAATAAAAATGTTCCAAAAATTACTAACAAATATATATATATTGAAAATTTTCATTTTATAAATTTCTAGATATTACTAACAAATATGTACCGGTGTTAGGCTGTTAGCTAGAGGCCTAGAGTTCTATGTACCATATCGTAGGCCGGTGGAGCCCATGCGATGCTGACGTGGCGGTAGTGTGGTGCCTGACCTTGCTGATAGAGCGGAAGTCCTATTAACTATCCGTTGCGGGAAATGAAAAACTTTCGTGTACCATCTTCCCCCAACTTGTCCGGGTGGTTTTTTCTCTTTGGTTTGCCTTTTTTTGGTTTTTTTTAAGTTTTTTATTTTAGACTTTAATTATTTAATTTTTTTCTTTCTTTCTTTGACATTCACTTTTTGTTATTTTTTATTTTTCATGTGTGTCATTAACAGATACCTCTTTGGCGTTATTTTTTATAAAAATATTTAGATGATATGTCTTTTACCAATAAATATGGTTTGTTTAAATAATGATTTTATTATTATTTTGACATATGAAATTGTTCGTCATGTTCGACTTTGCAATATGAAAGAATGCACGATTAAGTGACTATTTTTCTAAAATATATGAACATTGTTGTCGGATCCCAGATTCCGTAACAGAGAGTCTTAAGAGGAATCACTCGCTAACTCGAAACGTCAACCCCGACCTCAACTCACGGTTGTCAAATCCGAGAGGAGTGGACTAATATGGCTTCGAATAGCCCGAGACGTCAACCCCAAAGCTTACTTCGGCAATTCAATGCACAGAGCAGTAGGGTGATATGGTCTCCTCACTCTCTCCCACTGAGCCGGAACATCAACCCCGACCTCGTCCCGGCAAACGAATGCGCGGCTGAAGTAGGGTGATATAGTTCCCAACCTCTCAGTGGAGAGTCGCTTCACAGGAGTAATTAAACTTAATAACTCTATGTTAAAGACTCTGAAATCCTACCTGCATCATGCACTTCAAACATACACGCATTGTACACGATACAGGGGGGAAGAACAAACCAGTATCATAACAGAGACTCTACGACCGAAACTGCAATAATACTAGTTGTTCGGAAACTTAACAACATATTCATAACAAAAGTTATTTACACAGTGGAAGTTTAAGTTTGGCTGAGAAGCCTAAGGGTAGGGCCAAAAGCGGCAGCAGAACAAACCAAGCTGCCGAACCCAGGGCAGGATCACTGCCCGGGATCACCAGCGACTAGTCGATGTCGGCGTCTACCTCAACGTAGAAACCCTCCGCTGTGGGAGTGGTTTCCTCTGCACGGAAATAATATCAACGAATGCAAGGTGAGTACAAAATGTACTCCGCAAGACTTACAGGGGAAATTAATAATAGATGCATCAGGTATCAAGAAGGGGCTATCTGTGGACTATTTTTGTAGAAAGCTAATTTATTCTTTCACAATACCTGTAAGTAGATTGAAATCTGTCTACTAGAATACTTTGCAAGGAGAGGAGCTGAAACTGCATAATAAAACCTAAACCAGACCGTCGAACACGTAAATCCCTCGATCCTTCCTCGACCACCAGGGAGGAAGCGATCGCTAACCCACATCCTTAAAGTTGGCAAGTTTTAGATTAGAGTTATACTTGTCTAATTCGATGCGGATTCTTACCAAGCTGTCCATAACCGCGGACACGGCTATTCGAATTCGAATAGTTTAAACCCTGCAGGGGTGTACATCTTTACCTACACGTATCAACCGACTCTTAGTGCTACCAAGTACACACTTTCACGAGGTGTGCTAGCAGAGGGTGGTTGAACAGGACCTTTACAATGTTTTCGACCTAGGTATGAGCCGCCCTAATAGGCTAGTCCGCGAACGACAGTTCGGCCGATACTTCGACGCGGTCCCACTAGTTGTGGCAGGTGATACATCCCCGGTCCCAGACCGTGTGTAACCCTCACTCCTATATTGTTGCATCACACCACCTCCTTGTTTTCCACGCACCCAATTCACGAAAATGGCAAACTATGCGGCTCATATCCTAAGCCTAGACAGATTATTCGGTCGTGGGTGGCCCATTATACCACCCGCGTAGAAGTACGCAAATCTTGGTTCGAAAGGACACCGGGAACTGGTCCTTGTGGGATGAACGAGACAGCCCACCATGCTCCGAGCATGGGCTCTCGCCTATGCCCGATTTGATATTAGTCAGGATTATTAACCATTCCCGGTGAACACCCACCTAACCGCTAACCCATCCAGAGTATTGTGTTTTGTCTGCCATCCCAGGAATTACGACTTGAACCCGACTAAGCAGGTCTAAGCATCAGTAGCTGTATAAGCAATATGAACACAACAAGTAATCTACTCTAATCAGGTTGGGAGGGTCGGTGGTGTTGATTGAGCGACAAAGTAAGTTCTTATGCAGAGAATAGGGCTAATCCTTAGCATAAAATATCAGTTGAACGCATGCAATACGGATTTAAAAACAAATAATAGATTTGCAAATAATGGGATATCCGCAATATGTTCAAAGGGGGCTGCTTGCCTTGCGGTTCAGCGACTAGATCCTGATCCTGCTCGGAATTGTACTCGCCGAGATCGTCCGGTCCTATCGGAAAGAATGAAACACCGTACAGGCGCAGTGTGAACACCACGATGATGAACTTCAGCATGAGATGCAATGTATGCCATGAGCTAAAGGATTTGAAATGCAAACTAACGCAACTGGAATCAAGTTAATCGGAGTCCGGACGCGTAAGATATCGCGATCCGAAGATTTCCGGGGGTTCGGGGAAACCCTAATTGGAGTTTTTAGACATTTTCATCTTTTCTAGCATGCAAACATGGATGAATATGACATGATTGAATAGATTTCATTTTTTTGAACATTTTGATATATTATTTGCATTTTTCTGAATTAGGATGAATTTTCTATGAATTTTTGAAGGTTTAATTCATTTAAATTCCCCTTTTTGTATTTTTCTCAGTAAAGAATTTCAGGAATACTTTTAATACTCGAATTAACCTAGCTCTAGAGTATGACAGTGGGCCCTTTGGTCAAGTTGGGTCAAAATTGACCAAGTCTATGACCAGTGGGTCCACTGGTCATATCCCTTTTCTTTTCTTTTAATTCTTTTCTAATTTCTGACGCGCGGGACCCATATGTCATAGACACACAATTAAAAAAGTTCATTTAACATACTGCTAAGTGTTAATGAAGGTCATAATCATGTCTTTTTGGCCATAAATACCAATCATCAGCCTTAAGTATGTCCAGACAGCCATTATAAAACTTAATCAATACACTTAGCATTAAAGGGGGCAGTTAGATGGTCCTAATGACCTAACTCACGGCCATTAAGGCCCTAATTGCCTGGTTGGCCGGTCGGCTCGGGAGGCACGGGCTCACCGGCGGCAAGGGCGGCGACGGCGAGGTGAGGAACGGCGGCGGGGGCTCCGAGGAGACGACGGGAGAGGCGACTGGGCGGGGCGGCGGAGGGGATCCGGTCGGGTGCGAGGCGGAGGCGACCGGCGTCAAGGGGGTGAAGATGCTCCGACGGCCGGCGAGGAGGGAACCCGAGGCGGCGACGGGGACGAAGGGACCGAGGCGACGAGGCGGCCCGGCCGGCGTTGGAGAAGAAGCTCGACGGCGAGAAGAGGCGGTGGCCGGGGTGAAGCTCGGGCGGCGCGGCGGACGGAGGGAGGAGCTCCGGGCGACGGGGTGGCGGGGCGACCGGCGACGGATGGAGGCGGGGTCGACGACGGGGCCGAGGGCGACGGCGAGGCCGGTGGGAGTCGGGGCGGCGAGGCGGAGCTCCGGCTCGGGTCGGTGAGGAGGCGGGGAGAATGGCGCACGGGGGCGGCAGTGCCGAGGGAGAGCAGAGAGAGAGGGAGGAGGCGCGGAGCTGCCGAGGGAGGGTTTTAAGGGGGCTCGGGCGACCGGGGCGAGGTGGCGAGCGGGGCAGAGGAGGCGTGCCACGCGGCGGCGGGGAGCAGCAGGGGTACGGGAGAGAGAAAGCAGAGGAGGGAGAAGAGAGAGGCGCCGGGGCAGGCCGGGTGGGCCGGAAGGGGAAAGCGGGCCGCGGGGAGAGGGCCCATGCGGGGGAAAGGGGCCGGAAGGGAGGCCTGGCCGGGGGGGTTAGGTTAGGGTTTTAATTTTTTTCTTTTGTTTTCTATTTCTGATTTCTTTTCAAATTTTGTTTTTACAAATTTCAACCCAGGTTTAAATTCAAACCTATTCTGCAACTCAACACTTTTCTTCAATTTAAATTCAATATTCAAAATCTTTCTGATCTCTTTTGCCCCCTTCTACATTTGTTTTACACATTTAAACATTTTTGAAGCTTCTCTTTAGGTTTAAGATCATAGCCCAAAAATTTAAATTCAGTAATGCGATGCCATGCTATTTCATGATGCACAATCAGCAATATTTGAAGTCGGGGACGTTACAGACCTACCCCCCTTACCAGAATCTCGACCCCGAGATTCGGATTAGCTGGAGAAGAGAGAGGGGTACGCTGATCGAAGGAGATCTTCGCGTTCCCGGGTAGCTTCTTCTTCGGAATGGTTAGACCACTGGACTTTAAGAAACTTCACATTGCGTCTTCGCGTTGTCTTCTCCATTTCGTCGAGGATTCGAACAGGATACTCTTGGTAAGAAAGATCTTCTTGGAGATCTAGGGTATCAACAGCAGACTCCGGAATCGGATCTTTAAAGCATTTTCGGAGTTGGGAAACATGGAAGACATTATGGATATTGGATAATGACGGAGGTAGTTCCAACTGATATGCGACTTCACCTCGTTTGGAAAGAATGCGAAAGGGACCAATGTAACGAGGTGCCAACTTTCCTTTGATGCCAAATCGGTGAACACCCTTGAAAGGAGTGACCCGAAGGTAGACTTTATCGTTTGGCTCAAAGTGGATCTCACGACGATGGAGGTCGGAGTAGCTCTTCTGACGAGACTGAGCAGTTTTCAACCGCTCTCGAATCACTCGAACTTGATCTTCTGCTTCCTTGATCAAATCCAGTCCAAGAATTTGCCTTTCTCCGGTTTCAAACCAATTGAGTGGAGTCCGACATTTGCGTCCATAAAGAACTTCGAAAGGGGCCATGCCTAGGCTTGATTGGAAACTGTTGTTATATGAGAATTCAGCAAACGGAAGGCATTTTTCCCATTTCACGCCGAAGGATATATCACAAGCCCTAAGCATATCTTCGAGGATTTGGTTAACCCTTTCGGTTTGTCCACCGGTTTGAGGATGATAAGCTGTACTGAATGAGAGATGAGTTCCCATAGCAGCTTGGAGACTTTCCCAAAATCTGGAGGTGAACAAACTACCACGGTCAGAGATTATCCGCTTAGGGATCCCGTGGAGAGATACAATACGAGATATATAGAGATCAGCCAACTGGCTAGCTGAGATCTTCTCTCGGACAGGAAGAAAATGTGCTACTTTGGATAGACGATCAATGACTACCCAAATGGCATCATTTCCCTTCTGAGTTCTTGGAAGGCTGGTGATAAAATCCATACCAATTTCATCCCACTTCCACTCAGGGATAGGCAGAGGTTGGAGTGTGCCTGCGGGTTTTTGGTGTTCCGCCTTAACACGACGACACACATCACATTCAAAGATGAATTGGGCGATTTCCCTTTTCATTCGGGTCCACCAGAATCTCTGCTTCAGATCTCGGTACATCTTCGTACCACCCGGATGAATAGATAGGGGAGAATCATGAGCTTCACGAAGGATAGAATCTCGAAGATCTTTATTCTTCGGCACAACAAGATGATTGCCAAATCGAACAACGCCCTGATCATCGATTAAAAAACATTTAGCGACTCCGCTAGCAATGTTTTCCTTGATCTTGCAGACGCCTTTGTCTTGCTTTTGAGCGGATTTGATTTGGTCTTCCAAGGAGAATTGGATTTCAAGGTTATGGAGGGAACCAAAGGGAACGACTTCGAGATTAAGCTGCGCGAATTCCTCATGGAGGAGCGGCTGATGTTCCTGAATCACTAGATTATTACAGTAGGTTTTCCGGCTAAGTGCATCCGCAACGACATTAGCCTTACCAGGTTGGTAGTGGAGACCTACGTCATAATCCTTGATCAATTCCAGCCATCTTCATTGCCGAAGGTTTAGATCGGGCTGGGTGAACAGATATTTCAAACTTTGGTGGTCAGAGTACAACTCACAGCGATTACCGATAAGGTAATGCCGCCAAATCTTCAAAACATGGACCACCGCAGCGAGTTCTAGGTCGTGGGTTGGGTAATTGAGCTCATGTGGCCTCAATTGGCGAGAAGCGTAGGCTACTACATGTCCTTCTTGCATCAACACACACCCGAGACCTAGGCGAGAAGCATCACAGAAGATATCAAAGTTTTTGTGGATATCTGGGAGCACAAGAACAGGAGCGGAGGTTAATCTACACTTCAGCTCTTGGAAACTTGCTTCACATCTTTCGGACCATTCAAACTTCTTTCCTTTTTGAGGAGTTCGGTCAATGGCTTGGCAAGCTTGGAGAAGTCCTTGATGAAACGACGGTAATAACCGGCTAGACCAAGAAAACTCCGTACTTGAGTGACCGATTTGGGTTGCTCCCAATTGAGAACAGTTTTGACCTTACTAGGGTCCACGGCAACACCTTTCGCCGAGAGCACGTGGCCTAGAAAAGCGACTTCTTCGGGCCAAAATTCATACTTAGTGAATTTTGCATACAGCTGATGTTCACGAAGTTTGCCCAAGACAAGATTTAGATGCTCGGCATGATCTTTTTTGGTTTTGGAATAAATCAGGATGTCATCAATGAAGATGATTACAAAACGATCCAGATATTCCATGAAGATGGAATTCATCAACCTCATGAAGGTAGCAGGAGCATTGGTTAGCCCAAAAGACATCACGGTATACTCGTACAGCCCGTAGCGAGTTGAAAAAGCCGTTTTTGGAATGTCTTCGGGTTGGATCTTGATTTGATGGTAGCCCAACCTCAAATCAATTTTAGAGAAGACTGAAGCTCCGGTTAACTGATCAAAAAGATCATCAATGCGAGGGAGAGGATATTTGTTTTTGATCGTCACCTCGTTAAGAGGCCGATAGTCAACACACATCCGGAGGGTCTTATCTTTCTTTTCCACGAAAAGAGCTGAACACCCCCAAGGGGAGGAACTGGGTCGAATAAAACCTTTTTCTTCTAACTCCTGAAGCTGTTCCTTCAGCTCGATTAATTCAGACGCCGGTAGACGGGAGCAGTTCCAGGCATCAGCTCGATAACGAACTCAATCTCGCGATCAGGCGGCAGACCTGGTAGCTCATCAGGGAAGACATCTGGGAAATTACAGACCACTGGGACATTGGGAAGATCAGGAAGGGACTTGCCTTCAAGAGCACAGAGGTGGTGGTCGACGGATCCTAGATCACAAAGAACAGATTGGCCAGACGGATGGAAAAGAGTTACGGTATTGGTTGCACAATCAATTAGGGCTTGATGCGCGGTCAACCAATCCATACCCAGGATGATATCGATATCGGTGGAGGCCAAAACAATTAAGGTGGCATGGAACTCGAGATTTGTGATTCTGACGCAAACTTCATGACACTCTTGGGATGTTCTCATCACCGAACCCGGTGCAAGGATAGACAATGGAATCGACATATTCTCAAAAGGAATATGGTGCTTCTCAGCAAAACCCTTAGCTATAAAAGAATGAGAAGCTCCCGAATCGAAAAGGACGGATGCGGGAGTAGAATTGACAAGAAGCGTACCCAAGACGACGTCAGGCGCTTCCTGAGCTTCTTCGGCGACCACGTGATTCACGCGACCGCGACCGGCTGGTTGAGGCTTCGGGTTTGCCTTCTTAAACTGAACATTGCCTCGAGCTTGACCCTGCCCTGGATTTGGGCGAGGTGCCGGATTCTGATTCCGGGGGGCACTCACGAGCATAATGACCCGGCTGACCACACACAAAGCAGACTCCAGGGGGCGGCCTTGGAGCAGGATTAGACGACTGTCCTCCAACTGGTCTTGCTTGGAAACCCTGCTGAGGAGGACGAGGAGCAAAGCCTGATGGTCTGGCAGAAGGAGTAGCGTGGTTGAACGCGCTAGCCGGAATCCAAATCCTTCTTTTCTGGGAGCTGGAGCTCGATGGTTTGGCAGCATCACGAGCATGCTTGCGCGATTCTTCAAGTGTCTGCCTACCGTGCTCCATCTTGATGGCCTTGTTCATCAGGGCCTGGAAGTTTACGAAATCGAAAGGAAGCAACTCATAGCGAATCTCCGGGTTCAGACCTTTGCGGAACTTCTCCTGCTTATCCGCATCGGTGGCAACGTCATTAGGAGCATAACGAGCCAAATGGTTAAACTGGTAGAGATACTCAGTTACACTGTTCCGCCCTTGCTTGAGGTTGCGAAACTCTTCCTTCTTGACTTCCATTGTTCCATCTGGGATATGAGCTCCGCGGAAAGCAGTACGAAACTCAGACCAGGTAATCTCATGATCCTTCTCTTGCATGGAGCGGAAACTTTCCCACCAGGCGGCTGCGGCACCTTCAAGCTGGAAGGCCGCAAAGTTCACTCGATCTGCCGTGGCAACGCGCGCTGTCTCCAACTTGCGCTCGATGGTGCACATCCAGTCGTCGGCATCCAGAGGATCTTCAGAGCGACTAAACACCGGAGGTTGAGTTTGAAGGAAATTAGAGATTCCGACGCGATCATCAGGTTGACGGCCGGTGTTTTGCACGAGGCACTCCAGCAGTATGGTTTGTTCCATGCGATTACGCTCAATCTGCATCAAGACTTCAGCCATAGTCGGCGGTGGAGGGGGAACATCACCGGCGTGACCGGCACCATGATCTGCTGGGCGCTGATTACCAGTCATCCTAAAGGAAGGAAAAAGGAGTTACTTCAAGATTCAGAATCGAATCCGAAAGACCACTTACGGTAGGATGTACTGAGGAAACTAAATAGTGTGGAGAAGGATAAATGCTAAATATGTCACATATGGTAGTACAAAAGCCACGAAGCTAAAGTACATTCCATAGCAACACAGATAGACATCTGGTACGTAATATACATGACCGTAATATTACAAGCTCATGGCTAGAACATGTACACGATCATGATACAATACCACACTCACACTTTAAGGTTTAGTTCCAATACACGATTCATCTACAACCTTAGACGGTTATAGACTTAGGAAAGGAACCATACACTGCTCTATGGGATTAACCTATTATATGGATATAGTTTCAGCTCAGGGTACAAAAAGGGGCCAAAAGAGCTGACTACAACCATTGGTCGTACACACGAGCATGGAGATCACGGAGAGAAGTCGGGCGAGTCGTGGTGCAGAACGTAGTACATCGCTGCTTCAGGCGGAATCGGCTTCGGTTCTTGGAAATTGCGAGGCACCTCACCAGGAAGTGGCTCAAGCTGATGACGGGAAATTCCAGGTACTTCCATAGCTACACGATGACGAGAAGTATAGCGAGGTCCCGGAACTGGAGCAAAGTTGCATGGAGATGGCCTATTGGCAGCATAAGGCCCAGTAAACTCTCCGCGAGCTGACATTAAACCCCTTGGAGCTTGGGTGGCGTCCATGTGCTCGTTGATGAACTCAAGGGCGTGGCACAAACGATGAAGGTAGCAGTCACGATCGTAGGCGGCTGCTCGATAAAGACGGTGTGTAATATTGAGCTATTTTCTACAAGAACTATTTCACTACACATTACGTGCACATTATGTGGTCCTTTTCATCATTAGCGCAACCTTCTCCTAACTGATTCTATATGTACGACCAATTAGAATAGATGGGTTCCAAACAACATCAAGGCAAATTACATGTAATTACCAGTGAGCTTTATTTGATTATCAATGAGCTTTATGACTTCACCGCAAGTCTTGGTTTTTGCATCAACCAAGGTCTACGGTGAAGGCATAACTTGTCAGGGGATCGCATGCAATTCTCCTTGATGTTGTCTGGAACCATTCGATCTGTTATTGGTGATGATATAAAATCGATGAGAAAAATATACTAATTAAGGGGTTCCAAACAAGATCAACGGAAACAACAGGTCATACCCCAATGTGTATTGTGCCTTCACTGTAGGTGCTTTCAACATCAACCACGGCCTGCAATGAAGGAATAATTCATCGGGGGATCACCTATAGTTCTCGTTGATGTTGTTTGGAACCCTTATGTAATATGCCTAATCATCCAAACACACTATCTATATAGAGAAGTCTTATCATCACTGGCCTAATCATCCAAAACCAACACAAGTAAATTTTAAAAATAATGCCTCCGAATATTGCCCATTGTAAATAAATCGTACATCGGCTAGCAACGGCTCAGTGGAGCAGGGTTTAGGGTTAGGGTAACACATTTTAATCTTACCCCGAACAAATTTATAAAAATGGGTTCTTTTTCATCATTGTCATAATATAGTTGTTCATTTTATGGTATTCAATTTAATCACATTATTCTGCATACACATACATGAGTGCTTACACAACAATGCATACCTCACTAAAACAAGTAAATTTGTAGACACCGAATATGATCTGTAGAGTTTTGACCTTTAATTAGGGGGCTATCACTACCGAAAACTATTTTTTGCCACAACCAAAAGGATTAGGAATGGGCCTTTTCCGTCGAGAGTGACACAACACTGCATACCTCATCAGTGCATACACATACATCTAGAAAATTATCATCACTACATAGAGCTAACACATACACGAAGATCGAAATGATTTCAGCACTGCATATAGCTAACACATACACAAATAGACATCTATAAAATATTTCATCACATAGCTAATAGATACACACACAGACATGTATAAAATATTTCATCACTGCATGGCCTCATAATTACCTTAGGGATGGCATGGAGGATGGCGAGCTCAAGGGGATTTAGCAGGGGTCCAGTGAGCTTGGCAGCAGACCGGGCGACGAACGGCGGACAGCGGAAGGCTGCCGGATCTGCAAATACCACATCTCATCTCTCCCTTTGTCCTTCTTTCTATCCACGGAAACTAGGGCTAGGCACAGGCCCGGGCGCTCCAAGGGATTATGTCCGCCACCTCCTTCTGCCTCACCAACCGTAGAGAGGGCGACAGGGATAGCAATGGAGGCCGCTAGCTCTGCAGGACCTGCTGCTGTGGACCAGCGGGGGGTGGCCCCTCCCGGTGCTCCCTCCCGATGCTCCGGATATGATGGCTGGCCGGCACACCTCCTTCTCGCGTGGTCAGCTGGAGCACCTTCTCGTAGAGCTCGAACTGGTCCGTGGCGCCTCCTCCTCGAGATGCGATGGCAACCTCCCGGGCTACAGATCTGGGCGGCGGTTGAGGGAGCATGGGAGGGATGAGTGCGAACAGTAGTGTAATGATCATTTTTTGGAGGTTTTTAAAAATATTTTATGAAAAAATGAGAGCTGGAAAATTTCGTGAATGTTTTTCTGCATTAATAAAAGCATAATTAGAAGTTTGCTGAGTCTTTTTTACTTAATACAATTAATCTAAAAATTATTATTGGTTGGTATCCGTGAATGTTTTGGAATCATTGGAGTTTGTTTCGTATTTATTTGAGATCAAATTGACCTTTTAGTATGCGCTTTTCAAAAAAAAGAAAAAGAATTCTTTTCTTTTCTCTCATGGGCCCTCTTCTCCCCACTGGACGGGCCTGGCCCGCCCCAGCCCGCTCCTCCATCTGCCTGGGCTACCGCCAGGGTGAGGCCTGCCTCCACCCGTGTGCCCGCCTGGGCCGCTCCTGGGCTAACCGGTGCCAGCAGTCTGCCGCCGGCCTGCTCCCATGGGCTGCACAGCTGCTGTTGTTGCCTGGCCTGCACGGGCCTAGCAAGGGCGCAGGTGCAGCGTTCGGCTCGGGAACTACGCAGCGGCCGCAGTGCTCGCTTTTCGCACATCACGACACTAACGCCGCTGATCTCACGCACGTATTGAGTCCGGTTCGGTTGCCTACTCCCCTCTATAAATAGATATCCCATACCCCATCTATTCTTTTCTTTGCTCATCTAATCTCTTTCTCTTCTTTACATCCCCTGTTTCTTTTTTCTCTGCACCGAGCTCATCTGTACAGCAGCAGCCGTCGTTGCTCCGTCGAAGCCGTCAGAGTCCGTCGCCGCTGCACCTCCGTCCAATCCGCTGCCTCACCTACCCGTCGCCCCTGCCATCAACGTCACCACTATGAGCATCTTCTTTCCCTATTTGTTTTCCTCTCCCATCTGTTGTAGCTTCACAGCGAGAGCCATGCACGTACCAGTAGATTAGCCGAGCCATGCACAGTAGTAGCATGGCAAGCAATCAATCCATGCAAGGATCAATCAAACAACTGGCTTCCTATACAGAATATAAACATCTCCTCTCATGTCTTTTTCTTCCCAAGCCATGCACGGGCAAGTAGATTACTAAGGCAGCCGATGCATGCATTGTTAGAACTAATGGGCTTGGCCCATGTGCAGTTTCTGAAATTCCTAATAAATCTCAAAGGCCCATGAATAAATGGCAAGAGGTGGGGCAAGAGTTTAGTCCCATATTGCTAGTGGAGGAGGTGGGAGACCACTTTATATAGTGAGTTCTCCCCACCACACTTAGTGATTGGTATGAGGAGAGAAAGGAAGCACCACACACGCACGCGCTCGCCTCGCCTCGCCTGGCCGGGTCGAAGGGCGCGGGCGTGCGACATACGCGTGAATGGTCTGCCGAAATCCAGTCCGTGACCTTGTAGGAGCGCGGCTTCCTTTTGCCTTTTTGGTTTCTTAGCAGACAAGTTTGTTGTTTGCTTGATCGGTAAGTTTACGTGTTGGAAACCTAATCGGTTTAGATAAGTTTTACGTGTTGGAAACCTAATCGGTTTAGATCGTGATCGCGACACGAGACCGCGTGGGCTCTCCTATATATATGACTTACCGGCCGCAGCCAAAGATAGATCGAAAACGAGTTAGGGTTTTGCCTCCTCTTGTTACTTGCGCCGCCACAGTAATCTACTCCATCCCGAACGCCGGCGTGCACCAGCGAGAGGGAGAGCAGGTCTCCGGAACCTCTCGTCCTTGTGATCCTGCACCGGGAGAGGACGAATTAGGTTTTTGGGAAGCGCTACGCGCGACTGCTCACATCCGTCACCATGGGTCGTCTTCCATCCAAGTCAGGCGGTGCCGCATACCGTCGTCTCCGCCGCCGTCTGCTTCGACCCGTCTTCACCAACGTCGTCGTCAACAACATCGCTTCTGCAACAGTCACGGCTACTTCATCTACAAACGATCAGTACGTGCGTCGTGATCTGATCCTGTCTTTAAGTATGCTTGCTGTTGCATGTGCGATGCTGCTGTTCTGTTCACCTAGTATGCTAGAGCTATGCATGCTAATATTTGTTTTAGTCATGAATTGTTTACTGGATTTAATCACGAAATTATCTAATTTTCCAACATGCATCCACTAATGGATCCAGTGTCCAGTACTCCATAACATGGATATCCTTCCCTCCTTCCTGTCCTCAAATAAATTCAAATCCTTGCACTATCTTAGATCTTAGCAATAAAATGGATCAATTAGGACCCAATAAACCTCCTGGTGCGATCAGATTTCAAATCCAATCGTTAGATTTTAAATTCATTCTAATTTGGATAAAGTTTAGCCAAATTTTAAACTAACTTTGTACTGGATGAAAACTTAGAAAGTATTTTAATTTTTACTAGATTAGTAGTATGTATAGGAAATACTCTGATTTTTCCCATGATTTTAGGATTTGTATATGATTTTATGTAATTGTTTTTGTCTCTATTTTTATTATTAAATATAAATACTTTCTAATTTTCAATTAAATTTTTTTAGGATAATAATTAATGTCTAGCTCACTGTGGTCATTATAGAAATTAGGATAGCATATATATAAGGTTATTGTTCGCGTACCAAATAATAGTCTCTTGCTTATTATTTCTCTGTATAATTAATTCCTTGCTGTAATATTTAATGGCACATGATCTAGGCACTGATTAATTAATGTGATTAGGTTTACATCTAATGTTTGCAACTTTATATCATAATTCGCTTAGATCGAATTATTTGTAATTACTCGATAATGTCAAAAGTGCACATATGTTATTAGTTTTATTTCTACTGTACAACTATGACATGATCTTGTACAAGTATCATGTCTGGGACCTTTTTTTATTTTTATATGAAATTTAACATGATTAAAATTGGTTTCATTAAAAAACAGTTCCAATAAATATTTTATATAAATGTAGAAAATGATAAAAATATGATTTCTTAATTTGTTAATGCTTAATATGGCATGCTAGCACATATTTAATATGTAATAATACAATATATTTATTTATTTATTTATTTTTATATACGGTTTCGACCCCTCTTTAGGAGACCCCAAATTATTAAACCCTATTCGATCTTCGACGTATCCTTTCCGTCGTTGATTTACACCTATCTTTTGCAGTTGGATTTTATTTTGAAGTGGTTATTTAGTGTGTTCACTTTATTTTCCATTACAATGATTAGGGAGTGACGCCGACGATACCGGACCCGACTTCGAAGATCAGTCACTCGACAACAAAGGCATGCCCCCTCTTTCTTGATCATGGAGATCCTATATTTTCAAAGTCATTATATTTTTATTTTTTAAAACTTGCATGCTATTTTATGCAAATAGCTAGCGTGTCAATTGACACACATGTACCTTAATCTGCTTGTCACCCTTTTACCTAATACCATGAGTAGTTCGTTCAATATTACAGAACAAAGTATAGATGATGCTTATCTATGCATAATTATCCCTAGGATGCTTTTATCTCACTAGTACAGAAATCGATATCCGAGGCGGTTAAAATAGCACATCCGAGGCGGTTATAGCAGCCGCTTCCACGAAGTGGTTGCAGATATGGGGGCATGCATCAGAGGCGGTTATGCAAGCACCTCGGATAAGAGCTTATCTGAGGCGGTTGAAATGCGTAAACCGCCTCGGATAAGCACTTATCGGAGGCGGTTACACTTTCTCAACCGCCTCGGATAAGAACTTACCAGAGGCGGTTACATTTTCTGAACTGCCTCGAATAAGGAATTATCGGAGCCGGTTACATTTCTTTAACCGTCTCGGATAATGTCTTATCGAGGCGGTCAAGAAACATAACCGCCTCCGATAAGTCCTTATCGAGGCGGTTGATGTAGAGATCCTAGGCGGTTGCTAAGTTGCAACCGCCTCGGATATGTTTTTAAAAAGGCATTATTTTGCCTGATTTACTAGCCTCCCTGAAAAAGCAAACAGTTCATATATATGATATATCCAAATCACAGCACACACAACAGATTTATATAACACACTTCAATCATTCATTCTCGCATCGACCACAAGACATAAACTACAAACATTCACATACATACGCATACGAATAATATTACAAAACTTGTTCACTTGAGTCATATACTCAATTCACAGCGAAGATATTGATCAAATTCAAAAAACTGGACCTCTCTTAAGTTCTTCACATGAATAGAACCACTCGCCGAAGCCTCCATACACGATATCTATTGATAAAGAAGTCTCATTTGTAAAACAGTGACATTCACAAGAAAAAGTTATAGTTATGTCACACCCACTTACACGTTAGCAGTGAGAGGAAAAATGAACAAGACATTTAAAAACATCAAGTGCATTTATCATTTGAAACCACAAGTTGGATAGATAATTACAAAATTTGATGCTTTGGAACTAATGAAGTAACTAATGACCTAAATAGAAACCTAAGTAATGGTCTAATTAATCGCAATCCTAAGTTCCTAGCTTGCCGCCGGGAAACTGAAGCGTCCTTCAGGACTAATGACCTCGTTGTTTAGGAAGCTAGCGATGTACGACCGAACCTGGGCGATGTCCATATCTTCCAACTGTTTGATTATCATGGTTTTCACCGCTCCCTCAAAACATGAGGCTTACACTCAGGGCGAATAACATGATTAAACACTAGACATTAGTAGTGGCGATGGCATCGTACCGCTAGATCATCGTACTTTGGGTTGCTGCAAAGGGCTAGCATGTGGAAACACACGTAATACCCACAGAGGTCGGTCCCTTTAGGTTGTTGCCGGCACTACAAAAGGGATATCGATTAGGTATAGAGGGTAGAAGTATGATGACATTAGTTCTAGGAGTCAAGGACATTACGGAAATACCTTAAACTTGGAGTCATGGGGTAACTCGACAGGCACTCCTTCCTTGACTTCCTTGTGCCTCCCTCCTTGTTTGACGTACGTGTTAAACGCTCTATGTGATTCAAAACAATTAGCATGAACTGTCTTTTCCTTTGTGAAGAAGAAAGAATAGGCATGGACGAAGTCGAAAGTTTTGGTACTCACTCATCGAGTAGATGCATGATGTCCACGTACCCTTGCTTGTGCTCGTCAATGCTACGCCTCATGGAATCAAGGTAATATACCTTATTCCATTTCGGCACGATCACGAGGAGGATCCAATGGCCCCTGGTTATACGATACGAAGTTATTACATGTTTAGCCGTCGAACCATGAGAATTTGCAAAGAATGTGGCTTACCCGATGTTATAGGCAACCTGGATGTGATCTCGTGCGGAGTACTCATGGAGTAAATGCAGGACGTAATCCTGCACCATGTTCTTATTTGCCGCGATGCTTTGGGCCGAGATCAAATATGGGTCGCCGAACCCCACAGAGTTCTTCATTTTTCTTTTTCGCTCAGATCAAGCATGTATCTGAGTATAGGAGAAGAACGAGTTATATTGCTGGCACTTAGTTAGAATAAAACAAAACGGTGCTGTGTTGTAAGGACTTACAGCGTGAAGCATCTCATGAGACTGAAGTCCAGCTCACGGAAGTGCATCATGTTGAAGATGTCCGTGAATTCCACGGGAAACATATATCCGCTACGGTGCTTGAAATGCTCCTCCTTGAAGAAGACCATCAGGCCAACTCTTGTATCTGGGAACGGCCTATTCGACATCTCGAGGTAATGATCATGAAGCTTCCGGCAGGCTATGCCTAGGTTCACGTCAGCGTCCACCATAGGTTGTCCCGGCACGTGCTGGCGAGCTAGCTCCGCTAAAGGATATTCAACATCATCCGCCAGTTTTGAAGCAAACTTCTTGCCTCTGTATACTTTCAGCTTGGATGTGGCCCCTTGACTCTTCGTTGGAACACGGCTTGGCCGTGAGCTCTCCACTGGTGGTACTGTCGGGAGTTGAGGGGCTAGCGAACGATGAGTAACCTTCACATGTGGCACTGTCGGCACTGGCTGAGGAAGGGCGAGCTACCTCGAAACCTCTGGCGGAGATGGAGCAACCACCGGTGAAAACCTCAGCATCCCTTGATCTGGCGAGCATGGAGGAACGGATGGTGTGCTCGGTACTGATTTGAGGACTATGTCCTTCTTTGGCCACTGGACGAATGACCCGATCGCGTCGCTTAATGTCTGCATCTCATCAGATTCTCGTGCGTTCAGCAACGGATAGTTAGCGAAGGTCGGGTTGATTGACTCGACCTGCACTCGCGCAAACCCTGGCGTTAACGGGACACCGTGTATCACCGTTCCAGGAGCAGGTGGCCACACCTGACCGTACACGACGTCCATTGAGAAGTTCGTCGTAGCGAACTGTATCTGCATCTTGCACCGCATCGGACCCCCAATTTGGTCGATGGGAGAACAATCCTCCGCACCCGAGGCGCAGCTACTGCGGCGGGCACCCGGGCTAATTGCGACTGGCGCCCTGTCTTGCAGGTATTGTGCTGAAAGCCTCTCCTCCATCACCCTCAGTCTTTCCTCAAATTGTGCCTCAAGGGACGACTGTATCTCTACTTTTATCTGCTCGGCTCTTGCTCTCTTCCTCTGCTGACGTGCCTCCTGCGTGTCGCCAGGAAGGCTTTGTCCCACTGTTGCCAGATTTCTGAAACCCCTAGTGCGTCCATAGGGCTCCCTGGTGACTGATGGCCTCAGAGAGTATGTCTTTCTCCTGACTTGGCACAAACGAGTCTTGAGATGCCTGCTCATTCAGCCCCTACCATTCTCTGATAGACCTCCTCATCTCCAGGGTTTCTCCATATGCGTTGACCACGAGGATCCACCTTCGTCCTCGCCCTGCACCAGTCCCGGATGCGGCTGTCGCTGAAATCCGAGAACACCGGCTACTGTCCGTGCTTCTCCGCTTCCTCGTCCTCCTTTGCCCATTTCTTCTTAGCACCGACGTACCCTAAGGTGCCGAGAAAGTGTGGGTGCTTGTTCCTCCTGGCTAGCTCTTGCCCCTTCTGGCTATCTGCCTGGAACTCTTCGGATGACTTCAAGGCGCAGAATTCGCCCAATCTTCTTCGGAGACATCCGGGTATGCCTGGCAAGGCGACTTATCTTGCTTGAGATAGTCCCTCACCAGTCTGTGCTTGAAATTCCTCCAACACTTCCCAGTCGTCAGTATAATGGTTCGGAAGAAATCGGCTTCGACCTCTTCTGGGTACATGAAGGAGCCCTTCACTTCATCAAACAGGGACCTCCGCTCCTCCCGTGTCAGCTCACCCCAATCAGCGAGGGTGATCCTAACCCTAGAACGGGCGACCACTACTGCAGATTGACCTTCTGCTGAACCATCTCCACTGACGGGCGCAGAAGAGCCCGTCGTTGGAGGAGCTAACCACTGACAGACGCAAAAGGGAATCGTCAGTAGAGGACAGAGCTAGGCTGGACCTGAGGACCTCCACTAATAGGCACGTAAACGCCCGTCAGAGGAGATGAAACCCGAGTGCAAAAAAGCTCATACAGATGACGGGAATCTCCACTGACGGGCGCTCTTTAAGGGTCCGTCAGTAGAGATATGTTTCCACTGACGGGCAACTCAGCTGTCCCTCAGCGGTGATTGTTCCAGGGCTGACGCATTACCGCTGACGGGCCCTTTATACGTGCCCGTCAGTGGTATGTTTCCTTGTATAAAAACAGAGGGGCGGTGCTCGCTGCTGGCCAGTGCTCGCGCGCCAACTGGCCAACAGCGAGCGCCGCCGCCACCAAACCCCCCACTGCGCTACCGCCGCCAACCCCCCCGCTGCGCCACCGCCGCCAACACCCCTCCCACCAAGGCTTCCCTCTCCCCAACCCTTCTCCTCTCCCTCATTTCTTCCATTTCTTGAGATCTAGATCTAGATCTAGAGATCTTGAGCTATTTTCAATCCCAAACTCTCCCATTTCTTCATTTAACTCTAGATCTCCCTCTCTCTCCAACACACATCTCTCCCTCCTCCTCCTCCCTCTCACTCTCTCCACCCAATTATATCTAAAACCTATCCCTCCTCCTCTCACTCGGTAATAATGCTCTCTTTGGAATAATGATATATAAAAAGTGTTATTTTCATCTTGTATACGTATTTAATGTGATTCCCAGTCATCGAGCCGAGGCCTAGTGTTATATTTTCGCGCTGATTAGTTTCGTGTCGTAGGGATCGATCGATGGATCGCAGTTGGATGTACGATAACCGGGCGACAGAGAGTTGGGCTACGGCTTTGAATGAGTTTTTTGATGTCGCCAAGCGAGATACGAGGAGAAAAGGTGGCACGAAGATTTGTTGTCCGTGTCGCGATTGCAAAAATTTGGTAATGTTCGATACAAGAGGGAGGGTGACGGTACACCTGGCGCTTAAGGGTTTCATGCCAGATTATACACGTTGGATATGTCACGGTGAGGAGGAGGAAGATCAAGTGTTACAGCAAGATACCGAACATGGAGAAGACGATGAAGACGAGGAGAGTTTCGAATCTAAACCCGAAGAAGAAACGGGAAACAATTTGGCCGATATGGTGCAGAACGTTCATATGGTGGAGCAAGTGGTGCTAGATCCTGAGGATGAAAGAGAGGCTGCTAAGTTCACGAGACTAGTTGAAGACTCGCAAACCCCGTTGTATACTGGTTCCGATCCAGAACACACGCGTCTGTCAGTCATGCTGGAACTTCTAAGGATCAATGCAGCCCACAACTGTCCGGATGAAGGCTTCGATGAGACATTGGCTTTTCTTGCAAAAAAATTTCTGAAAAACAACTTGCTGCCTACGAGCACCGAAGAAGCCAAGAAGGTTGTCTGCCCTCTTGGGTTAGAGGTGCAGAGGTTCCATGCGTGTCCGAATGACTGCTTTATTTACCGCAAGGAGCACGAGAAGTTGTACAAGTGTCCCACGTGCAACACGTCCAGATTCAAGAGGGGTAGAAACCAAGCCGCTGATGAGGACCCAGTGACGAGTGGTGCTCCAATAAAGGTTGTATGGTATCTTCCTGTCCTTCCCCGTTTGAATCGTTTATTCGCTAACAAGAAGGAGGCAAAACTGCTACGTTGGCACGCCGAGGGGCGGAAAACTGATGATGGAGTGATGAGACACCCTGCCGATGCTTCGCAATGGAGGGCAATCGACGCCCAATACGATGATTTCAGAAAAGATCTGAGGAATATCAGGTTTGGTATGAGTACGGACGGGATCAATCCATTCGGCAACATGAGCAGCAGACACAGCACTTGGCCCGTGGTTCTATGGATGTATAACCTTCCTCCATGGCTATGCATGAAACGAAAGTACATACACCTCTCTATTCTCATACAAGGGCCGAAGCAACCTGGGAACGATCTGAACATGTATCAACAATTATTGTTCGAAGAACTAGCTACACTGTGGGAACCAGGGGCCCAGGTCTGGGATGCATACGAAGAAGAGTACTTCAATCTGAAAGCGCTGTTGTTCATGACGGTCCAAGACTATCCCGCGTACGGATATCAGTCCTACCAGTGTGTTCATGGGTACAAAGGATGTGTGAAGTGTTTGGAGTCTACTACAAGTTTACACCTAAAGGGATCCAAAAAATCATGTTCATGGGCCACCGGAGGTGGCTAAAACAGAACGACCCATGGAGGCAAGAGAAGGAATTGTTTGACAATATTGTTGAGGTCCGTTCGGCGCCTCGGAAGAAGACCGGGGTGGAAATCTATGACATCGTGAACACAATGCCCCCTGTTACGCCAGGTAAGACACAACCGTCTGTTCCCATGCAGGACGGCGTCTGGAAAAGGAAATCCGTATTCTGGGATTTGCCTTACTGAAGCGCTACGTTCGTAACAGGTCACAACCAGAAGGTAGCATCATCCAAGGCTATGTTGCCGAAGAGTGTGTCGAGTTCTACACTGATTACTTGGCTGATCAAAAGTCCATAGGTGTTCCTGTTTCACGGCACACGGGAAGGCTCGATGGTGAAGGCCATGTACGCGGACAAAGGCCTTTACATGTCTATAATTCAGTACCCAGTAGGTCAGATGACTATGACAGAGCACATCTCGTGGTCTTGCAACACCTGACGGTGGTGCATCTCTATCTTTGGATGCACATGGTAAAGCTTAAAAAAGAAAACCCGAAGAAGGGAGAAGCGTGGCTCTCGAAAGAGCACAATGGAAAGTTCACAACATGGCTAAAGAACTACTGGTATGAAAGGCCTCCGACAAATTTCGAAGAAGAGATGGTCAAAATGTTGTCACAAGAACCTGCGAGCAAGGTCCTGACATTTCAAGCATACGATATCAATGGATACACATTCTATACGGAGGCTCAAGACAGGAAAAGCACGTATCAGAACAGTGGGGTGACGATGGAGGCTAAAACCGGTAACCGTAAGGATATATACTACGGTGTTATTGAAGAAATTTGGGAACTGGACTAACATCGTCACAAAGATACCCATGTTTCGTGTCAGATGGGCGAAAAATATCCATATTGATGATGACAAATTCACTACCGTGACTTTACCTCCCCCGACATCTATTGAGTCAACATAGGTCAAAGCAATCAGTGCGAAAGATAAGCCATGGGTTTTAGCTAAACAAACCTCACAAGTCTTCTACATAAAAGACCCAAAGGCATAGAAGCGCCATGTCGTTAGAAAAGGGAAGAGGAGTATTGTCGGAGTCGATGGTGTTGTTGACGAAGAGGACTACGACCAATTCGACGACCCGGACTCCGAGCCAGAAGCTGTTGATAAACGCCCCATAAAAAGGAAAAAAGCTACTAAGGATGCTGAGCCCTACGTCAGACGCAGTCACGCCGAAGGACTAACGTATACCATGAAGAAAATCACTATTTATGAGAAGATTTCCGAAGACGACGAAACCTAGTTATTTGTATGTGTGTGTACTTCTGTATGTGTAAATTGTGGATGAATTTGAACACAAACCAATGTATAATCCAACTTCAATGAAATTGTCTAAAATTTTAAACATAGCCTCACGAGGTCATATAATTAACCCATGCCAATTTTCAACTTTTTTTGACCACATTTAGATTTAATAAAAAATGAAAAACCAGAAAGACGCAAGCAAACATTTCAATTTCGACAAGCAAACATTTGAATTTTTGATATATTTTTCAGATACAAGCTATGCCAATACATAGGTACCTAGATATGAATTTTCCTTCCATTTATAGGCCTTATTTAAGATAGTTGTAGTTCAAATCTGAAATATATCTAGTAAATAACTAGATATTCATTTAATGCGTAAAAAATAGCAAATGGTTTCAGAAAAATGCCTAACTTTGACACGACCAATGTAATGTAGTACGTTACATGTACAAAAAGTTTGGAGCGTAGCTAAAAATGATTTTTGAAAGGTTTTACACATTGTACCTCAAATTGGTATTTCAAAAAATAGAAAATTCAAATTATTACATAACAAGATGGAACATGATGAATTATTAGCGTATAATATTGTAATATGAAGTTGTAGTCCAAATCTAAAGTTCAAATGATGAAGAATTTATGATGTGTACATCGATCTTCATATTTCCCCTTTAAATGCTATGAAGCTTTCTCACAGATGGTTTAGTTACAAAGCAATGTATACTCCAACTTCACTGAATTGTCTGAAATTTTAACATAGCCTCAGAAGGTCATATAATGACCCCATGCCAATTTTCAACTTTTTTGACCACATTTAGATTTAATAAAAAATAAAAAACCAGAAAGACGCAAGCAAACATTTCAATTTCGACAAGCAAACGTTTGAATTTTTAATATATTTTCCAGATACGAGCTAAAAACGATACATAGGTTCCTAGATATGAATTTTTCTTGCATTTAGAGGCGTTCTTTAAGATAGTTGTAGTTCAAATTTGAAATATACGGAGTAAATAACTAGATATTCATTTAATGCCTAAAAAATAGCAAATGATTTCAGAAAAATTCCTAACTTCGACACTATCCCGAAAAAGGTAAAGCCGTAAACCAAAAAGACTAAAACACTAAAACCATATAGAATAACCCTAAAATCACCTCAAACAGGAAAACCTAAAATTAAAAAAGAACCCTCACCACTGACGGTCACATGGAACACGCCCGTCAGTGATACGTAGCAAAAACCCTAACCTGTCCCCCCTCTCCACTGACGGTCACATGGAACGGGCCCGCCAGTGGTACGACCAGTAACGATAACCACGACCTCCTCTCCACTGACGGCCGTTTGGCATACGACCGTCAGTGGTACTACCAGTAGGAAACCTTATCAGTCCCCTTTATTCACTGACGGGCACAGCGTTGTCGCCCGTCAGTGGTACGCCCTCTCCACTGACGGGCGCCGTGTAGCCGACCGTCAGTGATGCGTAGCAGTAACCATAACCTGTGCTCCCTCTCCACTGACGGGCACCTAGTATCCGCCCGTCAGTGGAGGTTCCTCTCCACTGACATGTTAGTCTCTACTGACGGGCGCCTATAAGGAGCCCGTCAGTGGTACCCGAAATCTTATATAAGCCACGCGCGGGACTTCGCGAAATTTCGCGCGGGACTTGGCGAACGCGTTCAAAAGAACCAGCAGCGAGACGACGGTTCGTATCCGACGCTGCCAGGCTGCTCCGCCGCCCGACGAGCTGCCGCCCCTCCTCCTTCGCCCCCTTCGCCGCCCGACGAGCCCGCCGCCCCCTCCGCCGCCGCCTCGAAGCCTGCCGCCACCCCCGAAGCCCGGCCGCCGCCTCCTCCAGCCTCCTCCCTCCGGCCTCCTCCCTCGGCCGCCTCCTCCCTCCGGTCACCTCCCTCGGCCGCCTCCTCCCTCCGGCCGCGCCCCCTCCGCCGCCGGCCTCGAAGCCCGCCGCCGCCCCCGAAGCCCCGGCCGCTGCTCCTCCGGCCTCCTCCCTCCGGCCTCCTCCCTCAGCCGCCTCCTCCCTCCGGCCACCTCCCTCGGCCGCCTCCTCCCTCCGGCTGCCCCCTCCGCCGCCCCTCCGCCGCAAGGTGAGTTCTCCCGTGTGTCTACACTTGTTTGGCCTAATGGCTTGGAGATTGATGATGATTTCTTGTATTAGTTGTACTATATTAGGCCTAATGCAATTGTTTATGTTGGAGATTGATGATGATTCCTGATTTGCATGGAAAATGAACTATTTCTATGAAATCTTGTGCTCCTAACATGGCCTTTTTTTACCAAGTACAAATTGGTTCAAAAGTTAAGCTTATTTGGTAATGACATGGGCAAGCAAGAGGTAACATATATACACAAAGCCAGATGACATAAGTTGAATATTTTTATGTGTTTAGAGGATGGCCAGATCCAACTTTTTATGCAGAGAGTTGATCAAGCACTATACACCATATATTCTGAAGATTTTATATTGTTAGACTTTGATAACTCCCAAATGAAAGAGATCTTGTGAAATACCACTCGATTGAGTAGAGCTAGCTATCCAGATACATGTATGTAGCCAACACATGTATGAATAGCTATTTTAGATGTTGCATAAAGACTGAATCAAATTAGTTGTATGAATACCTAATTGGTTGTGCATGTGCAAAGATAATACATAATTGTTGCTAAGTTAATGTAGTTCATAGCATAATTGTTTGCTGAATTGGAAACCACAGTGGTGTCTGATATGCTAGTTCAGCAAATTCTGGTGTTTCTTGTTCCATTGATTAGATTTTGTTTTGTTTTTCATGCATTCATGTTTTCCAAAGCACTATACTAGCCTGTTCTTGCATACCATTGGAATCTGCAGGCAGTGTTATCTGTTGCTTGCTTGTACGGAATTCTGGTTAATGCATTGTACTCTGAAACCTGAATGTAGAACACGTTGTCTGGCTATTTCCTCAAAATGGTAGAGATATAAGGACATTACTGAAAGGAACAATGTAATAGATATCCAAGTTTATCGTCGTAGGATTTTGGTCATTATGTGCTGTAGTGGTACTGTACATTTCTACGATATAGAGCCTGCTGGAGTTAGCTCATTTTGTTCTCAGATAACCAGAGGATATAGAGCCTAACACAGACCTAAGTCAGATCTTTCGTTCGCTATAACATTCAGAACATAAAAACCAATAAGATGAATATGACATAGCATCTATATGAAGTATTAGGTAAGTACAACCGTAGAATACTGTCAAATCTTCTTTTCTTTATGTCACCACACTGGACAATTGTCAAATTGGGAATCTCTATATTGTCAAAGCATTTGAGCTATTGTTTTTCTTCAGTTTTACAATGGCCGCCAGTAGTACTCCCGCTGGGTCCCCGACCCGAGCAGTAGAGGCCGTTGACGACAGCACGGCCCCCCTCGTCGTGGCCACACCGATCGATGCACGACCCTGGAGGCACCCAAGCAAGTTGCCTCCGAGGCGGCCAACGAACCTGCCCTCGAGCTGGCCGAGGATCAACCTCTCTTAGCGGCCGTAACAGCTGGACAAGACCAAGCTGCCTCGGAGTCCAGCTCTGGCTCTGCCTCCGGGTCAAGTTCTGAAGGGGACGAGGCGCGTGAGGAGGAGGTACCGACTCCAGCCCCGACTAGGTCTCTGAATAGGACGAAAGGCAACCAGTTGCCGGACAAGACGTATGTCATCACCCGTGTCGACGACGTCAAAGACAATCCGGCGAGTCCACATAAGGCCGCTAAGACCTTTAGCAATGCCTGCGGGTGCTTAGTACGCGAACAAGTTAAGATTACATGCAAAGAGTTCAGCCAGTTGACTCAGTCCATGAAAGATACTCTCTTGAGGAAACTGTGGGACAAGTACCAGATTCCTGCAGCCAACAAGGAAAGAGTCAAAGCGCAAGCCCTGAAAATCATGGCTAGGGCTCTGAAGACTTGGCGATACGACGCACAGAAAGTCGTAGACGAGGATTGGGAAACCAAGATTAGTAAAAGATGGTCCAAGATACAGAAGGAAGACTGGGACGAATTCGTTGCTCAAATAAGGAGCCGAGAATTCCAGGAGAAGAGTCGGTTGGGGAAGAGCTTCGCAAGAAGAACACATTAGACCACAAGCTCGGAAGCTGTGGATACCTGGGGAAGAGACCGAAGTGGGCCAGAGAGGACGAAAAATTAGCCGCGGCTGGGAAACCACCTCCTTTCGCGCATCTCAGGGAGCCACGCGCTAGGGAGTACATGAGGGCGCACACAAGGTCTGACCCTGTGACGGGTCACCAATTTATGAGTCCGAGGAACTACAAGTGGTGGCCGACCGGCTAGTAACGACTCAACCCAGTCTCTTTTCGTACTTAATTACGTTGCATCCAAATACGCTATCTTCTGATCAAGTAATTTAACTTTCAGACAGAACTGAGCCAGCAGCCTGGAAGCTCACAGGACTCCGTCACGAGCTTCCCAAGATGGAACAACGATCTGGCGAAGGCCCGATAGAAACCAGAGCATCGGGGCCGTGTGGTAGGCGTCGGGGATGGCATAAATGGGACAAGGTATTTCCCCGAAACCCCGAGGGGAGCCACCGCCCCCGGAGAGACAGCTAGGAGTTTATGGACAATCTGCGGGAGCAAAAGCAGGAGATTGCCGAGCAGATGTGGCTACGTATGCAAGTGGCCGCAGCGCAAGGCCAGCAGAGCGTGCTTCCCGGTAACCAGCCTGCAGGATGGAGTAGCTGCGCATCCACCTCGGACGGCGGCCCCCTACTCGGTGAATCCCGTCGACAGCATCACCGTAAGTCTCGTCTGCTAAATGAGTCGTTATAGTACGAGCTGATCTCATTGTCCTGACTCCAGTGCGGACGGCACGTCTATCCTCTGTTTCGCAGGAAGCCACTAGATGCACACTCACGGTGCAGATTCCTGGCATGAAGGTCCCGGTGGCGCACGGCCAGGTTTTTCCAACGCCGGAGGGGGCAGTCCTGTACTGTGTTCCTGTGCGGGAGCACCATGCGAAGGTGCAGGTGGATCTCGTCCTCAACGACTACAGTGAGGTGTTAGTCCCTGTCCCCCCCCCGAAGAGGAGCTGACGAAGCTAGGGCAGTGCAAAAACTGCTTCATCCAGTGGCCGAAGAGCCAGATTACTATAACCGGGGTGGCCTCTCCTCGCACGGGCCCCTCGTCCAAAACCCCTCTCCATCAATCGGACGATCTCCGTTGGGGCTCAGCCAATCACCTCCATCCTTTAGAGACCTGGAGGACCATCTTGTCGGGGACCAGCACATGTCACCGATTTTGCTATCCCCGGAAGTGTCGGAAAGGCCCTCCGAGGTTCAAGGGCGACCCTCTGGATCAACGGAGGGGGAAGATTTTCTCTCCCGCCACACTAGCTGGGCGCTGGAAGCAGCGTTGGCGGCAGGCAAGAGCCCAGAGCCGGTACAGCAGAGGAGGAAAAGCAAAAAGAGACGGGCTGGCACCGGCGAGAAGGAAAGAAAGGAGCAGAGGCAGAAATCCTTATCCTTCTCACATCGTCATCCAAATTATCTACACGGACCAAGGGTCTCTGGCGAGAATATTACTTACCACGTGAGGACATGCTCCCACAGGATGAGCTGGACAATCTGTCGGAGGACATGAAGACGCTGCATGAAGATTACCTGAAGACGTCCAGAGATCCTGATACATTCTGCCAATATTGGAAGGTGAAGGTGCCAAGGAATACAATTTCTTCATGCAAAATGACCAAGACACCTTCGATATCAACTTTGAAGACCTATTCAACATGTACAACTCTATAGGCTCGACACCACAATGATCAGGCTATGGGCTCTCTACCAAGCCCAAGAGTGCAGACGTCTTCAGGACTCCAATATTGGCATAGTCGATCCGATATGCATGAACGAAGGCTATGCCGGGACCCCAGACGGTCGAGGATTTCTTGAAAAATACCTGTCGCATGCATTCGTGGTTCATAAGGACAAGGAGTACATACTAGCCCCCTATAACCCTCCGTAAGTACTAAACTTAGCACCGTGGAGTTTTTTTTTACGTACGTATCTCCGCCTGCTTACGTTCATTTGTTCACATTTACGCAACGACCACTGGGTCCTAATTGTGATCATTCCAAGTTGGGCCAAGGCTTTTTACTTTGACTCCTCATCGAAAAAGACAGCGGACTTCACCATATAACTAAGATTCTGGATACAGCTTTCTTAAGAGCCAAGTTCTCGGGGCATACTAAAATACCTATAAAAGCGACAAAAATGGTACACCATTACAAGTTCCCTTGCAGAGTTCAGCCGGAAAATAGCGTGACATGTGGGTACTACACCCGTGCCCATATGGACCTCTTTGTCCGGTACAAGAACAAGCATTGGAAAGATATGAAAGAACTGAAGGCTTGGAGCGAGCTGGGAAGTCAGATGTACGACTGGCGACAGGATTTTGCTCGCATCCAAAAAGTCTTCGCCAGACTCATCAACCTGAAGTCATCAATCCGATGGGTGAATTCTACGCCGGCCCCTAATTTCTGAAGCCAAACTTAAGCGGGCATCAATAGAATCGTTGTTTCTGTAATTGAATAAACAATTGTTTCATACTTGTGACCGTCGTTGGAGTGTACATACTATGTATGTCATTATGAATGTCTTAAGTGCTAAACGTTATGTGATTACAAATGTGTTATGCGATTAAGAGATTTGACTCTGTGAATGAATAGTTGGTTTTGCCTATGATTAGGAATAATGTAATGCGCTATAGCCTATTATTATGAATAATCTAAATGTGATTATGAGTTAACACAGCCTTTTCGGTTGGCAGGAATACATGTCTCTACTGACGGGCTATTGTGATGCGCCCGTCAGTAGTGTTTGTTACTACTGACGGGCGCATAGGGACCGTCGCGCCCGTCAGTAGTGATAGAACCAAGTGCCTCCGATGGGGGTCTCCTCTGACGGTCCCTATGCGCCCGTCAGTAGTAACAAACACTACTGACGATCCGTCTGCCCGTCAGTGGAGTGGCCTCCTCCACTGACATTTCCAGGGTGACAGGCCCCCTGTCCGTCAGTAGAGGGTGTTTCGGGACCGTCAGTGGTGACCTGTTCTGCTGTAGTGGACCACCCCACATAACATCCGCCACTTCTTCTGGGTTTCTTCTGGCTCAGGAACTCCGGTCACCGGATCCAAGCTCTGAACTACCCATCTGCCCTTCGGCCTCCCTGATGGCTTCCTTGGTTTGCGAGAACCCTTTCCTAATGATGTCGAAGGTCTTGGCGACCCCGACGGCAATATCGTAGGGGAGGGCAGCGGAGAGTTCATCTCGATTGTATTGAGTAGTAACTAAACAAGTTCTAGTATCAAGTTAGTAGAGCATACACGAACTAATTAAAATCTTGATCTAAAAGGATTCATAGAATAACATGGCATCACAAGAATAACCTTAACTCAAGTTCTATACATGAAAACAGGAGCCTAGCTGCAGTTAATTAACAATCCTGCAGACTTATCTCTTACTTGCTAAGTAAATGTATTGAAAATGTTACAAACCCATAGGTAATTTTTCAAATAAATTAGACCATCATTGCTTATTTTGTTGTGTTAAATATCTAAACTTAGTAAGGAAAAAAGCATGTGCCTCACACTAAGGATATAGTTGAGGACATTTACAACTAAACTCTTTCTATTTATCAATTTGCACTATTTAAACAAGTAGTTTGATAACCTTCTCGTGATCTCCAATAAAAACCCAATGAGTAATGGACAATCCAACATAATAACAACATGACAATTGACAATGCCAGCCACACAAATACACAAACACAATGACAAATTGCAATAGAGCACTGAGCCAGCATACAATTAGCCCGAGTCATGGCAACAACAAATAACCATCCAACAACAAATAACCATCGAACATAATTGATAGTACAACTAATAAACAACAACATTTGCTAAAATATTGTTCTATTAATTTTGATAACAATGTAATGAAGCAAATCAACTACCAGTGAGAGGGGTGTCGGTGTTTGGAGACGAGGCGGTCGCCGATGCTTGGGGACGAGGACGCCGGTGCTTGGGCTCAGGAACCTCGGCCGGCGCTGGTCGGGGAGGCTAGTCAGGGGCGGCGGTGCTAGGGTCGGGGGTGGCGGCGCTGGTCGGGGGAGGTGGGGACAGTTTTGAGTTAATGCGCGTGGGTGAAGGCAGTTTGAGTTCTTATATGGGCGATATCGGAGGCGGTTAAATCGATCCAACCGCCTCTGATTATGAATAAAGGAGGCGGTTGCGTAGATCTAACTGCCTCGGATATGTCCTTATCGGAGGCGGTTGTGTAGGACTAAGTGCCTTGGATATCTAATATAGGAGGCGGTTTCTTGAATCTAACCGCCTCGGATAGTCCTTAAAGGAGGCGGTTTTTTTTGTAACCGCCTCCATTAGTTTATAGCTCACAGCAGACAGCACAATTCATTTTTTGACAAACAGACATCACAATTGTAGAATATATGACTCAAACATCTAAAATATCATCTGCACATGACCTTCTCAATTGTATCACCATTTGCACATAAATAGTTCTTGCATGTTCAACCAACAAAATCAACACTTCTAAAAAAGGACATGAACATCTCAAATTATTTCATTGCCTTTGCTTGCGTTTCTTTTTTCCTTTTGCGAGGCATTTTCTCTTCGAACTCTAGTCCTTCTTGATGATCTCCCCGTACGTACCATGCTTCATTAGGTTCATCGGTAAACGCGTCTCTTATGCTATGTTGCATTGGAGGTGCATCTTCAAAGATCTTGTATTCGTCCTCATCCACCACACCCTGAACTCTGACAATCTTTCTTTTACCCTATAGGGCAATATGAAGATTCTTCTTCGCCGGGTCGATCACATAAAACACCTGGTGAGCTTGATTGGCTAGAATGAATGGGTCATCTTTGAATCCAACACGTTCAAGGGTCAACTGTTGTGTAGCTGTACTTGTCGACCTTCGTAGATTGCAGATTGACCCAACGGCACCGGAATAATAGAAATTTGAAGTACACATAGTCCAACTCCCAAATATCCTCGATGAACCCATAGTACCAGCTCCGTTTCCCACTCATGTCAGAAGCCTCTATGCGGACCCCACTATTTTGAAATGTGCTTTTCTTATCTTGATCTCTCGTGTAGAATGTGTATCCATTAATGTCATATCCTTGCCAAGTGATGACTTTGAATGTTGGGCCCTTTGCATACTAGGTTAGCATGTCGCTAGAGGCACCTAAACGAAGACGCTCCTTGAACCACTTGTTGAATTCTTTGTTATGCTCTCTCGTCCTCCACGCATCGGTTCTATTTGGATGCTCTTGCCTTAACTTTGCCCTGTGCTCGTCCATGTACGGGGCAACGGCGGTCGTGTGTTGCAACACCGTGAAATGGGTAAGAGCGTGTCCAGCTTGATCGGCCGTTATAGATTTCTTTCCGATGGTCCCAACACCATCAAGCCTGCCTTCGTGCCGAGAGTGTGGCAGGCCAATCGGTTGGTTCGACTCCATGTAGTCAACACAGAACTCGACAACCTCTTCTACAGCGTAACCTTCGATAATACTTCCCTCCGATCGATACCTGTTTCGCACGTAGTGCTTCAAGATTCCCATAAATCTTTCGAACGGGTACATGCTCCGAAGGAAGACGGGCCCACACATCTTGATTTCGTGTAGAACGTGAACGATGAGATGCACCATTATATCGAAGAAAGACAGGGGAAAATACATCTCTAGCTGACAAATAGTCTCCGTCGCCGCTAACTCCAGATCATCTAGTTCGAACACGTCCATCACCTTCTGAGAAATCTTGTTAAAGAAGAAGCACAGGTTGGTGATTGATTCTCGGATGTTAGGTGGCAGAATATTCCTGATTGCAATTGGGAGCATCTGTGTCATCATAACATGGCAGTCATGAGACTTCATGCCGATTAGTTTCAAGTCCTGCATCGAGATGAGCCTCTTGATGTTGGCGGAGTAGTCCGACGGAACCTTCACGCCATGCAATAACTTGCAAAACTCGGTTCTCTCGGCCTTGGATAAAGTGTAACAGGCAGGGGGGATGTATGTCTTACCGTTAGGCAGAAGTACAGGTGCCAGCTTGGGCCTGATTTCCATATCAACCAGGTCAAGTCGGGCCTTAACGCCATCCTTCGTCTTTTCCTTCATGTTTAGCAGTAGACCCAGCACGCTGTCACAGACATTCTTCTCTATGTGCGTCACATCGATGCAGGTCGGACGTCTAGATTCTTCCAGTATGGTAGGTCCCAGAACACCGATCGCTTCTTCCAGTATGCGGACTTATCTGCGGCCTTTTTTTTCTGACCCTTTCCAAGCACGACACTGACATCGTTAACCTTCTCGAATATCTCTGCACCGCTTAATGGCACTGGTTTCGCACCGTTCTCCGTCGTCCCATTGAACTGTGACTTCCACCTCCGGTAACGGTGCCTTATAGGCAGGAACCGCTGGTGACCCATGTACACGACTTTCCCGTAATTCTTGAGACTTAGGCTCATGGTATTCTCTATGCATATGACACAACCTTTGTGTCCTTTCACTGTCTGACCGGAGGTGTTGCCGAAAGCAGGAAAGTCTTGGATTGTGCAGAATAGCATGGCCCGCAGAGTGAAGTATTCTCTTTTGTCCGCATCCCATACCTGCACTCCTGTGTTCCACAGTGTTTGTAGATCATCCATCAACAGTTGGAAATACACGTCGATGTCGTTACCAGGTTGCTTAAGCCCTTCGATAAGTATGGACATCATAATGTACTTCCGTTTCATACAAAGCCAGGGAGGTAGGTTGTACATACTGAGAAGTATGGGCCAGGTGCTGTGTCGGCTGCTCATGTTGCCAAATGGATTCATTCCGTCCATACCCAGCGCAAACCTTATGTTCCTAGTTTCCGCACCGAATCAGGGATACTTCCTATCGATGTTTCTCCACTGGATATCATCGGCAGGGTGTCTGAGCTTTCCATCGGACATCTTCCGCTCATCCGCATGCCAGCGAAATAGTTTTGCTTCCTTCGGGTTTGCAAACAAACGCTTCAGGTGCGGGATTACAGGAAGGTACCAAGCAACCTTCGCAGGAGTCCCCTTCGTCACCTCGACGAATTCCTCAGCTCCTTCTACTCCAATCTTACCCTTGTACCAAGAAGCCTTGCACACAGGGCACGAATGTAGCTTTGCAAACTCTTTCCGGTATAGGATACAGTTGTTCTGACATGCATGTATCTTTTCAACTTCCAGTCCCAAGGGACAAAGCACCTTCTTGGCTCTGTATGTGTTTATGGGTAACTCATTTCCCTCTGGAAGCATGTCACCTACGAGGCCCAACAACTCGTTGAAGCTCTTGTCGGACCAGCTGTTGCTCACCTTCAGCTTCAATAGTTCAAGCACGGCATATAACAAAGTGAACTTAGCCTTGCATCCTGCGAATAGCGGTTTCTCCGAGGCCCCCATCAAGCCTAGGAATTGATGGTACTCTCTGTTGGTTTCATGCCATTCGAAATCACGCAACATCTGTTCTAGCTTAGGCATCGAGTCGGGATCATTGGACATTTCATGGTGTGAATCACAACCGATATCGAATGGCATATCGGTTGCTTTTGCATCGGCAAAAATATCATCATCTGATACTACGGCTTGATCTTCACTGTGCTTGGTCCAAGTTGAATACCCTTCCATAAAACCTCTCTTGAAGATGTGGTACTCAATATGATGGATCTCAAAAATCCTTATGATGATGTATAGTACGGTATCCTGCGTATTACAGGGGTATACGTATACCAAATCCCGGGACTTTAGGAAGGTACAACTTACCCGGTAAGGATCCCCGGACGATAAGGTAACCCCTCCCGGGAAGGGAAGACTCCCCTTAAATTAGGAAGTTAATCCCGACGTTCAAGGAAGCCAGAGTCCTACTCGGGCGTAAGTCCACGTCCGGCACGACCCTGGGAACTCCCCTTATATAAGGATCAGCAACTCTATAGGGGAGTGGGGAGGAAAATTAGGTCAAGACAGGTCCAGCAGATCAATCTAGTCACAGCACAGGAAGCATAGGATCTCAGGAGGCGAAGCCCTAGAAGACCCGCTGCCTCGAAGGAGTCGAGCCCGGTGGTTAGCTTAGATTAGTCTACGATTAGGTCTAGGGTAGCCACTAACATACACCCCCCATTGTAAAGCGTGTTCTCCATCAATATATAGCAACAGGACGTAGGGTTATTATCCTGAGGGAGGCCCGAACCTGTATAAAAACGGCTGTCCCTTGCTGTCAGATCTCCTGGCACTTGGGCCCTAGAGGTCCCTACCCCTCAGCAATCCTCATTCCACGAATACCGTAAGATCGCTGATTCACCGATCGTCGACAGATGGCGCCGACCGTGGGGACCTCTCCGGACCAAGCCGTCCAGGAAAGATCAGAGTCGGCAGGATGTGCAAATAAGCACGATCAGATCCTAGCACCGGTTGCACAGCCCTCACCGGTCTCGACCGAGGAGGAAGTAGCGAGCCCGGTAGGAAAACCGATCGCAATCTCGCCCCGTGCTGGGTACTCGGACCAGGGTTTCTACGACAACTTTGGCCCTATGGACCCGTACCCGGTTACGGACCGAGTGGATTTTGGAGAGTACGCCCCTGGAGAGGACTCGGACGACGAAGCAGATCACTTCAGAACCGAGTGCGCCAGGGCCTTTAGCGGGAAGTTGGTCTTGAACAACGACTCCCCGGCAGGAACGACCAGCCTCATGGTTGGAATTTCTCCTGCGAATTCTGATCGTGAGGATGATCAAGAGCGTACCCACGTCGCGTCCGATGAGGACAACGTGATGGAATACGAGTACACCTCGTCCTGCCAAGGACCTCAGATGGTACTCGCGATCGACGATGGTCGAGAAGACCTCGAAGATCACAATCTGCCCGGGGGCTCGCACATGGCCGCCTCCCACATGCACGGGGGCTTACCCGCCGCTGGGGAAAGAACTCCCCGCCGGAACAAAGACTTGCCTGCCGCTGGGGAGAGATCTCCCCCGGGAACAAGGGAGTACGTGTCTCGAACTGCTCGAAGACTTGCGGAAGTGCGCAATCTGCTGTCACAGCCTACCGTGGTGGACCTATCGACACCCGCGGGTGTGCAGTGGCTGCAACGGCTGGGGGCTGACCTCCAAGAGGCTCAGAACCAGGCCGAATCTTCTCGAGCCCAATCGGTGGCCCGTAGCTCTACGCGGGTGGACACCCCTCCTCCGCCAGAAGAGCGCGATCGGGAGAGATGACACCCCAGGAACAGGCCTCCTCAGGAGGAGCCACCTGTCGACCTCCGAGAACAGCTCGAAAAGCGCCGCTGCCAAAGGCGCCAGCAAGAGCAGCAACCTTCTCGGAGAGACCACGCACAAAACGCCAATGCTCGGGGCCGATCTTCGACCTCGAATAGCGGCGAGACTGCACCTTATCGGGGCTCCTTCAGCGGATGCTAGGCGCTATCCCAGGAACTCCGTCAGGTACGTTGGCCTTCCCGTTTCAAGCCTGGCTCGCTGGAATCGTACGACGGAACTACGAACCCCGTAGAGTTCCTTCAGATCTACACCACCGCAATCGAGGCAGCCGGCGGAGACGAGAAGGTTATGGCCAACTATCTCCCTACCGCTCTCAGAGGAGCCACTAGGACGTGGTTGACGAATCTGCCCCCAGGGACGATCCGTTCGTGGGGACAGCTATGCGACATGCTGCTCGGGAACTTCCAAGGTACCTTCCCAAGACCTGGTCGGGTCGACAATCTATTCCTCATCGTCCAACGACCAGACAAGACCTTCCGAGAGTTTACCAAAAGGTTTAGTGCTATCCGCAACACTATCCCGGAGATAATGGACACGGATGTCATCCGCGCCTTCACTCGAGGCAGCAGAAAACGAGATGTGGACGCACGATCTGATCATGCGGCCGCCGAAAACCACCAGGCAACTCATGGATCTGGCTGAGAAGGCCGCTTGTGCGGAGGAAACCCTGCGCTATATCAAACAACAGCGGGGTGAGTCGACCAGTTCCCCCCTCCGGTCGAGGAGCGATTCGCGCAAGTCTAAGCGCAAGAAGAAGCCCTCCGGAGGGGACCAAGGAGAAAAGGATCAGATCCGACGAGGTAATGGCCGAGGTCTCCGAGAAGCGCACCTGGCGGCCGCGCTCCAAGGATAAACCTACCACACCCTCCGACAAGTCCTCTAAGCCCTGGTGCGATTTTCACCAGACCGACTCGCATGATCTCCGACAGTGTCGCATCTTCAAGAAGTATCTTCAGGAAGAAAGAGAGAGGTTCCGCGAGGAGAACCCTCAGGTTGCAAATAATAGTCGGGAAACGACGTCCGACGCGATGACTCCACCCCTGAGCCCTTCCAGGGGCATGTCAGAGCAATCGAGCACATATTCGGGGGCTCAACCTCTTACGAGTCCAAGAGGCACTACAAGGCGATCGCCCGAGAGGTCCTCGCGAGTGTACCGCGGGTTCCTCGAGCGGTCAAGTGGTCTGAGGTCACGATCTCTTTCGACCAGACCGATTGCCCTAAAAATTGCGCTCGGCCGGGACGGTACCCGATCGTGGTCGAGCCCACGATCAACAACTGCGGAGTGGGCCGCGTGCTGATAGACGGAGGGAGCTCCCTCAATATCCTATTCGCTAACGCCCTCGACGCCATGCAAGTGCCCCGATCGCCTGTTCAGACGGTGACGCACGCCTTCCATGGTATCGTCCCGGGCTCATCGGTCACGCCGATCGGGCAAGTCACGCTCCCGGTTACCTTCGGTACACCGGAGAACTTCCGAACAGAGAAAATCATGTTCGACGTAGTCGATTTCGAGACAGCCTACATTGCTATCTTGGGGCGCCCTACTCTAGCCAAGTTCATGGCAGCTACGCACTACGCCTACCAGTGCATAAAGATGCCTGGCCCAAAAGGTGTCCTCACGGTAAGGAGCTCACCCAGAGAAGCACTCCTCTGCGATAAGCGCAGCCTCGACCTCGCAGAGCAGCACCTACCCTCTAACCAGGACACCAGCGTGGCGGCTCCCGCCACCACGTTGTCGAGACCACCTCCACGGCTACCAGCGATAGCTTCAGAAAGTACCCCCCTCCAAGTCGGTGAAAGAGTTCCACGACTAAGTCGGAACAGGGAGAAAAACAGGGCCTTCGCAGGACAACGGCTCCTCGGGAGAAGTCGCCCGATCCAAGTCACTCATGCCAACGGTAGAAAGGTCGCGTCCATTAGAGAGTCCACTATAACCACCTTCGGTAAGATCGTACGACCGTCGCCTCCTCATCGGCAGATTTCAAAGTTGCACCAGCTCCAGCCTCAAAGATCGTCAAGCCACGAACAAGTCGATGATAAGACGCTCCGGGCGCCGCCGCCCAGCACGCGCACTCAACAAAAGTTCTGTCAGCGGGTCACGACAAGAGGACGAGAGTCTCTGGGGCAACAGGCGAAAAGCTAAATGAGGAGGGGACGGCCTAGTTTTCTTAGTTTTCTTAGAGCTTTTTTTTCTTACAGCAGCCTGTAAAAGACACAGTTTTCTTTAAATAATATCGAGTCTCTAGTTCAATGTTTTTCAGTATTAATTCAGACTGCCTATCCGAGATATCTCTCGAACAGTCAGTCGGGGGCTGGATAAGAATACGGTAAAGTCGAAACACGAGTACGAGTACCGACTTCCTCGACCTGCACAAAGGAAAAAGGGTCTTGCGCTACAACTGTCAGGGATGCGAGGAAAACCCCTTAACACGTTTGCAGGTGACAGGGGAGCCACTGAGCCCCCCACCTGACCAAACCTAAGGCCTGGTTGGCTAAGCTCCCCAGTTCCGTAGCAATGTCCCCCAATCCCGAGTAAAGAAGGGAAGAAAGTGCGAGTACGACTAGATCAACGGAACCCGTACGCTTATCCTCGTCGTCGACTACTTGGAGCAGAAGATACCTCGGGTAGAGTGAAACTTTGTTGATCGAGCAAGTGTAGGATTTACTAGCCAAACAACCAAAGTCTCCCCTCAGCAAAGGAACACGGAGGTGCCGCCATGGCTGCGACAAGCTGTACGAAAGACCCCTTATCGCGTTTACTGATGACGAGGAGCCACGGAGCCCTCCATCCGACTAAACCTAAGGTCTGGTCAATCGCAGCAAGAACGACCTACGGCACTATTCGTACACCTACACCGAAGGGAGGCAAAGGGCACTGGTTCCGACTAAAGCCTACGCTTGCACCCGACAAGGTTTCACATAAGTAGAATAGACAAGGTTTTCAAAAAGCCAAAAAACACACAAGTCATTGCACAGTTAGTAATCACCGTCTTTATATAAAAGTATGTTATTAGAGAATTCTACTCTAGGCCAGGCGCCTGGACTCGGTCACCAAAGGCGTCCGCCGCTTTCTGCACAGCCTCGAGAAGCTTCTCTTCCTCGTCTTCTGGCAAGTCGGCAGCGAGCGCCTCCAAGGACAAGTCCGAGTGCCTGCGCTTCAGGAGAGCCAAAGCAAAGGCCCGAGTACACCTTGTCGGAGCTCGTCTTCAAGAAGCTTCTCGACGGTAGGCTTCAGCTTGGAGACGGATGCCGTCAGGTCCGCCAGGCGGCTGGCCGGAGCAAGGCCCGGAGGGACAACGACGCCGCCTTCACCTAGCGCCTTCTCGAGCGCGCCCAAGGCCCGCTCGAGGTCTTCCTCCAGCTTCCCCGCGTAGGACTTACTCCTTTGCAGGGAAGGCTCCACTTCCGCGAGGCGTTTCTTCAAGGCCAAGAGGTCAGCCTCAAGCGCCGCCCGCTGCTTCTCGGAGTCCTCAAGGTGCTTCTGCAGCACCTCATTCTTCAACCGCCATCTCTCGGACTCCGCACGCGCCAAGTCCAGCTCCGCCTGGGCCTTCTCGAGAGGAGCCGCCCGGGAGACAGCGAACTGAAAAAGAACAGGTTAGTGCGAGCAAAGTAAAATTATCTTATCACTAATCTCCCGTGCATTACCTGCAGCAAAGAGGAAAGGCTAAGACCCTCCGGCACCGAGGGACCCGAAGGTGCAACCTGCTCGACCGGGAACAACTCCGACTCCAGCGCCGGGGGCTTCGGCTGCTCGGTAGGGGCCGGTGACAACTCTGGCGCAGGAGCCGGTGCCGAGTCCGGCGCTGGGGGGCGCTGCTCGGTGGCCACCGTAGTCGGATTCCCGGCGGGGCGGATCGACACCCTAGTCGCCAGAAGCAATCGAATCAAGTCTTCAGCAAGGCAAAGCCAAAAGAAAAAGGCGGCAAACGAAAACTCACCTCGTGCGCTTCCCCACTGGAGGAGGTTTCCTTGCCAAGGTACTCGAATCTCGCTTGCCGGAAGATAGCGGCGCCTTCCCCTTGTCCGCCACAGTCTCCTCGAGAACGGTCATAGGAGGAGGAGTTGGCTCCTTGGGGAGGGGGTTGCTCGCTCCGGGCTATCCAACACATCCATCCTTATGTTTATCATTTGGGAAAGAACATGGAAAAAAGAGTAGTCGGGCGAGAATTCAAACCTGCGGTTGAGGGTCCCGGGCGGGAGAGCTCGTCGAGAAGACATCCGCCCCCGCCTCGGCCGCGGAAGGACCTTCCTCCCTCGTCTCGGAGGGCGGCGGGGCCGTGTCGTACATCTCAACTTCATCATCCTCCACGGGGACGCCAGCTCGTTCGGCCTCCGAGTCAGGACCCCCGCGGCCTAATCGCTGCGGAAAAAGAAGCCCGAGGGCCTTCTGTAAGGCTACTCGGATGAACCCAAGCCAGACAAAGACGAGCAACTTACCGAGAGTACTTCCTGTCGGCTGTCCGAGCTCTGCTTCAGAAGGGGCAGGGGCACGTCTGTACGCCCACCTTGGGGGGATTGTTCGAATAGGTTGTTCAACCTACTCTGAAGCTCCCCCGGGGACAACTCTGCTCGGCACGACAAGGAAGAAGTGCGTAAGAGGTATTGACAATTGAATCGGCACGGAGACAGTCGCGATACTTACCCGTGTCGAAGTCCCTTGTCTGGTCTTGGCCCTCCGGACCTCCCAGGCTGCCTTGACCCTCGACCGGAGAGGGCTTATCCGGCGTCGAAGGAAATCCTCCGCGACATCCCACGCCGACAAGCCTTTGGCGGCGAGATTGGTGATGTCGTGGACGAGCGCCTTGAGCTGCTTAGTCTCCTTCGGGGCCTCCCCCCAGCTCTTGTTCGGAATAGGGGCAAGCCCGCGGTAGGAGAGCCCAAAGTTCGCTGGGGGCTGGCAGTAGAACCACCGACCGTGCCAGCCCAACCACGATGGTTTCCAGGAGGAAGCGATGTAGGCATCCTTCCTCCCTTCTCGAAGACGGAATCCGGCGCCGCCGACGACTCTCGCGCCGCTGCTCTTCATCCGGCGGAGGTTGTAGAAGTACCTCTAGAGCTCCAGGCTCGGCCTAATGCTGAGGTAGGCCTCGCATAGATGCGCGAAGACCGCCAGCATTAGGACCGAGTTCGGGTTGAGGTGAATCAACTCGATTCCGTAGAACTGGAGCGTGAGGAGGAAGAAAGACGAAGGTGGGAATTGGAATCCACACCTAAAGAAGTCCGCGAAGACGACGATCCAATCCGTGTCAGGGGTGGGGACCATCTCCTTCGCGGCCTCCCGGCAAGGTACGAATACCTCCGGGAGGATCACCTCCTCTGCCGCAAGCTTCTCCAAGGCAGAGGAGTCCATCACTTAGACCTCGAATGGAGGAATGGCGATAGCCGTCTCCTCCGAGGCTTTCCCCCGACTCCTTTGTGCGATTGGGAGACCCCTTCACGACGTTCTTCTTGCCCATCTTCGTCGATCGACCAAAAAGGATGGAGGCGAGGGTTTTTTGGCAGGGGCGCGAGGAAAAAGATGAGGGGAGCAAGAAGGCTAGGAGGTAGGAGAGCAATGTGGGCAAAACCCCAATTCTTGGACTCCTAAAGATTTAAACGTTCACCGGAGCCGGGCGCGGTTTACGGCACGATCAGTTCCATCGCATTTAATGCGGACAGTTGCTTTTTCCGCATACAAGGCATGCCGCGGGAAAAAGAGGGTCTGACAACCCACGACCCAAACGAGCGCGTGGCGCCATAGCGCAGAGAGAAAAGATTCTTCATCACCACGTGAAATTTCTGCCACGATGGTTCGGTTTCCTAAAAATATGCCAGGCGAACGCGTGTCCGTGATCAACGGATCAGATCGGATCAGAAAGCATTCTGGGTTTTTCCCAAGGATTATTCCGATAAGGCTTTCACGACTACTCGGTAGGAGTTGAGCCTACTCGGGGAAGTCGTCGACACGGCCTACTCGGATCGCCTACTCGGAGTTTCCTCCCCGACAAGGGCAGATTTCCAACAAAACCATCATGACCTCACTTCACGTATTGATGGGGGGCTTGATGATGTATAGTACGGTATCCCGCGTATTACAGGGGTATCCGTATACCGAATCCCGGGACTTTAGGAAGGTACAACTTACCCTGTAAGGATCCCCGGACGATAAGGTAACCCCTCCCGGGAAGGGAAGACTCCCCTTAAATTAGGAAGTTAATCCCGACGTTCAAGGAAGCCAGAGTCCTACTCGGGCGTAAGTCCACGTCCGCACAACCCTGGGAACTCCCCCTATATAAGGATCAGCAATCCTATAGGGGAGTGGGGAGGAAAATTAGGTCAAGACAGGTCCATCAGATCAATCTAGTCGCAGCACAGGAAGCATAGGATCTCAGGAGGCGAAAGCCCTAGAAGACCCGCTGCCTCGAAGGAGTTGAGCCCGGCGGTTTAGCTTAGATTAGTCTACGATTAGGTCTAGGGTAGCCACTAACATACACCCCCCATTGTAAAGCGTGCTCTCCATCAATATATAGCAACAGGACGTAGGGTTATTATCCTAAGGGAGGCCCGAACCTGTATAAAAACGGCTGTCCCTTGCTGTCAGATCTACTTGGCACTTGCTTCTGCATCGGCAAAAATATCATCATCTGATACTACGGCTTGATCTTCACTGTGCTTGGTCCAAGTTGAATACCCTTCCATAAAACCTCTCTTGAAGATGTGGTACTCAATATGATGGAGCTCAAAATCCTTACGTTACCACAGTCTAGGCATGGACAATACGTGTCAGCTCTACCCTCTCTCAACATGTCTGCCTTGGCAGCTGCCATAAATGCTCTCACTCCATCTCTATATGCCTCTGTGTTGCGAGTTCCGTACATCCATGATCGATCCATCTAAGACGTGCATATGGAAAGTTGAAATTTTAGTTAAAAATATGAAGTGCATCAACTTCGTAACATGAGTTAACACATTTCTTCAATTACTAACCTAACTGAATTCTAAAAATAATTACTAACCTAACTGAATAATATAATTAACTAACCGTACTAATTGACTAATATAACTAACCTATACGCATCGACTTTGTTCAATTAGTAACGTATAACTAACCAAATTACCACTTCTTGCGTATAAAAATTAAATACGCCACAAAACTAAATCCATCATTATTTTTTTCCTTTTTACCCACAAAATTCCTTCAAAATTTGCATTCCTTGACACTCAATTTCTATGCATTCAACCATACGATAAATCAAACATCTCCATCGATCTAATTATAATCATATAATTGAATATTCTCAATGTCCAAGAAACAAAGCAAATCACCAAATTATTGGATGAAATGATTCAAAAACTAAACTCTAACCTTTGCTAATCAACAAGGAAGTTTTATCTCCAACTACTCTTCCAAACGTAGCTTCTCCACCAAAAAATCGCCAGCAAATCGCTCAAAAAATCGCCAGCATATCGCCACATTTAAGACATATCTTCCTCTAGTCGTATGTCTGCTCACACAGCATAATTAATACTGTGAATCATATTGGAGGCGGTTAAATCCACACAACCGCCTCGAATATCAACTATATGGAGACGGTTATATATCAGCAACTGCCTCTGATATGTACTCACTTATCCGAGGCGGTTTACGGTATATAATCGCCTCGGATATGGACCCGCCTCGGATAACATTAGAGGTAGTTACTTATTTCTAACCGCCTCGGATGTGGTCGTTATCCGTGGTGGTTACTCCCGAACTCGTTATCTGAGGTGGTTTTTTGTACTAACCGCTTCCGACATATGTTATTCGTGGTGCTTTTACTTAACCGCCTCGGATAAGGCGCCTCGTATGGACGATTCAGTAGTAGTGTCTTGCCTCCTCAGAGGAACGGTCTTCAGATCATTGTTATAATTATTGATACTTTGTTAAGCTTACTGAGCTAGGGCCAGATGCCCATTGCTTCATCTCTCTCTCTATTCTTCTGTTTCTACTCTAGTTGAAACTTACCATCTAAAAGGTGTGGGCAATAGCTGAGTCATGAGTTGAAGGAGCAATGGTCGTTCCTCACGAGTTGAGAAAGCCATTGGTGGTTCGTATCGAATAAGGCCAAAGTCATGATTTGAAAGTGCGAATACAATACGACCACATGCTATATGGGCACTGGCTTGATTGAGTAGGTTAGTCGAGCTCTGGTGTCGACATCGCCATACCGCAGAAGGGTGGACGAATCTACGAGGACCTCAGCATAAATGGGAGGCCGGAGGGTGGGAACATACTCTCAACTCTGTGTCATCTAGTGGGCATGTTGCATCGAGGGGAGGTTGGATAAAAGATCTCGTCACGGTCACCCTGCTGACACACAATGGGCCTGTGTACAAGCCCAATTAGTTTGGAATAAGGGGATGATCGTGTCATGTTGGTAAAGTACATAATCTCTGCAGAGTGTAAAATTAATCGATTAGCCGTATCCACGGTCAAGGATGTCACATAACTCATTCCTGATAAAAGACCTATCTTTCTCTCTTTACTATTCCCCTCTACCCCAGTTTCTAGAAATGTGAATAGGTCATTGGAACCTATGAACGAGTCTAGGCCGGATGTCTTACGCGTATGTGTTGTTCATGGTCCCTCACATTTATAAAAATTACCCCTAAGATAAAAACGTGATTTTATATCAAAGCCGCTTTTGAAATTATCATAGTATTTACGACCATAAATTGCTTTTACACAAAATAGACATACAACCTTCCTTTGCAGCCTCAGATACAATGGTTCAAGTGTTTCCCTATGAGGGGGCATGCTGAGTACGCGAAGTATTGATCGACATGTTTCATTATGATGGTGGATAGATGATTATGCTATAGATGACACTAACGGTGACCGCTACTACAATGAACCCGAGGAGTGAGGTCACATGAACTCTATCGACTGCTTGTGGCTGAGATGGAGCCTTCCAGTTTATCGCTTGATTTTTTGTTGTGTTATTATTCGTAATGGTCATGTGACGAAGTACTTTGTTTAAAATCGTGTGGCTTCTATCGTCAAGACTATGTTGTAATAAATTTGACAGGATAATGTTATCATTTTGACTGTGTTCATCAGCTTGATCTTGGACTGCTCATGATATACAGAGGGGGTTTAGAAGTTAAGCCCGGACTCTTATGCGCGGAGATAGACTTAGGACTACCGCCGCCGGAGCTGCGGTGGAAGAGGCAGAGGGTGAGAAGACGCAGTGGGATTTAAGCTTATTAGCTAGGGTTTCAGCGCAGTGCACTTAAATGACCTATTTTCATGTGTTGATCGTCTATGATGACTCATCACACATGGTTATAGTATGACCCATCTGTGATCCGATGTCTAGGATGACCCTCTTGCTGGTGAGCAGTCATCACAGGCAATTTGATGCTATGACCCGTCTATGATGTGCATCATGTCAGACAGTTTTGTCCAACCATCTCAGATGAGGTGTCTCGGATGAGGTTTTCTATAGTTGTGTATACATACCACCTAAAAAATAGTATCTATACTACGTACTAGTCTTTTATACTCCCATACTACAAGTACATACTTCCCTTACGCTAGATAATCTGTAGAATGAGTGAAATCATACGTGGGTGTAACTACACTAGCTTGTAAGATAGTGGCTTCCCATATATATATAGGAAACCTTTATCCTACAATCCACGTGTCATTTCATGTAATGTATGGAGTATCTAGCATAAGGGTGAGTATGTACATGTAGTATAGGAGTATGTATGACTAGAGGGAATTTTGGCACATGAGTGCGTATGAACCCGAAATTGAAACACAAAGAAAAATCATACCTTGAAGTTTGAAAAAAAATTAAAACTCATACATGTATATTCTGCGATAAATAATAGACCTGTAAATATTTCCAATCTGTACGAAAAACTAAAACGGCTACTATACAATAATGACAAGAACGTATAAATAGGTAGTGAAATTTATTTTTTCACACAAATCGCAAATGGTTATATTTTTATAACCAAATGTATGAATCTTTTCAGATTTTTTCAGAACTTCTATGTGTGATTTTTATTTTTTTCCAAAAATTATTTCATATGTACCTATGTTCAAAATAGCAATTTCCTATGTTAGACCATCTAGGTAGTGTATATACTATTTTTTAGGTGATATGTATATTTTTTGACATAATCCATTCTATATGCAAATATGAATGTATTTTGAACATACGCTAAAAACTATGGACTCACATGAAATTTTTTCATGTGGCTCGCATTGGGGTATTTTAGAAATAATATATGAACAAACTCCAAGTGATAGAGTAGTATATATATTACTGCAAAGAGGTACTGAGACGTGGGTATAACTACACCCGCTTATATATAGATTATATATATATACATATATAGTATAAATAATTTTCTCAAAAGTTTCAAATTTGAGGTATATACCCAGATGTCTATACTCAAATAAAATAAATATCTTCCAAAGTATGGAAACTGAATTGGGGCTCCATGGAGGCTGAGCTCCATGATTTCAAAATCATGATTTCAAATCAAATTTGGGTATAACTTTTGGAAGTTTTAGTTTTGGGTATACACCTTTCAAAAAAATTATTCACATTTAAACATAATAGGGTATGTTAGATAACATACCCAGAATTCATGGTATGTTAAATAGCATATCTTGAATTCTGGGTATGTGGACCAAATTACCCCAAAATTAATTAAATTTGAGTGAATTTTTTTGAAGGTACGTATTTTATTTGAGTATATACATCTTGGATATATAACTAAAAACTGAAATCTTGGAATTTTTTTTCAAATTTGGCTTGAATTTACACATTTGAAATCATGGATATTTTGTATGCTCCTTGATTTATGATATTTTGTACAAAATTTACAGTACTTTCTATAGAAATTTACAATCCAACACTTATGATATGTTATACAGCAATTTCTTATCTACCACCAACTTCGTCATAATTAGGATGTTGTATGCACAATTTATGATCCAGTATGCATATTTTACAATCGCGTGTAGAACAGGCTATTCTACACCTACTGCCATATATATATATATATATATATATATATTCTTCACACCACACCCACACTCCTCTATCCTCTACTTCTCCCCTGGCTGAGCAAGCGAACGAGTAGCGCGAGTGAAGTTGCGACGCCGCCTGGTCAGGCTACCATTGTGGCCGCACACTTCATCCCCTGGTAGAGCAAGCAAGTGAGCGATGCGATGCCATCGCCATGATGCCACACTCACTCCTTCCTCCTACACTTCTCTCTCGATGGACCAAGAGAGAGAAGTCGTCGGCTTGGTGGAATGCCAAGGAGAGCATGGTGGTGGACGGAAAAGGAGTGGCACGACACAACGAGGGCATGGATGCCAATGGTATTCCGAGTAGAGGAGAACAAGGCAGAGTGTGATGATTGGCAAAGAGGTAAAGTGAGCTGAGGCGTGTCTATCCACGTGATCAATTTGGGATAAGAGCAACCATAGCAGCGGAAATAGAGAAGGGGGTGGACGGCCGAAATTCGATCTAAGATTGATTGCGTCACCCTTGATGCACGGACCTCACAACACCGATGTCATAGATAGGCTTGGCGTGGAGTGGCAGTCGTGTTGACAAGGCGATGGAGGCAGTGGTGGTCAAAAACGATAGTGAGCAGGAGGTGGCTGTGGCATCGGCACACTCGCCATGCACCTACTCGAGGTAGACGATAGAGTTGACAAGCGGGCCCTGCCTGTCAGTGTATCCTCATAGGCGCGCATCCTTGGGTGAGTATGGGCATGGGAGCTAGGCCGGTTAATAGGTTGGGCTGAGTTTTGGCCCGGCCGGAGGTTTAGTTTAAGTTTTTATTTTTCTATTTTATTTTATGTTTTCCTCTTTCTCAATTAGGTTACTATAAATTTTTACAAGGCTGGGGACATTTGTAACCTCATAAAAATATTTCTCATGCCACATTAATATATGATTCATTTTATAGTAAATTGATTTCAGTTCTAGCCCATAATTGGATTTGAACTACAAGTGTATTATAAATTTATCCCAATAGGAAAATTATGGTAGGCTAGGAATAACATATAAAGCATAAATATAAATTTTCATGATTTACTCATACCGAATGATGCTCCAAAAGCATGATTTATATTATTGTTTCATAAGTATTTTTAATCATTTCAAAAATTGTTCATAGGATTAAACTACCCAGAAAAATTTGAAAATTTTATGAGGGATTCCTATAGGCCAGAGTATGTGAAACATGTGCAGCAAAAAGATCAGTGGCTTGTCAACGTATTAGAGTATACCTTGGTGATGCTATTGGCTCCGAGGGCTTTCTTGCTTTGCTTCACCTACTACTTGGTGTAGGTGTCCTTCTCCCCTTCCTCTTGATTCTTGGTAACATTGTGCGTGGGGTGTGTGCTTATGAGGTCTCTCCTCTCTCTCTCTTTGGCAAGGAAGAAGCTGCGGATGCTGTAACCTAGTGTACAAGTCTTAGGTGTGAAAGAAGACTTACTAGGGAGTAGATAAGGAGCAGGAGATTACTTGGACCCAGCAGAAGGAACCAATGAAGTCAAATCAGTGAAGTAGAGAAGATAAGGTAGAATGCTGATACGGCTCGTATATGTCACTACTACATAACATAGATTTAGAGCCGGTCCTAAATAGTTATCTCAGCCGATTCGGGCTCTGGCTTCGGCCATATAGAAAGGAAGCTAATAATATGCATTATCTCAGCAGGTTTCAAAACCGGCTGAGTTGATAATACCTAAGCTGGTTAAGCACAAAAACTGACTGTGATATCATCTCAGACGTGTCATCTTGCGACGTGTCCTCTTGTGACGCATAGCCACGTGTCTACTCCAAATGTGTGCTATTGACATGATTAGGCATGTTGTTGCCTTCATCCATATTTATGGGACCTTCCTCAATAATCTAATCTCCACCATGACTGGTTCAACATGTATACACCTTCATGAATCCCGTCTTGATCAAATGTGTGTGGATCTATGTAAGGTTCGTGAAGCTCTTCAGATTTTCACAATGACAGCATGGACAGCTGATCCACGTGTGCCCTCTATTCAAACTATACTGTTCGGCTGCTCGTAAGAATGCCGAGTGTACTTATCGCTAGCATGCTTCTCGACGTACATCCACCGTCTATCCATCTACAACAATATACAAATTTTATCAATACACAAACCTTAAAATGATCAAAAATTATCCGTATAAATATTCCCTGCAAGAAAGTTCTCTTAAAATTACCAAAAATTTGGCAACACCCCGACCAACCTATATCAAGTGTACCAAACAATGGATACTTGCATTGAAGGATCTGGGAGCTTCGGACATCATTTATGGATCTGGAATAGTATCATCTTAACAGGTTTCATCTACAAAACTGACTATGTTAAAATCTTAGTCGATTCTGCACAACATGCCAGTTATAATAATAGTATTATTTTTGCCAGTTTTGAGGTCACAAACCGACTGTAAAACTATTATAGTCCATTTTCCCTGGTAAACCGGTTAGCTGAACTGGCTGAGAGTATTGTTCTTATTGTCCGTTGTTCTATAACCGGCTGAGACGTGGGTCTAGAAAATCTCGTTTTGAAGTTGTGTGTCATGCTTGCAACATGAGGTGGCAGCTGTGTAGTATCAAGATGAAGTTACTACTGCTGCTAGGCGGCTGCTTGTACTGAATCAGTGGATGAGACCATCCGAGAGTGATTCGTATCCAAAGAAGTCACGAAGTATCTAATATTAATGCAGGTTGCTGCAACCGAAAAGTCTTAGTTGAGCTGGTTAATAGCATTAGAAGAGATGAGGTAGCAACGAAATTAAGATTGGAAGACAAGACTATATACATGAGGTCAAAGATAGATGGCTTAATTGTCTACTAATTACATCTCTTAGTTCTCTTATTAATTAATCACTTTATTAATTTGATACTTAGTGAAATATTTATTACTATTTATTGTCACGTATAGAACTTACCTCAAAAATCCTGACAATATTGATAGATGATCTTTAGGTTGTTCATAGCTTAAAACAAATATTATATCTCATTACTCATTGTTTTAAGTTACATTACATAATTATTTCTTGACTTAGTAATCAAGGCTTTATTCAATTGTAGCTTTACATGCATATATGAGAAGATGCAATTAAGAACAAAATTTTAATTGTTGCTTAAATTCATTAATATTAATCCTGATTACAAAATTAGAATGTCACACTTAGTTTAAAAGAAAAAAAATACGGCCACGTCTAACGTAGCTACTGCTACAGCGCGGACTTTAAAGGTCAGACACATATATGTGCCTAAATACATAAACTTCAGCTACGAGATCGACGCGTTTGTTACAGTGACATGTATGCATGCTACTGGTTTGCATGCAATCTGGAAAGTCATGCGTCATCAGAAGGACTTCGACCAGAGCAAGGGGAGGAAATCAAACGTCCACATGCAGGATAGTGGAGGTGCCTTTGTGTACAAGGAAAGCTATATATTCATGTTTGGAGAATACTTTATTGGAAATAAATGTTGCTTGGGTTTTGAAGATAGAAAAGAAATCGAAAAATACTTTTTGTCTCTTTTCCTGCACGTGAAAAAGGATTCGACTGCGTCCAGCACAAAATATGGGGATCTATTTCTCTCTATGCACCTAGGTGGGGCCCACGACCTCCATAGTGAAAGGCAACAAAATCAGATGGATAAGTACTGTTCGATGAAAAGAACAGTGATGAGTGTGTGTTTATTTCTTGCCGAGAATCAGACAGGGTCGGCTGTATAAGCCAAGTTTGTGTGCCATTGTAATTGGAGGTTGAGTTTATTGACTACGAATACGATATGTGTTTTAGGATACATAGTTATTATTGAGTTTGGGAAATTTTTGATAGAAGTCACTGATTTTTTGAGGAAGCTCTATAAAACTATTGTTATAATTTCTGTATGAAAATTGTCTAGCTGCGTGAGTTGTCAACTTCTAGATTCATTCTCATGCATTGATCAACCACAAGGTTCAAACTCTCTACTTCGCGTACATTACGTGCGCGAGCGAGAGGCCAACTATAAGGTAGAGGAAGTGCTATGAAAGATCGAGCCGCAACAACCGACTGAACCTCGCCTAGAGGGTTTGATCCGCATCTGGTGGTATCGATATGCAATGTGGTCAACAAAGGAGAGCCTGGACATATTGAGAAGCAACGTGTTGAGGAAGGAGGAAAGCATCAACAAGACTTTTCTCTTTAACAGTCGGTGCAAAATAAAGGTCAGAAGTGCCAACTTGACGATCGACGAAGGTTCTTAGGGGTCCACGCCTACGCAAATAACTCTGTAATCTGAAACTTGATGACTTCGCCAATATGTTTACTCTCACCACCATCTTATACAGGTTTTAGCAAGCCTCAGTCATCCATCAAGCCTCCGTCCTCCATCAAGCCTCCGTCATTCATCTACGCTCATCATTTATCAAGCCTCCGTCATCCGCCTACACTCTGTAATTTGTCTAGACTCTGTCATCCCACAAGCCTGCACCATCCATCTACGCTCCGTCATCTATTATCCATCTATGCTTCGTCATCTATTATCCATCCATGCTTCATCATATGTCAAGCACTAGTACAGAAACCCACATAGAAGGTCCCTTATCCATGATGGTTCTTAAAACCCGTCAAGGAAAACACATATCCATGATGGTTCTTCTACAAATTTTAAACCCATGAAGGTTTTTTTTAGCCAACTGTCTACGTTATGTTAGACATCCACGATGGTTTTTTGCAAAAATTTACTTCGTGACGGTTTCTTTAGCACACCGTCTAGGATATGTTAGACAACTGTGACGGGTTTTTTAGCCAACTCTCTAGGATATATTGGACATCCATGACCATTTTTGTGAAAAATATAATCCCAAGCGGTTTTGGAGAACAAAACCGTATAGGAAAATATCTGACCCATAAGACCCAATCTAGCCCACACAGGCCCATTTGTACCTCATATGTGTTTCAGTGCCACTCTCCACTTCTTTGAAAAACCCTAACTCTCCCTCCATGCCACTCCTCTTCTTCTCCCCTCTCCATCCCTAGGGGTGCTCCCCTAGCTTACAAATATGACCTGGTCGACCAAATCCAGCTCATTCCCCAACACCAGCTCCTCTTCCTCTCCTCGTCTCCATCGATCCCTCATCTTTTTTCTAGATCTAATTCAGACTCCTCCACTCCCTCCACCCCATCGCCTCCTCCATCTTTTGATTCAGATCAGGCGGCGCAAGCCTCCCTCTCTTGATCCAGATCAGGCATTGGCGGCGGTCAACTCCTCAGCGGGCAGCGACGATGGTCATCTCCTTAGCAGGCAATGACAATAGTGAGGCATTCTCTGTCTACAAGGTGGCAGGTACCTTCCTCTCTCTCTCTCTCTCTGGTTGTTGCTTTGATCTAGCTTGTTATCTTGTGCTTTACTCAGGTGTGGCGACATGGGAGGAGGAGGATACGACGACGACTACAAGGGGAGGCTACGGATATGGCTAGTGAGGAGGTGATGATGAGCATGGGGTCACATTGGTGGCAACGGTGGCAGTCGTGGCTCCCCGATGTGATTTTTAAAAATGTAAAAATCTAATCCCAGACGGTTCTCTGAACAAAGCGTCTTCTATACTCATTTATCCCAAACAGTTTGAAAACCATCTGGGATATTATCTTCACATCTGTAACATCCTCAAATTTTGCGGGCTTAAATTTTCTTTTTAAGGACAAGAGGATGTGCAACTATATAATCTATCTATGTGTATTTTAATTGGATTTTATTTCAAATTAATTCAAGGCTATGAATTAATTTGAGAGCTATAAAGTGGTGTTCTGATTTTTATTTCACAAATTATTTTGGAATCGGTCGGCGGAATGGGGCCCAGGGTCCCCCGAGCCGCTGGCGGAGGCCAACCAAAGGCCGCAAGGCGAGGCACGCGGCGGCCGCGGCGGCCGGGTTAGTGAGGACCCCGCCGCCGCGATAGGTGGGCCTGGCGGTCTAGCCTGGATACTCGGGGGCTTTCCCCGAGCGTCGCGTTCGCCTGAACTTGCTGAAAGGGCCTTGGGTCCCGAGGCCCCAAGGCTCAAGAATCGAGGGAGCGCTCGGGGTTCTCCCCCCGAGCGCCCGGCGTCCCGAGGAGTGTGGGGCCCAGGAGATTGCTCGGGACGAGACCCCGAGCGGTCCTTTTGGCGCTTCCCCCGTGAGGGGCCCCGAGCGACCCTCCAGCGAGCGCTCCCCGAGCGCTCGAGGTCACTCGGGGGACAACTCGGGACAGCCGGCACCCCTCGGGAGCCGAAGGGGCCGCTCGGGATCGGAGCGCTCGGGGGTCGTGGGGTCCCCCTGTGGGGCCCTCTTCCGGGCGCGCCGTTGTAGTGCTTGGCTTCTCCTGCAAGCCTCAGCACCGGCAGAGGCATTTAATGCCTGTCATTCGAACATTAAATGCTAAGCCCTGTGCGGGCATGATATCGGTCAGGCCTGGTCCCATCCGTGCAGGGCAAACCCCTTTTTGCCATGACCCTTGCCGCGGGATGGGTCCGCCTGACAGGGTTGTTGACCGACCGGGTGCGCCGCCCCGCGTACCCGTGTCGCTGTCAACCTTCTGTGCCCGCTTTGGGTCAAATCACCACGCGTCCCGCGGCGCGGTCGGTCGCTGCCACCCGGGGCCCAGGAGCGGATGTTTCACCCACTCTGTCAGAAGGAGCCCGGTAAGTTAGCATTCGAGGGACCCACCGGGTATAAAGCGGGCGGAGCCCCTGTTCCGAAGCATGGCGGGGAGATGTCCGGCATGAAAATCAGCAGCGCGCATTAAATGTGAGAGTGGGCGGCTTCTTGGCGCCCACGACGTCGTCTGTAGTACCCCTTGGCCACTGTGGTAAACCCCCGGCTATATAAGTGGAGTTCCAAGGCCATGTAAGGGGTTCGGATCTTTGGTTGGAGCTTTTTGAGTTAGACTCCTTTGAGCTCCAGACATTTCATGCTAGTAGAAAAGCTAGTCTCTTGTAAGGAAGAACACCTAAATAGTCTCGATCGAATCAATACATACACAGCACCACAAAGAGCAGGACGTAGGGTATTACACCTCCGGGTGGCCTGAATATCACCTATCCCACGATCCGTCACCGGCTCATAAGAAGAACCCTATCACGCCCCCGGCCGAATCCCAAAGGGGGTCCAACCGGACCACCGCTAGAGGCGTCTCTACGCCGACAGCTGGCGGCCGCAAGCGCCGAAGCCGAAGACACAAGCACCGCAGGGCCAGAGCCACGCTGTCCGGACGCTCCCTGTCTGGAGGAGCCCGCCTCGGAGCTGCTTCCAGTACCCGTCTCTCGCCTTCCCGTGGCCGGCGGTGCTTGTGTCTTCGGCTTCGGCGCTTGCGGCCGCGGTGGCGGGGACGGAGGAGGAGGGGCTTGCCCCTTGCCCTTCGGGTCGGCAGGGTCGTGGATCGCGGCTGGGGTACTCGGTGCCTGAGCCGCCCGCGCCGCTTTGGCCTCCTCCTCGCTCGCGAAGATCCGGATGGACCCCGTCGGCCTGCGCCTGCCGTCCTTCGGAGGGGCCACGATGCCCCATGCGTCGCACGTCGGCATCATATCCAGGATGGCCTGGCGCTCCGCGTCGACGCAGAGCGGCAGGTCCGGCCGTGACAGCTCGGCGGTCGAGGCGTTCTGGACCCCAAGCAGCATCCTCAGGGTGGTCGCCAGCGCCCCCTCGGTCAGGTTCTTGTTGGCGCCGGTCTCCGTCCGAGTGAAGTCCAGGTCCCCGGTGTACATCCACGCCGGCCGCTTGCGGTCCCGCAGCGGCGCCAGCCGGCGTCGCGGGAAGTCGCCGACGACCATCGTGGCGTTCAAACCCAACTCCCGGAGTTGGGAGATGCGATAAGTCATCATCAAGAGCTCGTTGTCGTTCTCGGCGAGGTTCTCCCACGAGTGTTGGTGCACCGCCGGCACTTCGGGAAGGACGAGCGACTGCGCCGGGTTGGTGTTGATGTAGAACCACATCTGGTGCCAGTCGTCCCACTTGTTCCGTAGCTCTTGCGGGATGTAGGGGTTGGCGAGCTTCGCGCGGAGCTGGAAGTTGACGCTTCCGCTAACCTCCGCCCGGTTCGAGCCCCGGCTCTTCCCAACGGAGCGGAGGACGAAGTAGTGCCGGAACAGCGCCACCGACGGCATTATCCCCACGAACATCTCGCAGAGGTGGGCGAAGATCGCCAGCACCACCACGGAGTTGGGGGTCAGATGCAGTAGGTGGATGCCGTAAGCCTCCAGCACCGCCATGAAAAATGGCGAGAACGGCGGGAGCAGGCCGGCGGTGAGGAAGCTGATGAAGATGACCGTCTCGTCTGCCCGCGGCTCCGGCGGGAACGTCGCCGGCCGAACCCTCGTCGGGTGAGGACGGCCTTCCGGCACCGCCAGCAGCCGGATCTTATCCATTGCCTCCTCATTGAGGAGGCGGGACCGGGAGATCACGGTGGGCGGGTTCGGAGAGGCTGATCGGGTCTGACGGCGAGTCATCGCGGCAGCGAGGTGGCAAAGAAGGTTTGTCGGGAGGCGAAGGAGAAGGCGGCGAGAGGAAGAAGTCGAAGTGAGCGCAAGAACTTTGGAAACAGAGTGTTTACGCAAGGTTTCGAAAATCGGAAAGGCGTGGGGTCAGTTCTCTTTTAAAGAAGAAGACCGCAGAAGATCAACCGCCCGCGCCCGGCGATTTTCCCACAGTCATGGGCTGACAGTTCGCTGCTATTGGCGGAAAAGCCTACGGCCGCGCGAAACCCGGCGGGCGTGCAATCATGGCCTGCGCATTTACTGCCGCGCGCAGTAAAGACGCGGTCGCACGAAACCCGGGGCATGCAACCGCCTGCGCGCAGCGTGAGAAGCCGCGCGCCTTTTCCGCGCGGGGCAAAAGCCGAAGCGCCGCCGTCAGGTGGAGCGCGCGGATTGGGCTTCCCTTCCACTCCGCACGCGCGCATTAAAACGCTCCTCCGCGGGGCGCGTCAAGATGGGCCGACTTCTCTGCTTGGCCCAAGAAGAGAAGGCCTTATCCCCAGTCACGGCCCCTTGGGCCATCGCTGGGAGACAAGGCCGGGGGCTACTATCGGCGGAATGGGGCCCAGGGTCCCCCGAGCCGCCGGCGGAGGCCAACCAAAGGCCGCAGGGCGAGGCACGCGGCGGCTGGGTTAGTGAGGACCCCGCCGCCACGATAGGTGGGCCCGGCGGTCTAGCCTGGATACTCGGGGGCTTTCCCCGAGCGTCGCGTTCGCCTGAACTTGCTAAAAGGGCCTTGGGTCCCGAGGCCCCAAGGCTCAAGAATCGAGGGAGCGCTCGGGGTCCTCCCCCCGAGCGCCCGGTGTCCCGAGGAGTGTGGGGCCCAGGAGATTGCTCGGGACGAGTCCCCGAGCGGTCCTTTTGGCGCTTCCCCCGTGAGGGGCCCCGAGCGACCCTCCAGCGAGCGCTCCCCGAGCGCTCGAGGTCACTCGGGGACAACTCGGGACAGCCGGCACCCCTCGGGAGCCGAAGGGGCCGCTCGGGATCGGAGCGCTCGGGGGTCGTGGGGTCCCCCTGTGGGGCCCTCTTTCGGGCGCGCCGTTGTAGTGCTTGGCTTCTCCCGCAAGCCTCAGCCCCGGCAGAGGCATTTAATGCCTGTCATTCGGACATTAAATGCTAAGCCCTATGCGGGCATGATATCGGTCAGGCCCGGTCCCATCCGTGCAGGGCAAACCCCTTTTTGCCATGACCCTTGCCGCGGGATGGGTCCGCCTGACAGGGTTGTTGACCGACCGGGTGCGCCGCCCCGCGTACCCGTGTCGCTGTCAACCTTCTGTGCCCGCTTTGGGTCAAATCACCGCGCGTCCCGCAGCGCGGTCGGTCGCTGCCACCCGGGGCCCAGGAGCGGATGTTTCACCCACTCTGTCAGAAGGAGCCCGGTAAGTCAGCATTCGAGGGACCCACCGGGTATAAAGCGGGCGGAGCCCCTGTTCCGAAGCATGGCGGGGAGATGTCCGGCATGAAAATCAGCAGCGCGCATTAAATGTGAGAGTGGGCGGCTTCTTGGCGCCCACGACGTCGTCTGCAGTACCCCTTGGCCACTGTGGTAAACCCCCGGCTATATAAGGGGAGTTCCAAGGCCATGCAAGGGGTTTGGATCTTTGGTTGGAGCTTTTTGAGTTAGACTCCTTTGAGGTCCAGACATTTCATGCTAGTAGAAAAGCTAGTCTCTTGTAAGGAAGAACACCTAAATAGTCTCGATCGAATCAATACATACACAGCACCACAAAGAGCAGGACGTAGGGTATTACACCTCCGGGTGGCCTGAACCTGGATAAATCCCTGTGTCTCCTGCATCAAATATCACCTATCCCACGATCCGTCACCGGCTCATAAGAAGAACCCTATCACGCCCCCGGCCGAATCCCAAAGGGGGTCCAACCGGACCACCGCTAGAGGCGTCTCTATGCCGACAGAATCTCTTTCTAAAAATATTTTATTTGGATTCCCCATGTCCAAATTGATTTATTAGAATTTTTCCATAATTTTTGGACCATTTTTGAGATTGTTATGATTTGTTTTTCTTTTTTTGTAACTTGTAATCCGAAAATAAACATAAAAAATATATATGGGCCAGCCAGCCTAGTGGGCCAGCTAGCCCAGCAGGCCAGCCAGCCCACCAGGCCAGGCCGTGCCGTGCTCGTGCGCTGCCTCAGCTGGCAGCCGAGCAGCCGTGCGGGCGGGCATGCTGCGGCCGTAACGCGCCGCCGCCGGCCGTTTTTTCCGTTTCTCCGGCATTTTCTCAGCGTCGGCGCCCTCTCTTCACCTCCCTTCTTGCCTCTCCCCTCTCCTGCTGTTTGCCTATAAAAGGAACCCCTTCCCCTATGATTTCTTCCTTTGCTCCCTCCACCAAATTTCTCCTCCATATCTTTTTCTTCTCCAACTCCGGCAACTACTCCGGCGAGCAATTCCGGCGACACCGGCGCACCCCACACCGAGGCGTTGCAGCTAGGAGCTTCCCCACGCCATCGCACACCTCCTACCGCAAGTAATCGGGAGCTTCATCCACTACATCGACCGTACCACGAGCTCTCTCACAACTTCGGTGAACTCCTTCTCTCCTCAATTTCCTCGCACTCGTTGAGCTTCCCTACAATCCCTCTCTGTGGTAGGCTCCCACCAACCATTGAAACGTTTTCCCCAACCAATTTCAGCCAATGTCCACCCATTTTTGTGCAGCCATGAATTGGGATCGATCGACTCCCTCACACATACAGTAGCCCATGTACGGTACCTCTGCCTATTTTTCTACATCCATTTAAACCATGTCTAATCTGTGATCTTAGTAGTAAAATAGGGTATTTGAGACCCAATGAACCCACTGGTGCGATCGGATTTTGAATCCGACCGTTAGATTTTAAATTCTATTTGAACACTTTGTACTGGATGATTATTTTGAAATTATTTGTTTTCCAGTAGATTAGTAGTATGTTTAGGAACTCCTCTCTAAAATTTCATAATTTTTGGACTTGTGTAGAATTTCCTAGAATTAAAATAAGCTCTATTTTAATTATTAAAAATAGAAATACTCTCTGTTTTTAATATCTAACTTTTGCTTAGGATCAGAGAACCCTATAACTAATTTACCATGTAATTTACAACATTTTTACTGTAATTTTTTGAGCTAGAAAAATAGGGAAGTGTTCTAGGCCAATTTAAAATATATATTTAAATCTTTTTTTGCAATAGTTCCTTTATAAATCTGTTTTAACCATTAAAAATACATGTCCAGTACCCAATAAATCATGTTACGTCCTAGGAATGATTTGAAGTCATGGGAACCCTTTTAGCATAATTTAGTAATGTTGTAGAATGCTTTTAGAGCAGTTTTCATGCTTGGAATAATAGGTTTAATCGGTTAAAATATGTTTCCAGAACCTTTTTAATCATAAAATGTCTTTGGAATTAATATTATATCATGAGAATCCATTTGTATAGTTTAATAATGTTAATCATTATTTTCTATATAATTATTACACTAGAAATGATAGAAATTGTTTTATTTAAATAATGTTCAGAATTAATATTATTATTAAATCATTTTGGTACTGTCTTTGTACTGTGAACACACCGTAAAGATGATCCATGCTTAGTTAGTACATGCTAATAACAAGAAATAGCCCTATGGTTGTAGTCTTAGTCATTACTATGGTAGAAATGCATGTGTAACTCTATATTATTCTTATGCTCTAAATTAATTGGTGAACAATGTTATAACAGTAAACAAACCATGTTATTCTCTGACATGTTTAAGCAATTGATCATTAGACATGTTAGGATATGCCATGCTTATGTTTTATTTGAATATGTCATGCTAGCAAAAGGGTAGCTATGCTTGTATTGTTAATATGATATTGCAATATATATATATATATATATATGAGTATATATATATATGGTTATGGCCTAATCTTAGAAGACCTATACTAAGGACTTTCTAGTGATAGATCTTGCTTCTATCTTCGTCGCGATGACGCTATCGCGCCATCGTTCCATTCCATCGATATCTTACCTTCGTCGTGCTTCTCTCTCGTGTTGCTTTCTGAAATGTTTCTACTAGAGTCCATATTTATCTGTTTCGCTTTTGCTACGTTGCGATGTTAGGGAGTGAAGGGACCGATAAGGTGACCGAAGCAGCTGAAGAAGAAGAGTACTACCACAAAGGCATGCCCGTCTTTTTTGATCATATTTGATCCTATATTTCTGAAAGTCATTATATTTTGTCAATTACGAACATGCATGCTATTTTAATCCAGTAGCTAGCGTGTCGATTGACACACATTTACCTTTCCGCTTGTCGCCCTATTTACTTGATACCCTGAATAGAATAGCTTTATATTTCTGAATAGAGTAGAGAAATGCTTAGCCATGCTCAATTATCTTTAGGGTGCTTTTGAATTGCCTCTTCGGAGGAATGATCTTCGGGTCAATGAATCTTGCTTGAAACTTATTGAGCTCACTGAGCTAGGGCTGGATGTCCGATGGTTCCTTCTCTCTCTATCCTTCCAATTCTACTCTGGGTGAAACTTACCATCTAATATGGTGCGGGCGACAGCTGAATTAATGTTGAAGGAGCAAATGATTGTCCTACCCGCAAAAGGCCGGTTTAAAGGAACCACTGGTCGTCCATACCGTCTAAGGCCGAAGTCTTGAAGTTGGAGAATTGTGACAATAGTACAACCACATGCTATTTGGGCACTGGCTTGGTCAAGTAGGTTAGTCAGCCTTTGGTACCGATGTTGCCATACTGCAAAAGGGGTGGATGTAGATACGAGGACCCTCGGCACAGATGGGGGGACCGGAGTGTAGGGATGTACTCTCAACTTCGGGCCAAACCCGGTGGGCATGTCACACCTTAGGGAGATTGAAAGGATCTCAGGAGTCGACTAGAGGGGGGGTGAATAGGTCGGCTCTATAAAATTAAAACCTAATTGACTTTACTTAAAGAAAATGGGCCAATCCTAAGCAACTGAGTCAGGCAACTGACTCTCAGATGGATAACACAGATAAATGCAATCAGTGCAGAGCAGAGACACTTACGTGCCAACTGAGTCTCAGGTGAGTGACTCAGCTGGGTGCAACAGATAGGCAAAAAGTAAAGGAGACAACTTGTTCTAAGTGTCAACTGAGTCTCAGGTGGGAAACTCAGTTGTGTGCACCAGTGAGTGAACAATGAATATCAGCACAAGTGAACACAATGAACAATGTATGATAGCACAAGTGAACAAAAACCAAACAAATATGCAAGAAGACACAAGGGTTTGTTTTACCGAAGTTCCCACTTAGGCAAGTGGTACGTCTCCGTTGAGGAAGCTGCTTTCACAGCCGGCACTGAATCGTGCTCTTTCCTCGTTCACTTATCTTGTGTGGAATCCTTTTGATCTCACCACAGCGAGACAGGCAGACCCAAATCGCCTTCACAACGCTTGGAGGCAGCCACACAAGACTTGGCTTGCTCACCAACGGCTCCAACTTCCCGGTCTTGGAGCAGACCAACTCTAAGAGCTCTCTCAGACTCTTGGAGGAACCAATACCATGAACTCTCTCAGTTCTGAAGCACTCAGGATGCAAAGCAACTCTCTCTCACTGTGGATGCACACAGGCAACACTCTCTTGGAGACTAAGAGCTCTTTCTTCTGACAGCAGGGTGCTTTCTATGGTAGAGGTAAAGGTTGAGGTCGAAACCTCCCCAGGTTCCCTATTTATAGGGTCCCTGGCAGCTAGCCGTTACCCTCATGCCACGTCAGACAAAGAGCCACCAGACACACCTATCTGAGACTCAGCTGACATACACTAGGTAACCTACTAGCCACGGCTGAGCTACCCACCTGAGTCTCAGATGCCAAACTCAGGTGGACTCAGTTGTCTCAGGTAGCACCTGAGCACAACACTGACCGGCTCACGACAAGCCTAAAACTGATTCAGGAAGACAGTGGACTCACCACTGCCACTGACCAGCTTGCTCAGAACCTTGGCACTGGTTCCAAGCTAACAATCTGAAGACGACAGCCCTTGAAGATGCACAGCGAACCCCTTGACACAGATCCACCAGCTTCCTAGCTCCTCCAGGTCTTATCCAGCTTGCAGTCACGGTCCCTGAACTCCATCAAGCCACCATCACCTCGCTTGCCCTCGAGCACAGCCTCGGCTTCCTCGCAACTGAGCCTCAGGAGACTAGCTCAGCTAGCCCTTGTGACCTTTATGGTTCCTTGCTCTTTTTAGGCCTCATCATCACTCAGATGTTGTCTTGATCGATCACCTGTTCATCAAACTCCTGTTCACACTCATTGTAAACGTTAGATACAGGTGAGGGTTGCCATTAACCATCAAAACCAAACCTTGAGGCTAGATAATCATCCTCCCACACTCCTTGGGACTGGATGCACTTTCAGAGATCTAGCTAAAAGACCTCGTCACGGTCACCCTGCCGACACACCGGTGGGCATGTGTACAAGCCTGCGCAGCTTGGCATAAGGGGATGATTGTGTCATGTGGGTAAAGTGTATAAACTCTACAGAGTAATAAACTAACCAATTAGCCGTATCCATGGTCACAGATGACACAAGACTCATTCATGATGGAAAGGACCTGTCCCCCTCCCCCTTGCTATTTTCCTCTACCTCTTTGCTAAGAAACCGATGAACAAGCTAAGGCGGAAGGTCCTTGCTCGAATGTGATGGTTGAGGACCTCACATGGTGAAAACACCCCTAATAGTAAAATTGATTTATATCAAAATGCCGCCTTCGAATCTATTATAGTAATTCGACTAAAAGTTGCTTTACGTAAATAAACCATAGAGCCTTCCTTTGAAGCCTTGCATGTAGTATGGTAGGACCATCTGCCACCAGGTGGCTTACTGATTACGTGAAATACTCACCATGCATGTGTTTCATGGTGGTATACAGACAGCTATGCCAGTGAAGATGGAGCCGATGAGGACTACTTCTACGATGATCCCAAAGAATGAGGTCGCGTGGCCTCCGTCATTTGCCTGTGGGATGGATGGAGCCACTTCGCTTTTGTTTCCGCTGTTTTCTCTGATGTAATAATGTCGTTAAGACATGGTACCTTGTAAGCCGTGTGGCATATCGTACTCAAAGTATAATGTTTTTATCCTTTGAATGCATACAATGTTATTCATTTCACTTGTGTACCGTCAGCGTGATCCTGGACTGACGAGGATGTACACAAGGGGGTTTGGTAGTTGAAACCAGGTTCCCACAACATCCTTCTCAGATGATTTTTTGAACCGTCACGGATGAGGGTTTCTATACTAGTGAAGCGTCTGTCATCCTTTAGGCCTCTATCATCTGTCAAGCTCCATCCTCCGTCAAGCCTCCATCATCAGCCTACACTCCATCATCCACCTACGCTCCACCCTCCATCTATGCTCCATTGTTCGTCAACGTCCCATACCATAGCGTCTCCCTAGGTGGGACACACGAAAGATGCTCCCAGGATGCTCCAAAATATTCCTTTAGGGGTAGGGGAGAAATAACCAAATTATTCCGATGGAACTATAAACTGGGAGGTATAACCGTAATTTGCCCAGGCAACATTATAATTGCACACTAGCCCTACCCTTACCCTATAAATAGGGAAGCAGAAGTTCCTAAGGGCACCGCTTGCAAAATGGCTACATGCTCCGTCCCAGCCAGGATGAACCAGGAGATGGTACTTTTGGCATGGCCCATGAAACTTTGCGCGCCCAGGATGAAATTGAATAGCTTCAATGCCATGTTCTGGAGAAAAATCAACAGAATGAAGAGGTGCATGCATGCGTGCAGGCAGCTGAGCTCCGTGCTCTCAGTGCATCTAACACCGCTTGCGAGTTTGCTACACTTTTCCTTAAGAAGCTAGAGGTTATCGAGGCAGAGTAAATGGTACAAGTTAGGCCAACTATCAGGTCATCTCTATTGTTGAAAATACCAACAAGGGACTATTGGAAGAACAGATGCAACCTATGTCATCCTAATAGCTGGAGCACCCTCAATCACCTCCTGTAAGACAAACACTCGTTCAACTATAGCCGGAGTGAACCAAAGAGGCACATGATCATTGTGTGGGGTTGAGGTGGGCTTGTATGATTAAGAGGATCACGTCATGGAACAACGCTTCGACAACCCACCATGCCCCCCACCGACCACTTTTCACAACCTACTGCTATCATACAACCTCAATATCATGCTCCATAGGCCATTGAACTCTCCAACCCACTCGATCCACTAGTTCATGAATCGCAGCCGTACCGTATTCCCCAAAATGATGTCTCATAATGCACCCATGTACAAGAGAAACACCGGTATAGTTGAGTATACCAGGGCGTATGAAGCGAAGCTATAATGGCATAGAGCTTGCACCTCGCTCTAACTGGCACTGTACAGTCTTTGTACCTTGGGCTTTAGCCATGTACACTGTATTCATGGGAACAGCTTAGCGACAAGCTCTATAGTCATTTATAGGAAGTAGAAACATAAAGTTCACGTCCTCATATCTAAACGCCTTTAGGAAGAAACCAGGGGAAACTATACAACCCCCATTCCCCCAATCATCATCATACATGGGCATTGATCTGTACATGGTGAGAGTATTGGTTAGGCCACTATCACCATCATCACCACCCCCACGTGTGTATAATCAAGTCAATTGACAACGATTCAAATAAGAAAGATCCTATGCACGTGAAGATACCTCCAACAACACCAGTGTGTTCTGTCATCGACGTGGACATGCAAGGGGCTCCCTATGTGCCCATGTTTATGCGCAGACATGCCCAAGACTGTGGAGAAGCAAACCTACAACCAGCTCACCCCTTCTCACATGTCGGTTTTTTCCAAACAAGGTGCTTCGGCCTAGCCTTCTGCCCTCACATGCACTAGTCCGACCTGGCCACTTTCCCATAGACGCTCTGCTCCGGAGTAGCTTCCTGCTCTTAGAACCACCTTCTGAGCCACCTTTGTCGAACTCGCCCATGTGGTATGCACGAGCCGAGTGCACCAGCACCTCCTCTGCCTATCATGCCGCCCTGAGCTGCCCTCACCGATCGCTGGCCTGAGCCGCACCAGCCAAGCGCATCGGCCCGGATGGCTCTTGACGTGCCTGCACCTTCACCTTGGCGTGCTTTTCCATCTAGTTGTCCCCTCAGTTTGGCTTGGAGTGTGTAGGTCCAAAGCTGCGCCTTCATCTGCGTTGGGCCACGAAGAGGCGCTCCAGCTTGGTGCGTAGTGTAGCCTCTAGAAAGAGAAGCAGGATTCAATTTGTGTTTCGGGACAGAAGCATTTATTTCATTCGGAACTTCCAAATGTTTTCGGTCCAGACTCTCCGGGTCTTTGATTTTTCCAAGGTTTTGAAGCTTCAGGCTTGTCGGAGCTGCACCTTTAGAGATGTGTTTTTCTTAACATCCGAGCAAGGTTGTTTGGAACCTCTAGGCGAGATTTCTCTATGATTAATGGCTAGATTTTATAGGGCAGCCTATATAAGCTACCAACCCTCTTGGGTGGAGGTAATCTTTAGAGAGCACTGAACAACAATTATGCTGAACTTTATTACTACGCGTAGTCGCAGAAGCCGTAGCTGCACTTTTTGTTGCACTGTTGGTGCACTGTTGGTGCAGCTACCGTGGTTCTTCTTGTCAGAGAGTAGATCAACGCAGCGGCCGCCATAGCACATCCGGCCGTGCTTGCATGCCTTGTTGCAGCCGTTGCAATGTTCGGCAGTGGCGACGGTGTCTACTCACTAGCCGGTATAGCACGCCGGCCCGGGGCTTCCCGGTGCGATGCAGACTTCGGCCGACTTCTTCGATAATCGTACTGCGGCAGAGGCGTGTAGACAACGCTTTTAACCGGCAGGAACCAACTCCTCGTTGCTGAGAGCCCTAGACTGGTGCTCGTAGAAACAATGCCAGTGGCGGCGGCCAGCCAATGAGGAGAAGGAGGGTGATTTTTGCCATGGTAGACAGTAGGAGAAGTAAAGGAAGCGTTTAGTTTACTGTCATGTGTTTGTGTGGAGGGAAGACTTTTTTTAAATATTATTTTTTTATCTAAAAATTTTAGAAATATTATCACAATCAAAAAAATTATAAAACCGACCTCAATCACCACGACACATGGCGATTAGGGGGAAATCGCCACCACCGATGGCGATAGGGACCAATCATCACAATCACCGATGGTTTTTGATACGGAGGGCTCCCGATCTTCACGATTTGGACAAGGATAACTAGCTAAGCCTAGATGGAAACCCACCCCAACAACAAACTCCAACGAGAAAGCCTTCGGTGAACTAGGAACCAAATCAACCAAGCTCTCAATTGAATGCCACGTTTACCACTCGGAGGCACGCGCCAATCCGTTCAATCCAAAGGAGAGAAAGGCCTAAGGTGGAACTCCCAAACCTAGAGGGATGAATCCTAGATTAGGAGCAAAGCTCACTTTTAGTCTTAACAATCAGTCTAATCTTGATTAGGGTTTGGGTACGGGTATTTATAGCCCTAACCCCGTAACCCTTGAGGGCTAAGCCAAGTCCTTACATGGGCCTCGGCCCGTTACTGTGTGCAGACAGTACGCCCGGACATTTCGGGGTAACTTGTCCGGAATGTCCGGCCGTAGGGCCCGGACATTCCGGGGTAAGTTTGCCGGAATATCCGGACGTCTTGTTCAGTGGACGTCCGGAGGGTCGGAGTTGGCGCTCCGGGCAGGGGTCATCCGGAGTCTCCGGGTCTGGGGTCCAGAGTGTCCGGGCGTGGAGTTGGAGGGCGTTGTTCTCGACCACCCTCCCGGAGTGTCCGGGCTTGGTGCCGGAGTATCCGGGCACCATCCCGAGAGGAGCACATTCCTGGCGGGGGACGTCTGGAGACTCCGGACTTGCCCGGAATGTCCGGGTGTGTTGTGGGATCTCGGTGTCTCCGGGATTGGGTCATCCGGAGTGTCCAGGTATCCTTGTCCGGAATGTCCAGACATGCTTCCCAGGCAGCATCCCAAGTCCTTCCTCCCCTTGGCGTCGCTCCACTTGGTCGTTCCTTCACATCTAAGCAAGCAAAGAGTTGAAGCATCAGGTAGTATACCATTCGACCTCAGATCAAGTGGGAAGGAGTCAAGGAATAGAAACACCTCGTGTTGGATAGCCTTAGCTCGAGCTCTTGTCATTGGACCATGAGAGTTTGGAGGTGGACTTGGTGGATTGGAATGAGCCGTGGTATCTTCAACCTTGGTGCAGGAGATGTCCGCATCAGTTTTGAAAGCTATCGCCATGCGGCGTGGCGATAAGCAACAATCGCCACCAGCCGTGGCGATAGGCAGTTAATCCGGGCCGGATCCCCCGCCAACTCGGTAACTGCTAGGACATATGGCGTAATCGCCATGAGCCGTGGCGATAGCCCCTGGCTATATAAACCACGCGGCGACCGATGCTGGTTGAGGAGAGAAGAGAAGAGGGTTTTGGAGGGGCGAAGAGAAGAGAGGAGGAGGGTTTCGGGTAGGGAGGAAGAGAAAGAGAGAGGAGGAGGGAAAAAAGAGGAGGTATTTTTTTAAATCTTTCTCTGTTTATTATAGCTAGTTTTAATTTTAGAAGTAGATCTAATGGTAGGTTTAGTAGTAGATATAGAATAAGTTGTAAATTTAGAATAAATTTATTAGTTCTATTTAGATCTGGTAATGTGTAGAAGTAGAGTAGTATTTAAAATAGAAAAGTATGACAAAATTCATAGCTTTTCAAATAGAGTAGCTATATAATCAGTTCTCAACAAATGATACATTAGATAGATGAGATGAAATGTTATTTTGTGCAAATCAACATAGATTTAGAGTTAGAATATTTAATCTTTCATTTTGTTCAATAATTGTTTATCATATTTGTGTACAGATAGCAATATATAGAATTTTAGATGCACTATATTTAAAAACGAAGCACAATATTAGTTTATGCATGGGAGGATGTTAGACTACATAGTCTAGAAGATGATGTTTTGGATGACAGGAATGTCAGAACTAGTCGAATTTGTAGTTTACTATGGTATTGGTACCATTCGTACAGATGAATCTGGTTCTGTCGATCTTAGTAGCTTCCAACAAATGACATTAAGTATGCAAGATGTAGACAAATACCCTATCAATGCTATTAAAGAATAGTTCACACGGGCCTTTGGTCTTGATCCAGAGGTCGCGAGTGTAACCTTGCACGCATATTTTAGCAAGTGTTGCAAGCATGTCCAGTGGGATTTGTTTCCGCTAAATCTGACAAAAGATTGGCGGACTTGGTTGAGAGCAAGTAAGGCATGCAAGGTTCTCATTATCTGTTGGTCCAGGCAGTAGCTAAGGAGGTGTCTTTTGAAGAAGGCGGAGGCAAAGAAAATGGAGTTGGATAGAACAGCCTAGCGGTAGAGGAAGTTGTTGGCGAAGAAGGCGGTGGACCTTCTGCTGGACCTTCCGCGACAAGAGCTATTGAATACCTCAACGGTTCGGTGGATGAGGGGGAGATACGTCAGGAACTAGTGCAGATCATGGAGCATGATGATGATGCCGTTGCTAGAGAGGAACAGATGAATGTCAAAGTTGGTAGTAGTGAAGAGGATGAAGCTGAGAATGAAGAAAGAGGGGACGATCTGATTCCTAGTATGTGAAACACAGACATGTCCACCATAATGAATGTTGAGGGCGCAAGTGATGATAGGTATCCGTACAAACTGAACGAGATTATCCAAGGTGCATTCTATAGCACGAAGAAAGAGGTGAAAGAGGCGGTGAAATTTTGGGCGATGTCGACATAGAGGACATTTGGAGTGCAAAAAAGTTGCAGGGATCAGTACTCAGTGAAGTGTAAGTCTGCTGGGTTTGAGGGCTACGTGCATGCCTCCCTGAGGAAGTATGAAGTGCAGTGGGTCATACAAAGGGTGGTGCCACACACATGTGTAATAACTGGTGTTCCTAACACCCATCGGAATATCAGTGCTGAACTTGTGGCTAGGTTGATGTATCACGAGATAGTGAAGAATGTATGTATTCCAGCACAGTTCATACAGACATCTATAGAAAGCAAATACCAGTATAGCATAAGTTATGCCATGGCATGGAGGGCTAAGCAGCTCGCACTGGAGCGGCGGTTTGGGACGTTCATCAATTCATATCATAATTTGCCATACCTGCTGGACAGACTTGCCAGAGGAACGATGGGACATATTTTAGCCATCTCAAATTGCCCTCTATGGACATGCCTGGAAAAATGATGTTGAATGGTGCTTTTTGGTGCTTTGGCCCATGCGCAGAAGCTTTTAGACATTATCGGCCGGTTATTTCATGACAGGCCAGATGAGGGGGACACCGTTTACTGCAATTGGGGTAGACGAAAAAGATCAGTTAGTGTCACTGGCAATGGCCTTCGCTGATTGTGAGAGCTACGATAACTAGTTGTAGCTCCTTGTGTGCCTGAAAAAAGGTGTTGTGAACGATCGACCAAATGTGTGTGTTATTCATGACCGGCATGCTGGGCTGCTGCTAGCAATTTACAATCTTCATCAAGGAAGAGCGAACACAAGGGAGGGGGAAGATTTGTCAGAAGATTCCAGTTGGTATGACATACGGAGTAGGTGGTGCACGTGCCACCAAGCCACCAATTTCTATCACCAATTCAAGAACAAGCAGTTGATGAATCTCTTCAAAATGTTATGCAAACAGAACCAATCTAGGAAGTTTGACGCGTACTGGAGCAAACTCGAAGAGTTCACGACGATGGAGGTTAGACAACGTAACCCTGGGAAGGAAACACATAGGCTGTGTGATCTTCTGGGAGTTGATGATCCAAACACTATGAAAGGATCGT